>ML976993.1:686863-756325 GCA_010015675.1 Byssothecium circinans | reverse complement strand
GTGGGCGGTTCGGTGGTGTGGGCGGTTCGGTGGTGCTTTACGTTAGTTTATTAAGGTAATACTTTATCTTGCAAAGAATGGGCATACGCTTTTATAGGTCATGTTCTGTAATAAGTGAGCTTACTGCGAACGTGTCTAGGTGTAATGCAGTCGAATGCGGGACTATCGCGGCCTTTTTCCACTCGGAAGCCACGGACGGCTATAAACAAGCAACGGGAACCAAATTCGACCGAGAACTGGCAAATTAATAATTACCTTCCCCTGAAGACGCATTCATACAAATAGGAGAAACAACGCGCCCATGTCCCCTTCTCTAGGTTCACGGCAGATCTAGATCTTGTCTTTTCCGCTACGGAGAATACTTTCGTTCACTCATTATTGATCTATTGATCTCCAGTCGTCCATTACCACTATGTTGTCACTCATTTTCCTTCCTTTGGCTTTTGCTACAAGCGCACTGGGCGCACCATCCCAGGGCCACCATGGCCACCAGCATAGACATGCAGCAGTGCATCGTGGCGCACCAGACCTCGGCCTCCCAATCCGCCCGGGTTACAAACTGACCTGGGCCGATGAATTTCTGCGAACACCCGGTTCTCCATCCCCCTCATCATCCAACTGGATCTTCGACATTGGGACCTCGTACCCCGGCGGCGCACCCAACTGGGGCAACAACGAAGCCCAATACTACACCGACTCGCCCAAAAATGTACAAATCACAAAACGCGACACCCTTGCCATCACACCGCGCAAGTCCAAAAACGGTACCTGGACCTCTGCGCGCATTGAAACGCAGCGCAAGGATTTTGCCGCCGCTCCGGGCGGCAAACTGTACATCGAAAGCCGCATCAAGACGGGTTGCGCCGACTCAAAGCTCCAGCAGGGTATTTGGAATGCATTCTGGGCCCTCGGTGAGGACTTCCGCGGGAACTATACTTACTGGCCCATGGCGTCGGAGTGGGATTTCCTCGAAGTCCTCAATGGGTTGCCGGTCACGTACAATACACTGCACTGCGGCGTGGCCCCGGGCGGTCCTTGCGAGGAGTTCAATGGGCTGGGAAATGGGGGCGTTCCGTGGTCCAAGTGCGAATGGCATACTGTGGGGTTTGAGGTTGATCGCACTACCAATTCGAGCTCTTATCAGCCGGCGGCTTGGAGGGATGAGAAGCTGCGCTGGTTCCTCGATGGCGCGCAGATTCACGAGATTGCGGGGTCGAGGGTGAATGATTCTAGTGTTTGGGAAGCGGTTGCGCACAAGGGGCACTTTTTGCTGCTGAATGTTGCTGTTGGGGGCAATTGGCCTGGTCAGCCTAATGCGACGACGATTGATGGGCCGAAGGTGGAGATGGAGGTGGACTATGTTCGTGTGTGGAATTCTTTGTAATTGATCGGTGGAAATGGCGGAGGAATCGTTAATAATATATCAAGAGGATAGAGGTGGGTCCATTTTTGGGGTCGTTCAGCTGTTATGAGCGACCGGAAACCTCCAAAAAGAGTCAAAAGTCCCCGGACATGGAGTTACCATGGTACTGTGGTAATAAATTCGGCTAATTCAATCTACCACACACAACATCCAAAATAACAAACACCACCCACCTACCAGCCCATCAACTTCCAATTCCAAACACTCTAACGACTCCCAGCATAAGCTCTTCTAAGAACATCAGCGAGCTGGCCGAGTCTGTCGATATCATAAGCGTCACCAACCCCACTCCTAAAAAGGCCCAAACCTTCTTAAGTCCCTTCCCCTGGAGCTCTGCCTCGACAACTACAAAATGACTATGCGGAACAACAAAAGTGTCTATCTTTATCCAATGTGGAGTGATAGCAAAGGGTCCGTAAGTCCTGGATAGATTTGACCTGAGATGTGTTGACTCGACGATGAAGCCTGACCATTTCGAGACCAGCAAGTCCTCGTATACTTTTAGCAAACCAGAGTGCGTCACTTCTGGTAAGCCCCAATACATATCCAGCAACCCCAGAAAATACAATCAGATCATAGAAACAACCTTTCCCCCAATATACTCATCACCGTTCCCACCATGTATTCTGTGACATCAACATGTACCAAGACACGAGTATTTGACGTTATTACTCCAAGGCTTCCGTACAATAGCCCTGGATCCCAACTTTTACAACCTGTGGATACTGTATCCAAGCTTCCGACACCTCACTTCAACTGCACTCACTTTACAGAAACAACTGATTCTAAACTATATTCATTACCATTCACGTCTCGTACTCCGTGACATTGGCATGCGCAAAACATGCTAGGCTGAACTAAGCTATACTAAGCGCTTGTTCAACCGAATCATCTCCAACCTACCATTACCTCCCCCACCAACACCACGCCCATTCCTCCACCCCCTCACATCCCCACTAGTCCACATTCATCTCCATCCACCTAGCCCGACGCGCTTCATACCGCCGCTGCCTAGCATCCA
This sequence comes from Byssothecium circinans, assembly GCA_010015675.1. NCBI lineage: Eukaryota > Fungi > Ascomycota > Dothideomycetes > Pleosporales > Massarinaceae > Byssothecium > Byssothecium circinans. The sequence continues at coordinate 753,881 of ML976993.1, read as the reverse complement.
CCTTCCTCATACCCTCGCCAATCTTCTTCACCCCGCCCTTCCCCTTTCCCTTGCCCTTCTTCTTCCACTTCGTCGTCTTCACCGGCTCCTCCTCAGAGTCATCGATGTCCATCTCATCCGCCTTCTCCGCCTCCTTCGCGGCCTTGATATTCTTGTACGCCGCGGACTTGTAGTAGGCCTGCGATCCGGGTATATCTTCGGGGCCGGGGTCGTACGTGTATTCGACGGGCGGAGGGTAATGCTTCGGCTTGTAGGGTGCCGGTGAGGGGGGCGCGGTGGTGATGAGGGATACAGTGGGTGAGGAGTGGATGGTGGTGATGTGATGGAGGCGGGGTGTCTGCGGGGCCTGCGGAGCGTTGTTGGCGGTGGAGGTGGAAAAGTTAGAGGGATTGGATGCTGCACCGTGGCCATGGCCGGTGGATACAGCTGCAGAATATGGGTTTGTGTATCCAGGTTGTGCATGCGGCTGAGGAGTAAGTTTGCTCTCTCTGCTGGGAAGGCCTTGGAACATGTACTGCGGGCCGCCAGAATTACCAGGATTGGACTGTGTGTAGCTTGAGTAGGTGTATTGGCTGCTTGGGGCTGTGGCCGTAGAGGCAGGGTACTGCCCACCGCGCTGATGAGAAGAAGCTGGCGCGAGGCTTGGGTAGCTAGCTTCGCTGGTTGAAGCCACAGGCGGCGGATTAGAATACTGTCCCAATGCGTAAGGGCTAGTCTGGGTATACGGTCCATAGCCATTCATGACTGTGGTTCCTGATCCATGCGAAGGCCCGTAGCTGTAGAGTTGGGCAATAGTCCGCTGCCCCGACGCGTACCCATTGGGGTCCGCATTCGCGTTGGATGCTCCAGACGGCGGCTCATGGTACCCAGCAGATCCGGAGAGCTGGCTGCCAACGTTCTGTGTCTGGGAGTATCCACCGTGAGTATGTCCGTTGCCTGGCACATGTGGAGCACCGTGAGGCTGCCCGCTGCGGTATTGACTCTGCATGAAGCCGTGGTAACCGTTCTCCACAACAGCTGAAGCCGTCTCTGCATTACCCGAAGGGTAGCGCGGCCAAGGGCTGGTGCTGCCGTTAGGACGATACGGGAGATCGACCGGTCGAGCCCCACGAGCCCCACGAGCAGTCGAAGGAGCTGGAGCGGGAGCGACAGGCGAAAAATCACGACTAGACGTAAGCCTCGCGATACTACCAGGTGCTGGCGTGAATTGCTGTCGGGGCATTGTGTGTGCCTGTACCGGAGGGCGCTGGGAATATGGCGAGGTGTATTGTTGGTTTTGCCGCTGGTGTAGCAGCGATCCATGGGCGTTTGTAGGAGACGTAAGAAACTCGGTTAATTCGTGCGCTTGGTAAAGAGAGGATTGAGAGAGGATGTGTCGCGGAAGTTGGGTCGGCGCTGGCGCTGCTGGTGCTGCAACGTGAGGGGACTCTTGAACGATGGGATTCTCACCTCGACGCGTCTCTTCTCCTGCATTTGTAGAACCGACCGGAACCATACGCGCTGAGCTCTCAAAGTGTCCCACGAAAAACCTTCCAACAACTTGACCCGGCGCCGCTTGCACAGACATACGAGGTCCGGACGACGGGCGAAAGACAAGCTCAACAGGAGACGAAGCACGAGATGGCTCAGAAGAAGATGAAGAAATGGGGCTGTCCTTACCATCCGTAGAAGATTCCTCTTCTGATTCTCCTCCAATTGCTCCTTCATCGTAGATGTCGAAGTAAGCTGGACGCTGACCGCGACGGCGGTTGGTTGCCGTGAAGAGAGCCAGTGTTTCTGGTGTGAGAGGGGTGCCATTGTGGCGGCCGCTGTTGAAATTCGCTGACCGCATGGTGAATTTCAGCCTTGCGAGACGGTGAAAAGGTGCGAAATTGTGAGGGTCGCAATTGTGCTCGTGAATGACAAAACAGAGCCCGACAGCAGACTGAACAGGAAGGGAAAGACGCTAGCCATGTTGGGATTTGCAGAAACATCGCTAGCGCGTTGCCATGAGACAGAAGACGGAAGAGGCATACGAGAAAGAGTTTATTATATGAAGACGCGCGAAGATTCGCCTCTTTTGCGCAGGACCCAGCTCTGCCATGCAAACATACCCCACACTTATGTTTACTCAACACCTGACATACCATATTATAGGCTTGGTGAACTGTGTAGTCCTGCTCTTAATACTGCCCAAGAATGGGCGAGTCCACGACCTGACCATGAGCACCAGATGTAATTTCGGACAAAGGCTGCATTGAGCTATCGAGCACGGGAAGATCATCGCCCAGGTCCACCCGCTATGTAAGCGGCGTTACAGGAGGAGACGGTGGTGTCACGGTACCCAGACGGGAAGTTATGGGCATTCTCCACCACGTCACTTGTCCGGTCCGAACCCTCTTACAAGGCGTCAGTAAATGTTTCAAAAAGGACATAATTGGGTGCCTACCTTCCATACCTGATTTCTAATGTGTCGAGGAGCGGAGTTATACCCTAGATTGAATCAATATTTCGTCGACAGCTCTGGCAGTAAGTTAAGAGAATGCATACACCTGCAGAACAGATCAACTTCTTCGTCCGTGAAGTCGAAGAGATGTATCGGTGTTGACTCATTTGAGTCGGTAATGCGTCCTGGTTGAGACGAAGCCTGCTGCACCCCGCTATTTCGAGGGAATGATGTGATGGCGCGCGGGGCAGCTTGTTGATAACCGGAATGGGCATTTGAGGATTGGCTTGACGAGGTAGTAGGGGAAGTTCTATGGCCCTGAGGATCCATGACTGATGTAAAAAGCCCAGACGGAGGAGAAAAGTCGGGCTTCGTCGCTATATGTGCAGACATGGAACCGTCATAGGCATTGAGAAGCGAATTCGCAGGTCTGAGGCGGCAAAATATCAGCAAATATCCTTGTAAGCTCGGATGCGCGACCGGAAAATGGCTTACGTCTTGGATGTGGGGATCTTTGGATGTCGGGAGTGTAAAATATTGAATGTTGTGTGTGGATACATACCCTGAGACGGAACGCAAACCGAATAGGATTTGTTTGGATTCGCCGTTTCCGCGAATGCAAAGCTGAGATTCTGCGCGAAAGCTAGTCACAGGGTACAGTTCAAGCCCGACAGATTCGCACGGGCCATAGCGGGGAAAGTGAGAGGTGGAGAGGAGAGGGGGTAAATGTTCAGCTTGACACATGATTGCAAATATTAAGATCTGCCTGGACCTGAGAGTATGTCGCGGAGCAGAACGTTTTGATCGGAGGGTCAGCATGGGATGTCCTTTGACCCTTACCACAGCCCTTCTAGATGCAAAGGGCCTCAAGAATTTCCTTGGTGATTACCACCTCTTCACGAACCATCGCTTTGCTTGAACAGTACGCCTCATTAGAGTTGTTGTAGTCGATGGATAAAAAACTTCGAGATAACCTCAACCCCAACAGCTCCCCATGATACCTTGGCCTGTGGCATTGATTGCCCAATCTTCATGATTTTATGAATGATCACGCCCTCTCTTCCGTGGCAGCACCGTGGTATGACATTGCAAGTGGTGAAACCATGTACATGCCGCCCGAAGGCAGGTATTGCTCGCAGTATTTGTACGCCTTGAAGATATGCTGACGGGTTTGGAAACACTGGTCGGGGAGACGGTCGGGACTTGACGCCGGCGAGTTTGGAGAGATGAACTTGGCGAGGATAGTGTTGACGACAAGCAAGAAGTCCCAATAATTAACGCAGGCGTTACAGACTGTTGGTGAGGCCAATTGGCACACGGTCTGTATAATGGGATCCGTGTGTAGAGATGGGACTTCAAGCGCATCCATCTTATATTGCACTTTCGACGTGCGACGAAATCAGCTACAGGTTGAACTGATTGGCGAAGTTTTCGTGCTTTGTCGCAAATCGAGAACGGAACAGGGAGATCTGGTGATATATTGGACGCGCGAGCGTTCTTACATAGCGATGGGAGTGCCACCATTTTTTGAGTTAAGAAATGCAACATGAAAGTGCCTTGCTTGAGGTCCTCGCCAGGATGAAGTCCCTGGCAAAAGCATGTATGGCAATTGACTAGGCACGCCACTGCCGTGTCGAGAGTCCCTGAATGACAAAGTCTGGCAGGGATTTCGACGAGGAAATTAGCCACAGCAGAAAGTCGACGATCGGGAAGAACATGCTGGAAAAATTGGACCAGAATGGGTTGCAGGCTTTCCGTGGCTGTGGAAGATGAACTCTTGGGACATGGCCAATGATCTCCTTGCTGCCCGTGCTTCAATGGTTTCTATGGCTGCTGAGACGGCCTATCCAAAGGGTCTGGAAAGAGCTGCCACCGTTAATGGAGGGGGTAGAGCGAATTACAGCAACGTAGTCGTATTCGAGCGTCGGCAGGGAACGATCAGATTGGAGGTCAAGGGATAAAGAGGGCCCCTTTGGTTTCACATATTTAACCTTGGATATGGGGTCTCGCAGTGTCGATTGCCTTTCATACAGGGCTAACAAACGGGCTTGCTCTCATCACACTTCTTTGGTCAGCGAGATTAGCATACAGGACAGTGACTTACCTTGACCTTCCTGCGTCGACATGTTTCGCATCTGGTTGATGTGATGACTCCCGTCCTTGCGGTGACAGCCAAGATCGATCTGAATGTGAACTGGTTCCCGAAGGAGTATGTTCAAGTGAAAATGCAGATAATGCATGATGCAGTATGCCATTGACGCCCGAGTATATGAACTCATGAAGGTGTTTAAGGCAGCAAAGCTGTAATGAGTTATTCATCGAATCAGACGTGAGAACGCAGAGCTGGAAACTGGCTTAGCGGCTTCGATCGCATTGCCACGCAGTTTTGGTGGAATGACGGGCTCGCAATATCAGCATCAAAACAGGAAAATCGGAGGTAGGCCCGTGCCGCCGCAACTGACTGAGTGCGTGCATGCAGACTGTGAATAATACAATTCGAGCTCAAGATAGGTTGCCTGTGAAAGGGGCATGAAATATATAATGGCCGCACTGGGTGAGGCAGTGCTAGGGTCGAGGCGGCCGTTGAGTGATGCATGGCGGCTGTGAGGGACGAGAGCAGGCGTGTCGCCTCTCAGGTCGGCGGATCCGGCCCACGCTAGCTTAGTAATCCGCATTTCGGAGGACTTGCGTTTCCAACACAGTGCGACGTGCACGAACAGCTACTATCATTAATGAGACAATTGACTCTGCCCTCAGATCTACTCTTATCTGCGTGCCACAGAAATATCTCAACAGCTCAGGATCAACCCACCGACCTTAAGTCACGTGCCTATGCAATCCCCAGATATTCGCCAAACGAGACGACCTCGGGAACTTAGTCACGTCCACCTCTACGGGCCAGACTATGCAGGTGGCTCTGAATATAGAGGTATGGAAGCGTGTCCAGTCCAGCATTTTGATAGAGAATTGTGCACGAGCGGAGATAGGTATGGGTGAAACATTAGAGCTCATAATAACACGCTCATCGATGTCCAAGGGGATCCTCATTCCATCTATATACACCTAATCTCCAAAAAATAAAACCTCCTCAAGCAGTCGCCGTAGCAATAGCAATCAACTTCCCATAATCCGGCGTGCCCAACCCTGTTGCCGGATCCCATCCACTCACCGCACTAAACCCGGCATTCGAAATAACCCCACTACACCCCGTAATCTTCCCACTCGTAATATCCGTAAACCCACTACTCACCGTACCATACAACCACGGGTTCAAAAACCCAAGTCCCTTTTTCCCAGCCTTGATCCGCGCGCTGTTAAGCAATTGGAAGATTCCCGCTGTGGTGGGCGCCGAGCAGGAGGTCCCGGAAACTGAAGTCGCGCCTCCGCTGACGACGATGACGAAGTTCGTGGCTTGCGCGGAGATGTCGGGGTATGCGCGGCCGGAGGCGTTAAAGTACTGTGCCACGGAGCTGTGCGTGGTGTCTTTGGTGAGCCAGTTAGAGACGGTGGATTCTTGGTAGGAAGGGCGGGCAAAGATTTCAGAGAAACCGCCGCCACCGCGGGACCATGCAGCGGGAAATGCGGTTGTGAAGGACGACTTTCGGTTGAGTTTGCAGGTACTTCCAACTCCTGAATCGCCTGAGGAGATTAGGATCGAGACGCCGCGGGCTCCGAGTTGGGAAAATAGGTTGCAGGCGTTTTGTACATAAGCCACGGGGACAGTGGCTTCGTCATCGCCGTAGGAGATGGATAGTGTATTTGGCAGTGAAGCATCTGGCAGCGCGAGGAGATAGTTTAAAACTCAAGGTAGGGTTCATTTGTGTTAGTCCCTGAGCCTACCCATTGTCCGCGCCCGGCAGTGCTGTAGTAAGTCATAGGCACTGAACTCGAAATACTTCCTGCATACTGCACGTCCAGGTTCGCCTCGACGCCGGCAGGAGAGTTCGGGCACGTGCCCTTGTTGACGCCCGTGCAGGTAAACGTCTTTGCTTTGTTGGAGAAGTAGGCGTAGCTGTTTAAAAAAGTAGTAAAGTCCGATTTGATCGCGTATTCTTCGAGGAATCCGGCGACGCCTAGTAGACCTGTGGACTGGTTTGCAGCAGAAGCGAAATTGTATAGGTTCGCGAGGCACGTTGGTGTAATGCGGGTGCCGGTGCAGCCGAGAACTGCCTGGACTTCATCGATGCTCATCTCCACTTCGCTGTCATCGATGGGGTGATGCTCAGAGATTGTGGAGCGCAGATGTTGCAGACCGAAGAAGGTCGTCGGCTGGACCATGTCCACATGGCCCGTGAGAACGGAGGGAAGGCTGTATGAGAGGGTGCGGAGCGTCTTTTCAGGCGTACCTGAGCGCACTGATTCTGTCAGATTGTACCCTAGAAACTCCCCAAAAGTTTGGCACGACACTGTGCATTCATTTTAATTAAAAATGAAGGCGGAGAGCGACGTACGAAAGGTGCTGTACTCTGCATTGAGCAGTTTCTCTACCGCATTCACGCTCGCATCCACGGTGACATAGTCACCCAGCAAAGACACCTTTGCCTCCTCTCCCAGCACCGACTCGTTGAGCCAGTTCATGACCAGGTCAGACGACTCCTGTCTCGGCGCAATCATATCCAGGATCTCGCGGTGCGAAAGGTGGTTGCCGTACTCTGCATGACCTGGAGTGGCGATATTCATAGCGCGTTCGTGAAACTTGTCCATGTTCTGATTCGCCAGGTGTATTTTGAGAGTGATAGTAGTTGCATCTTTATCGACGTAGGCAGAGGAATCCTTCACCCATCCGACGGAAGGGGACTCAAGTTTCTCAATGACGAAATTGCTGGTTGGTCGTGCGAAGGCACGGGTGGAGAGGAGGGCCGCACTGAGCGCGGCAAGGGGAAACATGGTTGCGGACTACCTCGGAGAGACAATTCAGCAAGAGAAAATGAAGAAAAGCCGTCAGTTTATAGACTTTGGAACCCGCTAAACGTTGCCTTTACCTTTAAGATATTGACATGGAAAACAAGCCGTGAGATGCGCGAGCTCCATATGCGCGGCCCAAAACGAGTAAGTCATACCAAGGAACCCACGGTGATGCCCCACGATTGGGGAAGGAGGGGTTCTCCCCCTTACATCCTCTGGCCTGATGGAGTTAGAATCGCCGCGGTAATACTGGAGGTTGGGCATGGGTATCTAAAGCTTAGTGATTGATTGGCAAAGCTTGAACAGGCTTCCTCTCGCGGCATCGTATGATCTGCGGGGCTTATCGCGGCTTGGAAAGCTTGGTAATAGGAGGCTTTGGTGGTGCGACCCTTCAGACAAGTCGACGAAGGTCATTTATTGGGCATGAGGTTGCGATACCGTTGTTCTGGCTACAGGATGAGGTCGTGAGGTTGAGGTCGGGAAGTCAGAATATCGAGGCACGCTATCCCTGAACCTTAGCCTTTTGAGATGAGAAGTCGCAACGTGGGTACCTCATGAGACTCATGTCTAAAGGTTTCAATATCTGTGTCGTAGCAAGTAGTTACGTTTGTTCTGACAATGAACGTCGCACGTACTTGTTGTTATATGGAAAATAAGTAGAAGCACGTGAGCGCGTCCTAAAGCGCTTAGCTTACGCACGGCTCCTATTCTCTGTTACTCGGCAACAGGCCGTCGCTCCCTCATCATTCAGCTACTCTTACATATTGCACATCTGCCATTAGCATTCAGCAGCACAACCCTTTGTTTGGAATGTCTCATAAGTCACACCTAGAACACCAGAGCTGCGTCTAGCCGCCGCCGCTCCTCGCCGTGTCGCATTGTCTTTGAGACCAATCAACGAGCTTGCGCCGGCAAACACCTCACACAACTTCCCGTACGCTTGCAACCTTGGAACACTCTAGCTCTCCACTTTCTCCAAAACAGATCCCATCAACGCCAAGATGACTCTGGCCGCTGTCAAAGCAAGGCTGGACCCCAGCCTTCTCAAGCTTCTACCAAGTGCGAACAGCATGGAATGGGTCCATTATCCAAATGCCTCTCCGCCCAAAGCGCTCGTCATCGGCCACCAATCCGAAGAGCCTATTCTCGTTTCTATCGCGATTATGACCGGGCAGCAGAGGATGCCTTTATTGCAATTTGCGATAGGCGACAAGAGACTCACACAAGAGAGCGTTATCCGAAAAGACCTTGTAGAGCCGTTCAAATGGCTCAACACCCCTATGCTGGCTCCAAAGCAGACGAGGATCCTGTCACTGTTTATCAAGTTCTACTTCTACGAGGCGAAAGTGGTGCGCTCAGGTTTGGGGGGAGACGGTGACTATATGGGTAAGCTCCTTACCCTTTGGCTTGGGAAACAACTGCTCACGGTTTTTTCTCAGGTAAAATGATGAAGCGCGGATTGCTACAGATACAGAGAGCAAAGGAGTCTACTTCTGGACGCAGACAAGGGTCAGAAAGGTCGACGGTCGACGAAACAGACGAAGAGGAGAATGAAAGTGAAGAAGAAGAACGCCATGAGCCAGTCTTACGCCCCCGCAGCTTCCGAGTCAAATCAGCTGACCATGAGAAACTGGTCAAAATCCTAGCCGACAACAACGAATTGCACTACCTCGACAATATCCCAACCATCAGTGAAATGCAGTTCTCAACTCAGACCAACGCCCTATTCGTAGGCAAAAGAGATGGTCACGATATCCACGCTTTTTTCCGCCACACCGGGAACAACGCAGAGATCCGCTTCTTCTTCCAAGGGACCAAGGGCAGGACGCATTCGCTTCCTACGGAATCGTTTGCGAGCCAGCGCATCTTGCATCCCTTCAACAAGACGTACAAGAAAGACGCTACCTCAATCAACAAACAAGAAGAGGCCCGCCTAACCGTCCTCGTCACGTGGTACTTCATTGCCGCCGGTGTAGCCAAGAACGTCTTGGCAGAGATCGAAGACTATCCCGATCAGTTCCGCGACATGCTCGCGTACGTCTCCCAACGCATGGGTCCAGCTGCTTCAAAGCCCAAACATGTTGGCAGGCTGAGGGATGGGTTGGTCGATGAAGAGGGTATACAATCTACGCTCCGTGAGCGCCCCGTTTCGAAGGATGACTCGGAAGCCACTACGCGCTCTCTACACCAGAGTTTCAAGGACCCCAGTCCCCCTAGAGCGAGCGCGAGCAGAAAGCGGACTGCCGAACAAGCTCAATTTGACGATATCGAGGAAACCATTCATGAGGATCGCAATCTGACAAAGCAACTTAATGAGCTGGATGACGAGCTTGACGCGATTGAGCTACGCAGGCAAGCTCTCACGAAACAGAAAGCAAAGTTTCTTGAGCAGCGCAAGGATGTTAGGAAGAGGTTGAAGCGGCAATCACTGGCTCTCGTAAGCGACAACGAGGAGTGACAATGATGCTCAATAGAACAAGGGCCACAACGACGCTATTCACCAGCGGACAGTTCCGAAATTGATGACGACTTCTCAGAGGAATGTTCTAAACGGATGACGAATCGGGTTTAGTGGATCCTCGGCGGGCGTCGTGTTTATGTATTTCCATGTCAACCTCCTTCAAGAGCCTTCATTGCGTCATGTACCCGCCTTATCATCCTCCCTTTTCACTGCAACGGTTCAAAACTTTGCTTCACCAAGTTTTCGTTCTCATTCTCCGTCTCCCAATCCATATCGGCCTCGGTTAAAAAAGTTCCATCTAGACCCAACACAGACTAGACCCATGTTTTTACGATTTACCCCTACGAAAATCTCGTCTACCTGCATACTGTGTGTGGAATCATACTCGTATTCACCAATTTTTCGCCCTCCAAAACCCTCCTTCCCATCCCGTTAACCCCCATCCATTCTTCACCTCCCCCGTAAATAGAGAAATGAAGAACATCCTCCCCCTCATCTACCTAACAGCTTTCCTCTTCCTCTTCGGCGAATCCCTCCAACCCGCCCCGCGCATCGAAATCTACGAGCGCGTCATCTGCCAATCCTTCTACCACAACAACAATAACAGCAACAACCACAAGCCCAACCGTGAAGATACTCAAGACTGCAAAACCGCACCAATACAACAAGAACTCGCCTTCCTAATCGGCATCGAGCGCCTCTCCATCATCATCCCCTCCCTCCTCGCCATCCCCTTCAGCGCCCTCGCAGACCATCTAGGCCATAACCGCATCCTCTCGCTCGCGCTCCTCGGCGTACTTCTCGAAGAATCATGGCCCTTCTTGATATGCTGGTTCCCTGCTATTTTCCTTATCAGGCTTGTGTGGCTGCATTTCTTTTTTAGCTTGATTGGGGGTGGGACGACCGTCATCGTTACGCTGTTGCATGTTATTATCGCGAAAGTGGTGGATGCGCGGGATCGGACGCGGGTTTTTTTTAGGGTGAGGGCTGCGGGTGTGGGGGCGTCGATTTTGGGGTATGCGATGGCGGGGGTGTTGATGAAGGGGGGAGGGGCGTGGGTCGCTTGGTCGGTGGGGAATGTGAGTTTGGGGCTTGCGGCGGCGGTGGCGATAATGATTCCGAAAACCGTTGGAGCTGGTGAAGAGGAGGCTTGTGTAGATGAGGGAGATGGGGAAAGCGCGGTTGTACAATGGAGTGCGTGGACCGGAGCGGCGCGGACGTTGGGGAAGCAAGCGCGAGGAATGGTTGTGAGGAATGGACGAGTGCTGATCCTTCTCGCGTCGTGCTTTTTGTGTCAGCTTGCGGGGGATAGCGTGGGCTTGTTGATGATTATTTATGTGTCGAAGCGGTATGGGTGGAGTTTTGCGGATGTAAGTGCAGGCCATGGAGCTTTTGTAACTTTTACTGACGAAAATCTTCAGGCTAACATGTTGAATTCGATGGAGATGGCGTTCGAGTTCGTCTCGCTCATTCTACTCCTCCCACTCCTCACGTCCTTTCTTTCAAAGCGTGGACTGTCGGCTTTTTACAATAATAAGTACACTGCGCAAGCAAGTATTGCTGCTTTGGCTGTCGGATGCATATGCATCGCTTTCGCGCCCGTTGCTGGGATAGCAATATTAGGTATGCTCCTCCCATCCATTCCTAGCATCCCATCACCACTCGTTCTGACTTCATCCTGTAGGCTTGATTATAATAGCATCGGGAGCAGGTCAAGATTCCCTCCTCCGCTCTCTTGCTACAAACATGGTAGATGCGAATGAGGTCAGCATCGCCTACTCCGCGATTACGATCATGCGCAATATCGGCGGCTCGGTGTCGGGGCCGGTATATGCGGCACTATATGGTGCTGGCCTGAGGGCTGGAGGTATCTGGTTGGGTTTACCATTCATCGTTGCTGGTGGAATCTTTGCGGTCGTTGTTGGAATGGTGATGGGGTGTAAGGAGAGCTCTGGATATGAAGCAATATCGCAGGAAGATGGTGAGAATACTTTTACACCGATTCAAAGCTGATCGTACATCGCTAGCCAGACTAGAGGTGTCACAAGTCTTGATTGTAATTTTGTTTTTGCATCTACGTTATACTAAATAATTACATGGAGCCTAGGACCACCCACAAGTCCTTTCCAAAGCGCCTTTGCGAGTATCCAAGATACCATCAAGAGCACTGTGCACATTATGCTAAATCCAGCCCATCACCCCAGAGTATTGTAACAATCGGAAGAAAACACCGTTGAGGGTCGGTGTTCTGCTGTCAACATCGATGCGCGGTGCGTAGGGTCTTCGATTCTCTGATCGAGTGACGGGTATTCCAGTTTGTGTGCATCCAACTCCGCGCATGGTTGATCAAAGCCAACCACAAGAGCAAGATATTTCCGGAGAATGTTAACGTCATTGTCGAGAATTTGCATACCGAGAGCATCGAAGATTCCTCGCAGTTGATCTTCTAAACGGAGCGTTAGTGTCAAGAATTGCAGCGATAACAACATTGTCTGAGCAGTATACCAGTTAAGTCGGGGATAAGGCTCCCAAACTCGGGGAAATCGGGGATTGGTTCGCCGGTGCATATGTTGACCAGTGGCATAAGACGGAGTTGCCCCATGCGTTTGTTCTGGGCGACGGCGCAAGCATTCTTGGCCCTGATATGGTTAGTGAAAAGTGTGCAGAAGACTGAATGTCACATACGCGGCTTCGATCCTTATCTGGGACGCCGTAAGCTTCTGAATAGTCTCATGAACGTTGTTGAGGACTCTATCAACGTGGCGCAAACGGATCTGGATGTCATTGAGGTCATCGGAGAGTTGACTGGCGGCTTGAGCGTTGGGCATGTCGGCGCACAGGCGCATTTTCTCGCTGATATCTTTCAACTGCTGGGCGAGAGCGTCGAAGTCGGGGCTCTCGAAGGCGGACATAGCGACGAGAATGTAATGAGAATAGTGAATGGATAGTGGAGCTATTCGAAAACAGTTGAGCTCTAGAATAGTAGACGAATGTTACAGCTGTTGCAGACGTTGTGATGGCAGTGAAGTGGAGGAGAATTGGGCATGTCGAGGGCGATAACAGTAAGGAATGTCAAAGGCAGGTCCAAAAGACAATGTGTGGCAAGAGCGCACTGGAAACTGCAAGAAGATTGCATCAGAAGTGAAGGCGCGAGAGGCGAAGGCAGCACTTCCCTATTTAGATTGGTCTGATTCTCTTTATAAGGAAATGCTGAAAGGCATCGATTATGTGAGGGGCCCACGCAGCCGACTAAACGCATAGTCACAATTCCTCACTTGCAATCAATTTCCACTTGATCAGCACATCCGTCTCATCGCCTGCAGAGGCTTTTCTTGCTTCGAACAACTATGTAGTCCGCTCGAATAGTTTCCCACCATCCACCCAAGAAAACTCCATCCAAAACCTTGAGCTCATCAGGTATCGAATTCGTTCTGAGAGCCCTGCAGGTGTGTGACAATATGTTTACATCACGATACTGTGACTGTTAGTGAGCCCTCATGTTGCTCGAAAGAGTTGGGCTTACCAGTTACTCCGCTTGGGATTTTCGCCTGCCATAATTTCCACGTCTGCCACTTCCTCCTTGTCGATGATATCGTACTCCTCACTGTCCTCACCAATCTCCACCTGATCCTTGGTAGCGGTGTCTTGAGGCTGTACTGTAGCGCTCTGGTACATGATGGCAGTGTCTTCATTCTCGGCAGCCGGGGAAGGATGGACTGGCTCCTGTGTTGGAGGTTCTGAGTTAGCAAATGTGCCTTGAATCTTCATTGATATCACACCATTAGTTTCAACAACGGGCAAGTGCTCACCTTGTTCTTTACCTCATCATTACCTTGGGCTCCCGCAGGCCTCTTCACGACTTTGCTTCCAGTAGCTTCGGCTTGCTCTTTCTCTTCCTCATCCGAATCCTGGGTATACGCGTTCTTGCATGGATTCCTGCTGACAGCTTTTCCCTTGCTTGAACTAATGATCCGCTTGATATCATCAATCTGCCTAATCCCGGAGTGACACTTGTTTAGCCCCAATTGAAGTCTCCTAATTTCAGCACGCGCACCATAAGTGTATAACCTGTCGTTCTCGGGAGGCCCCTGGGAGACCTCATTGGCAAAGCGCTCAAATGTGAGAGCTAGATTGGCCAACTCGGTGCGGATGCGGTTGATGGTGCGGAGGTGGACGTCGAGATCAGTGTTCTCGAGCCCACGGAGCGTTCCGTAGAAGAGTTTGAGGCGGTAGAACGCTTCGTTGTGAGTAGTGACATTCGCGAGATGGAGTTTCGGTTGTTGAGCGTTCATGTTGACTGACTGGCTTACGAAGAGTTGATCGATGCAATATAGTCCTATGAAGACAAGGTTGGGTTGAGGCAATATCGAGTGTGCAGAATATGTTTAGAGACTTAACGGGGTGTCGGGAAGAATACATAGTCTGCGGCGTGCTGCTAAGTCCCTGCTAGTGACATTGAGCAAACGCTCAAATACCAACGGCTTCGCAAGCCTGCATCCCGCCATTTAATGGTCTTATTGAAGAAGTATAGCCTTTTATGCATTAACCAGTAGTTCTTTCTGACTTATATAATAAACCTATCAACAATCCAGTTGACTTGTCGACTTAGTTTAGCGACTTGACGACTTGACGGCACGAAGTGAACTAAGTCAGTGATAGGTACTTCACGAAGTCAAGTCCTCTCAATGATAACTAATCAAGTAAGTCAATTGGAAGCCTCTTAAAACGCCAAGCAAGTCAAGTCACGGCTCTAGGGTTACTTGACTTACTTATTGTCAGGCTTGTCATATGATGACCTTATGAGCTTTTGTACGCCATTGCCTGATGACAGACGAATTGATGCTAGGCAATTCGATTACTCACACTCATAGGGTTGGTTTTATGATTAAGACTACAAGTATGAGTTTGTTGTGATCGTAGATGGTTATTTTCTAACAAAAAGAAATAGCCAATCGGACAGAATGGCCAATACGAAAATTAACCTGGAACGCACGCCCCTGAGCAAACTTACGTGCACTTTCAAAGTTTTCTCATCTCCAAACAAAAATATGCGCAGCCTATCACTAGCTAGCCTCCAACATTCCAGCATCACTCACCGACCCTCCTTCAGTTAGCTCGAAGCCTTGACGTCAATACACTGCTCTATGGTTTCGGCGGAAACCCTCAACTTGGGGGCGGCCCACCCGGTCCTCCAGGACCTCTAGAGTTAAGCTTGCCCCCATGCTCAGTCCATGTAGCCGCCGCATTAACTTTCTTCTGGATCCTAGGGTCCAGACCAAAAGCAATCCAGCCGAACAAACCCTCCGAGATATCGTTGCCGACAAGCGAGTAATGAAGCACAGGGTCAGTCGTCGCAGCTTCCTCAGCAAAGATGCCATCTTGTGCGTTAGTAGTGAGTGGCTGGGTATTCGTGTTGTACGGTGCGGTAGCTTCGACGAGAGAGATGAGGGATTGGTCGAAGAAGAGTTGGCCGACGTGGGAGATTGTGCCGCCGCTGAGGGTGTTGTTAGGGAGGAGGGTGGCGTCGTGGTGGGCGAGGACTGTTTGTGTTGTTAGAGGAGTATTCATCGAGGTAGCCAATATGACAGGCGATGAGGTACTGCAAAGTGGAGATGTGCTTACCGTGGATGTGGGCGGTACGGTTGGTGTAGTGGCCGGGGAAAATGGTGTCAAAAATCACGACTCCGTCAGCGTCACTGCCTTGGATACCGCGGAAAGCGGTATTGTTGATGTTGCTGGGGTCCGAAATGCCATTGCCATTTCCGCCAGGGATACCACCATATACACCCTAGGAAGGTAAGCAACCGCGAAAGGAAGAGTATAGTTGTACATACTGTAGCGTTGGCAGCCCACTGCTCGAGGTAGACTTCGGGCAAAGGGTCGCAAGTGGTGACATCGATGATCTGAACCTCGTATGTCAGACTGACGCCAGTCTGTCCGTCACGCACATCGCGTCGAACGAGCTCTCCAGAGACATCTGTTCGATGTTAGTGAGTTTCCAAACTTGTAATTTCATCGCCTACTCACAGTAAGGTCCTTCAGTGACCTCAGGAGTGAGGATGCAACTGTTATTACTACCGAACAAGATATCGGCAGGAGTATCCTCACTGTACGTCTCATTGGACTTGTGGTCAGTGTTCAGGACATCTTCAAAATCCCGAGGCTTGAGCGATCGCTTAGCACGGAGAGTGTTGACAGCGGCCTTGCGACGAGCAATGTTGGCGGCCTCGATGCCACGGGCTTTTAGCTTGTCAGCGCAGTGAGCCAATGAACGGTACTGGAGCTTGTTCAGAGACTCAGAACGCTCTGCAGCTTCAGCGCCAACGTCATGGCCGGGATGAGCGAGAACGACGGAGAATGAAGCCGCGAGGGCAAGAGACTTGCTGAGAACGACCATTTTGATAGACTTGAACGATGGTTTGTGCCTGATGAGCACTCGGTGCTTCGTGGCTTTTATAGAAGTTTTACTTCACGTGCAAGTGTCGTTTATCCCCCGGCATGGCGTGTGCTCTTCCCTCCGTGATATTGCATATTTAGATTGCCATGTTCCATGGGTCTCCTGCTTTTACTGTGATCCGGAGGCTTCGGGCGCCATTGTTAACATAGACACCCCAGGTTCTAAGGGCCCGTTTGGTGTTTTCCCGGACCATCCGACGCGTATCAATAAGATGCATGCAGCCAGGATAAATAAGTGTGTTGCCAAGTAAATATCCTAGCAATCTAAAGAAACTGTTTCAAACCGCACCCTACTAGAGTTCACTACCGTCCGGTGTCCAATTCACGAAAATCCGTTTTTGATGGGGTTTCAAGCCTTTTAGGCAAGCACAGTCCCCGAGTCCATATCCAGAGGTGCTAAAAAAGAGCCAGTTTTTCAAATTCAAAAATCGTGCTTCCGGGAAAACACCAAACAGGTCAGTGTCAACGTACCTAACGGGTTCCTGCTTAAACTTTGAAATAAGCCGTTGGGAGTTGCCGGCACATCCGTCAATCTCTTTCAGGTATAGCGTAAACACTGGGGTAGCGATCGACAAAAAATAAATCGGGGATATTATCGGAACCAACCATCCGGCGCTTCGGTACATAGCATGCGGTTTGGTGAATCCGGTTGAAAAAATTCCCGAAAACCTATACTCTCTCCCCACATTTTACCTACAGTGACACATCGACCACACGACTTTCAAATTTGATAAAACATAGAATTGTAAAGCTAGGCATATTCTTCTATATGTGAGTTTTTTCTTTGACAAAAGAAAATCCTTTATCGTGTGTGGGTCAATATAAACTGAAGTTCCTGGGGCGTGCGGCGAATTGTTTCAACCGCGTAATGGAAGGCATGTGAGTGTGCCAAGGAAATGCGTCGTAAGCTGCATTAAAGGGACGTAGAAAGTTGTCTCGACTGAGGTTCGAAAAGATGCATCTTCTGGGGAATGTGACAGCAAAGCGGAACCAACACCGCAGCTTACGTATACAAGCAGAATGATTGGTCCTCCTCGCGCCTATAGACCCGTAGGTTTGAACGGGGTTCCGATGCACCATATCTAAGCAATCATGCACTGTGAAATGTTACAACCCTTGCTGAAGCTTGTCAACTAGAAACGATGGAGAAGGAGATTGGAGCCAGAAGCAGAATGTGGGACAACGCAAACAAACCATAGATATGAAGTGAATGTAGATTGGTCAGCAGAGAAATCGGGGAATCCTCTTTATGCAAAGCTGGAAACAAAGTGCCGAGAGTTGGAAACGACATGTGAAATCGAGATTTGAATGGTCGCCAAAGGAAAAACAACAGGTACGTTGAGCTCATCTCCCACCATAGGGTCGCAATGATCCTTTTGACACTGCCTAGAACATGAGCCGGACTTGGGCACATCAATGCGAAATTGAGAAAACACCCTAGGTAAAAATTTACTGTGCGATACTCAGCTAACCTTGAAGAGTAGATGCAATGCCGCGTACCCCTTTGCCTCTTTGAACTGCGAGAGCTAGATTACTTGCTATCATGTGCTCATGTAGTTAATCGTTTGTAGACAATGTTTTCGAGCTGTCAAATTTATGTGTAGCGTAAATCTCCAACGAGCCAGTGTGTGTCGAATCTTCGCCGCTATTGATTGAGCATAGTCCATTTCTTCGAAAATCTCATGTCATCAACCTATTTGCAAGCTCCTAGATTCTAAATTCATGCATTTATACTTCTAGGGTATGCTTACTCACTTCACAATCCTAAAAAGCAGCTTTAATGCTCTCCTCCAGTATAGTATAAAGGTAGCAACACCCTCCTTACACTACTATTAACCTGTTTCCAATCCCTATTACAATTACTTATAAAAGATCCTCGCCCCCTACAGTGCCTTAACCTCTCCCAACTGCTCGACTTTCCAGTCCGCCAAACACTCTCCATAAACTTTCGCAGCGATCTTCTCCAACCTAACCACCATTCCCAGTCTTCGTACCTCTCCATCACGAACTCAAGCTCGACCGAACAGCCTAAGCTCGTCCAACACGCCTATCCCTTCTATCCAACATCCTTACACTGCCTTCTACCACCCGCACTCCACCAAATCAACAACAAACTCCCCTTCCCCCACTGCCCTACTTATCTACATAGGTTAAGCTACGTCTACTATTTCTGCACTCTATTATTACTATCTATATACTATTTTTGCGTATATACATTAGAGTACATCTAGGCTTATTCTTATAGAAATAGTCTACATTATGGCTCTTTTACGCTCTAATATTATAAACTTAAACGCAAATATTTTAGTTAATAAAGGAACTATTAGAACTATTAGAAATATTATCTTTACGTAAGTTATTTAGCATTGCGCTCTTAATTCGCCCTAATAGAATAATTTATGAAGTTAAGAGTGTGGGATCTTTAGTTACAATGTAAAGCTATATAGATAAGTGTCGTAGAAGAAGGCAAAGTACGGAGCCGTCTCGGGATAAAGAGAGAAAAGAACAGCGGCAAGAAGCACGGCAAGAAAGTCGAAAAAAAAAGAATCCACCGGGGTCAGGTGATGTCAGTGTCAGCAACATAGAAAAGAGGCTTCGAACACAGGCTGTCGGGATTGTGCAAGCTGCACAAGAGCTATATCGGCAGGAGCGCGGTCAGTTCTACACGCAAATCGAAGGGGGGATTGCCGGACTTAACATCATACACCCCCACATGGTTCAGGCTGTTTCCAATCTTTACGCTCCTTTGTTAGTACAGAATAAAGGAGCAGATGCAATGTATAGGAGTTCAATTGTAATCTACAGGGCCGTGCGTGCCAAACCACGGATAAGGGCGGCAAGGCACTGGCCCCAACATCCTTTCCTCCATGGCGATATTGGTGCTTCTCCCACTCTTCGATATACGCACGACTAATTGCCTCGCGACGGACCTTGGATCCATGGATCCATACAGTTGGCGGCTTCTTGTATCGGTCGAAACCTACGTTTTAGAAACGAAAGGTCAGTAAAACTTGTCAAGAAAGATACTCGGTAAGTGATTTACGTACCATAGCATGTGATCCCTCAAAGACAGCAGGGTCAATACCTCCATCGTCATCGTCAAGATCATCTTCGTCCTCGAGACGGACTGGAAGATGGCGACGTGCACACGGCACCCGTCACCTACACAACCGATGGATTGACGACAATGCGCCCTGTCGTGGGCCGTGGCTGCATGGTTCTCTAGGCGGATTTGAAGTCCATGGCCAGGACTGAGGTTGAACACTGAGTTGTCTAAGGTGTATAACGTTACACTAACTCATGGCTTCCCCTTTCGATATGAAGAATCCTTCGGCTATCCCCATCCCTCATCCGGAGTACAGCTTACTTGTTTTTGGAGTAAGCTGTACTCCGGATGAGGGATGGGGATAGCCGAAGGATTCTTCATATCGAAAGGGGAAGCCATGAGTTAGTGTAACGTTATACACCTTAGATAACTGAACTGATCTTTAGGTGTGCGAGAGTGATGAAGAAGGAAGAAGGAAGATGGGTGAGAGGCAGCTCGAATTTATACGCAGTGTGCGACCTAACCGACCACGTGACCAAACTCGTGTGAAGCTAGGTATTAGATATTAGTAATAACCGCTACAAACTTGGCCCTCATGGCCCTCCATCCAACCCGATGGCCGCGACTCCGGAACGCTGAGATAGTGCCGGTGAGGGTGCGGCAGGCGGGCTCTACAGCCAGGAGCGCTTGGTCCGTGTTTGTAGTTATTTTCCATTTTCTGCGAAGATATGATGTCATAGAGGGCAGGCTCAGCAGCCAGAGTTGCTGGTGAGGTCGTTTAGCGCCAAGACGACCTTGAAACCAAACCCTCCGCATATCCAGATTTCATCGCCCCATCTTTCATACTAGAGATTTCTCTGATAAAATATTTGCCGGTCGCATCCTTTGTGAAGCATATAGATTGTGAATTGCGTCGTGACATGAATGCTGCCAAACTGCATGTGCCATCATTCACTGCCCGAGGCCAACACCATGCCCCCCGTCATATAAAAGCACTCCGCATTCTTTTACTGAAAAAAGGTCAAATCATAAAACCTCCTATATTCAAGAACCAGAATCAACCAAGTGTTTAACCAATCCCCCCTCAATGACACGGCTCTTTTCATTCCCGCGCCCCTTCCCACCCCTCGGCCACGCCCCCATCGTTTACCGAGAAGAAACCAGTACGCTCGAAAGATGCAGAATATGCGCAAAGAACCAATGGTTGAGCCACAACTACGATGTGTGTCGGAAGTGCTACCAGCTCACTCTGCGCGTGGTACGAGTTCGGGTGAAGGAGATATATACAGGAGGCTCAGACCCAGAGCCGGAGTGGAAGTGGAAGCGTGGGTGGCAGGAAATGCGTGATGAGTGGAGGAGCTTGTGGAAGATGGGTGCTCTTCATTACTTAGGAGAACCCGTCGATGAGGGGCAGTGAGGCGGTCACTATGGCGGAGTTGGGGACAGGTGAGAGGACTTCTCTCGTCAGTGAAGGGGAATTTGCATGTGATGTGTTATGAGGCATAAACCCTGAATTTCCAGCAGTGGTAGGAGCTCTTGGGGGCTCCTACCTCGCAGTTTAGCTAGCGCGCTTTTGAATCGCTCTTTCCCTTCACGCATATCTCTCACTTGGCCTGCACCACCCACCTCCGCTCAACTACGAATTCTTCGAGGACGCAGCCAAATCGCGGCTTGATGCTTTACCGCAAAATAAAATCCGCACATATACCGACGAAAATTTGCCAGTAGAACATAGGCACCGCGACTATGGAACTTCAATCACAATCAAAACCCCCCGACGGCTTGGTCGCCCCATCACCTCCCGCAAACCACATCTCGGCCGCAAAGACGAAACTGGATGAAAATGAAATCACCCTCGAACTACAACTCATGAAAGCGCAATTTATCTCCCAGAATGCGCCACTCTCAAAGCTACTCCTAGCGATCGGCACCGCCGCTTGCGACAAAATCATCAGAGACGAGATGCCGCAGGCCAAAGCGGCGGGACAGCCTCTTGCGCCGCTCTTAAAGGTTTTGGGTCAAGCTCTTTCGAACATGAAGAGCGTGTACATGAAATACGGCGACGCGGGACTGATCTGTGAGGATGATATCAAGCCTGAGTTGGAGCCTAGCCCCGGGCCCGTGCAGAGTGTAGAGGTTGGACCCCAGGAGGTGCAGGCTAGCCCCAAGCTTGCGCCTGTGGGAAGCATGCCAGTAGAGGAAGGAGACATTGAGAAAGAAAATCGAGCTGCAACTGCCGACGTACTCGACAAGATGCTGAAGTCACGCGGAACCGACGATTTGGACGAAGAGATGATCAAGCCGACCGTGGATGACGGGGATGTGGACATGGAGATCAAAGATGCGGAAATGACAGTGCCACCTAGCGATCCCCAAGTGGACGCAGATGAGGACGTGGACATGGTCGAAGTAGATTCGCTGCTCATCCGCAGTCAGAAGGAGACCGAGGCCGAGATTGAGGCAGCACGAATGACATACAAGCAAGCAGAAGGATTTCGTATAGCTATGATCCAGGGCGGACACCCAGACGACTGGCAGACACTTCACTCCGACGAGGCAATCGCGAAGAAGACCTTGAAACAAGCCAAAGCGAATGCGAAGCAGCGACCCCGAGAAGCAGAAGCAGAGGCAGTGTTACACCCCGGACAGGAAGGCATCCTTCTCCCGCCCACCACCACATCCTATTCCATCTCAAATGTTCCTTCTGCCCCAAAGATTCCTTTAGCGGACAACAATGCTGATCGTGCCACTACCACCCTATTCCGGCCTCCGAAGAGGGACATTCCAGCTGACTTCGACAAGAGTCCAGCAACATCTCCCATGCCCCGGCGTAAAGCAGCGAAGAGGACCCCGCAAACAAAGCTCATCGAACCCACCCAATCCACACACATAGGAAGACACCTAGCGGACCTCGAAGCCGGCCTATCCACCGCCCATTCCGTCGGCCTCACTCTCTCCGAACCCACAACGCTCGCCAGGACCCAGCTAAAACTCGCCATCACAGCCGACAAAGCAGGCAAATGGGGCCGGATCCCAGATCGATACATGTTCAAGCTGCGCCTGCGGATCCGCGTACCCGAGTCGTATCTAGGATCAGCCGAGTACATGAGAGTCCTCGAGTCCTTCTACGCGCAACACGAGGAACTCCAGCGCACCGGCAAAGCCGACAGTCCCTACTCTGGCAGTAACACCGATGCCCTGTCACCATCCGGCCAAATCGCCGCTTCCGACTCCGACAGCGAAGCAGAGGAAATCCCCGACACCATCTACACGACCACCAACCCCTTCGACGCCGCAGCCTCGACCGCGATCCCCCTACCCGCACCCCCACCCCCAACGACCTTCACCTTCCCGCCCTTCCCAAACGTCTCCCCTAAAGAGATCCCGCACTTCGTAAACGGCGCCCGCATCGCCGTTGAAAACATCATCGAAGACCATGCCGGGGATCCGGATCTGCCCCTCCTCGTCGTCGTCGGGGGTCTGCGCGATGAGAAGCCCACGCTTACCGGCGACGATACGACGTCGCGGCGCTTTGTGCTGGCGGGCGCGGAGTGGGTGTATGGCGCCGTGGAGCAGGTGTGCTTTGAGCGGGAGGGGGGGACGGTGAGTTTGGGGGCCGTGGGTAAGGGTTTGGAGGAGTGGATACTGGTCCAGGAGAGTGGGGCGTTGGTTTTGGGGAAGGGCGCTGCTGGTGGTGGGCTAGGTGGTGGGATGGCGAGGAAGGGTGCGGCAGCCGCGAAGGAGAGGGAGAGGGAGAGGCAGAGGAAGGGAGCTGGGGATATGGATGTGTAGGACATGGCGGAGTTTGATGCTGAGGAGGGTGGGCTTGGATTCGGGTTCGAATTTGGGTTCCGGTTCCGGTTCCGGTTCCCTGAATAAGTTGAAGGCGGAGAATTGAATGGATGATTATGCGCACGAGATGGGATTCAGATGGGGAATGGGCATCGGACATGGGGCTGGGGCATGGCGTCTAGTGTATCTCCACAATGTACTGTACAGGAAAGTGCAGTACTACATCAGTCTAGTATAGCATGGGACAACATAGCATAGCATAGCAAGGCGATACTCTACCCCTACACCGTCAGCGACACCAACGACGACGACGATGATGATATAAAAGGGCAGGCAGACGAGAGGGTTTGCCTTGGAACCTTGGATGTTCTTGCTATGACTCGCTGCTCAAAGAGTGGGATGGGACTTGATAAAAAAAAAGGAAATGGAAATGGAAAGCGCTATCTGAGATGCGCGTTAACGTGGTATCTTCATCCATTGTCCTTCGTTCTTCGTTCTTCGTTTACATTTGCATTTCCGTTTCTGTCGTCATACAATCCCATTCCATTCCATGCCCATGCCAATCCAATCCAATCCAACACCATCGCTCAAACAGACAGAAAGCATATACAAAAAACCCCCAAAAATCCAAAAAAAATAAAATCCAAACACGTAAAACCCCCACCAGGTGCAAAAACCGCCCAGTGCTGTCAGTGCAGTGCCAACAACGCTACTCTAAACAAAACAACCCTATCATATCATACAAACTCCTCTCCTCTCCTCTCTCCGCAGTAGCCAGCATCAACGGGGCGTTCGGGCGTTCCTCATTCCCCTTCAATAACTCTGCACATGCGGTCGGAAAATCATATGGCTCTGCTGAATCATCTCCTCGATCTTGCCCGTCTCGTTGGCCTCAAAGTCCTGCATGAGCTGCATCTGCTGTTCCTGAGTCAAGCCGTTGCCTCTAAGGCTGTGGTCCTGACCCCATTGCGGGTACAGGTAGTCCGTCATGGGGTACCCCTGGTTGGCGGCGTAGTTTTCGTTGAAGACTGGCGAGGTGAGGGGTTGCCCTTGCCCGTGGCTTTGGCCTTGGCCTTGCATGTTGTTGAAAGGTTCCTGGTGGGGCATGGAGAAGGCGGGGTTCCATTGGGGGAGCTCGGCGAAGGTGGTGGGTAGGGGGGTGAAGTGAGAGGGTGCTTGGGTGTAGTTGAAGGAAGGGATGGTGTGGTCGATGGAGGATTTGGGGCTGGTGTCTAGGTAGGGTTGAGGGGATATGTGTTGGGGGGAGAGGTGGGTGGGGGGTGCGGATTGGGATTGAGATGAAGGCCTTGATGAGTTTGACGCGAGGTGTTGTGGCGAGTTGAAGTTGAACAGGGGTTGGTTCTGGTTCATTGGTAAATAGCCGAACGGGGGGTGCGTGGTTTCCGAAGGCGTGCTCACTGATGCTGTCGACGCCGTTGCCGGACTCGTCGTACGCGAACGGTTGATCCCATCTACCATGCCGCTGGTGACGGATGCGCTGTCGGATGGCGACGCTGCGGCGATAGGGATGTCGCCGTCCTTGTCGTATATTTTCATGCATGCGACGATGAGATTGCGATACAGCTCCAGGGCGGAAGCGACACCGGGCCATCTTTCTGAGGCTAGTTCAATAGACTCGAGCGCAACAAGTAGATGGTGTTCAACTTCCTCGCGGGGATGATGTCGCCGCACTTCGGAGTAAGACAGCGACCAGAGCATGACATTCACCACCATGAAGATGGCTTGGGTGAAGATCCAGGTCATGTCTACGCTCTTGGTTTCAATCTGCTTGCGAGTCATGTAGATGTTGTATTCGCACGCATCGAAGCAGAGAATGGCAGCGCGTACTGATGGTCGGGGTATTTGCGGCGATGGGCGGTAGAGGAAGCAGACCATGGTGTTGTACCTGCCTACGAACCTACGAACTGTGAGCAACCTGAAGGGAAAAGGTAGAAAAGTAAGCTTACCAGACTTTGTTCAAGCCGGAGCCGCCATCCATCTCAGGCGAAGTATCCCGCCAACCTTCCAGCTTGTCCTGCATTTGGGCGAACCAGGGGTCTTGATCGTTCTTTGGCTCGGGCCTTTTCCGTTGATAAAGCTTTCTCCGGATCTCCAGCTGAAGCATGCGCATCTTGAAGAAATGGATGCCGATCCATTTCTTGAGTGAGGCCTGGGGCGCGGGGAGGATTGCTTCCTTGGTGATGAAGACGTCGTCAACCAGCTCACCAAAGTTGACATCAATGTGCTCGGAACGCGTGGCAAAATGACTGGGCCGTCCAAGGCTGTGTGACAGACCATACTCCATGGTCAGCAGACACCAGAATAACCGGCGGCGCATGTCGACTGCGAGAGGGTCGGCTGGTCGGCCTCCGGGGCCGCGTGTTATCGTCTTCTCTTCATGCAGACCCAAAGCTTGACACAGGCGCACGCCGAGACCTATGATGTAGTAAACTGCAGTCCGGGTCGGGGTGAGAAGTGAGTAGCCTGCGACCAAGGCAAAGCATTGTAACGTCTTGAGGTTCATGGGCTTGACGGCACCTTCGAAGAATTTGAGTGCGGCGAGGTAGTAGCTGTCGGCCAGTCCGGCATATTGTGTGTCCATGCGTTGCAAGCTGATTGCGATTACCATTCGCAGGCAGTAGTTCTGGTAGGGGTCATTCGAGCCGTTGTACACATCCTCGACGTCCTTGGTAAAGGTGGGCTCGTGGAACATGGGATACATGGGGTGGACTTTGCAGTAGAAGAGTTGCAGCAGCAGGTTGGTGAGTTCTCTGTTTGGCAGCTCCTCGGCGGCAACATCGCTAACAAGGGGGTAGACCTTTGAGGTTGGCCGTGAATCCTCCTGGTCGAAGGTGGCTTTGATCGACTTGGCCGAAGCATCCGGCACGATCTCGGAGATGCTCTTGGAGTCGGTGAACTGCTTCGCCAGCTGCATCACCAGCCTTGTGATTGTGATGCCGCTCGAGGGGCCCAGGAACTTGGACTCGTCGGTGTCCTGCACCCTCACGGCGGCGGCGCCACGCATCACATCCTCGGCATCGGGCTCTGCATCGTCCCGTTCCAGCTCCTGCAGCTGCTTCTCGAGGTCGCGCACGCGGTGCTGCAGATGCACGACGTAGTTGCGGGGGATCTTGCGATTCTTGGTGGGGTCGAAGTATTCGCAGTGCGAGTTTGTGCGCTCGCAGGGGCCACAGCGAGGGAGGCCGGGATCGCATCGGGTCTTGCGCTATGAAGTCTCAGCAAAACATCTTCCCCTCAGTCGCACCTCCCCCCTCTCTCACCGCGCTTTCCTGCGACCTACCGTGCGGCAGCGACAACACGCCGTTAGGGTATGGGCGATCCTGCCAGCAGCCCCGTTCGCACCTTCCTCTTTGCTCTGGACAACGCTCTGCGCCTGCCCATTGTGCTGTGGCCGTGTCTGTGTCTGTGTCTGTGTCTGCGCTTCCATCTCATCTATCGCCAGAGGGTGAGGAGGGGGAGAGTTCAAGGAGCTGTCGACGTTGGCGGGCACATACAATGTCCGACGCGAGGCGAGCGGTGGCAGCGGTGGTTATAGCGGGCGCCTTCCATCACCATGCAAAAGGGCTGGGGGATAGGATAGGATAGGCAGCGTCGGGGAGTAGCACAGTGCCACAACGTGCGGCGAAAGCTTGAGATGTGGTTGAGGGCGCCAATCGCCGCCAATCAGAACCGCCGACGCGGGTGACGATGCGGCACTTGGCGCTTGCCTGCTCCTGTAAAGACATGAGTGGCCGACGGCGAACGACATCAAGCCGTCAACTGTCAGTGAGGCACCAGAATGCAGAACTCACCGCCAGCACATATTGCCCATATCCATATCGCGAACCATCTATACCGCCTGCCCTAAGCCTGTCCCTTTTGCTTCACCGAAAATCGCGGGGCACGGTGGGAACGCTGTGCATACCCCGAGGCTGTTGCTGCGCCTCACCCAGGTCAACACCCATCTCAAGCGACACAAGAGCTGAAAGGTGCATTCACACCTCACCCACCCACTAGACCCACCTAGTACAGCCGTCCGACGCTGGTGAGTGCCGTCCATGGTTTCGACATGCGAGTATTTTCATCTTCTTTATCCGCCATATGTCCGCTCATAATCCGTTTCCCGCCCTAATCCTCCTTCATCGCCAGACAATCTGCCTATTTCCTAATCCGATCCTCATGCGTGTCGTGTATTCATATTCACCATGTTGTCAGACCTCGTCTCTCATCCGTCTGCCGGCGACGACCTGATGGTGCTCGAGACCCCCCTGCTCCGTGTCAGTAGGCCTGTCGCTGCCTGCCAACGATGTAGGGCCGCCAAGATCAAGTGCGACGGCAAGCTGCCAGCCTGTACTGCCTGCGAGAAGTCGAACCGGGCGTCGGAATGCTCGAGCACAAACGACCAATTCGCCAGGGGCAAGGAAAGGAGCTATGTCGCCACCTTGGAAGCCAAGGTCGAACGATTGGAGAAAAAGATCGCCGAGGCAAGAGCGAGGAGACAGTCGTCGACGGTCCTGATGACTGATGTCGACACAGCGACTCCCCGTCGGTCGTCTACCGAGACCGTCAAAGGCGTCAAGTCGGTCAGCAAGCGAGCGGAGAGGCGGAAAGAAGCATCAGATATAGACGAGCTTGTGTCCGACTTTGGCCTTCTGTGAGTGAACCAAAGGTATGCATGATGTGGCTGACATGGGCAGTGCTGTCAACGCAACGGCAAGGGACTTCTACGGCTTCACAACTGAAATGTCGTATGCTCGCTTGATTTTGTCTGCTAGTTCCAAAGAGCCGATGCCTACCGGCCTTACAAAAGCCCTCCCACCAAGATACGCTGCAACCCCACTAATACAACACTACCTCAACAACATCTACGCACTGCTGCCTATCTTTGAGGAAGCGACACTGTACGCCTGCGTCGACTCAGTCTACCACTTGGACAACATCGGAAAACCTTTCGACTTCTGGGTCGTCAGGATGGTGCTAGCCATTGCGTCTCTATCACAGTCTGAACAGCGTGGTGATGTTCTATACTCAGATGCTGTAGGCCACGTCAATGCCGCACTCGAGCATGCCGAACAGGTATTGCACCCCGGCTTCATCAGTAGCATCCAGGCCTTGGTTCTGCTTGTCATCTACGCTACGATGGATCCGCATCACTTCGACAGCTGGACCCTGATTGGCGCTGCATCGCGAGCCATGGTGGATCTGGGCATTCATCAAGACCCCTCGAGAAGCACGCCCATCTCAAAAACGAAATTGGAGATTCGAAGAAGAGTTTACTGGTGTGTTTACTCCCTGGACAGGTATGCTATTTCCCACGTCACGTATATTATCCTGCTGAGAGGAGAACACAGGTCGACTTCCCTGGTGCAGACTCGTGCCTTCTCTTTTTCGGATGACTCGGCCCACGTGCACCTTCCATTCCACCACTCAGGTACATCATCGCGGCACTCCTCGCCTCAACAACATGTCTTCCTACAGTCTTTTGATTCTGCGCTCGACCTCTTTAGAATACGGCAGATACAGTCCGAATGGTACATGGATCTCTTCCAATCCGGCCGTGACCAATGGCACGACCCCTATCCCTACATCTGGAACATGTACAACCGCATGTCGGAGTGGTTCAACGACATGTCTCAAAGCACGCTTCCCGCCCTGAAGTCTTTCTTTGAGCTGGAGCTTCTCTACAGCTACGTGTACATCCTCTCGCCAAGCTCGCGAGTACCGCACATCCACGAATACGCCCAGCGGCTCATCTTCGAGCACTGCATCACCTACGCAACGACCCTACTCGCCAACATTTCTAATTCTTCAAACACCACCAAACCGCCCGTCACCTTCTATGACGCTATGCGCGCCTACATGACCGGCCGCCAGTTCGTCGACGTCCTATCCCGCAACATGGATGTCATTCTTAATCCCCGCCAACCATCACCACCAGCGCCGTCTGGTCCTCCACCTTCCGATGACCCTCTCTCGCCACCGGAAACAGTCCAACCGCCTCCATTCCCTGCACCCCTTTTACCAGACGGTCAAACACACCCACAGGACCCAACCACTCGGGCCATAAACGCAATCGACGACTTTACGACCATTCTCTCCCGCTTCGGTCTCCGCTTCGGCTTCACGCACTGGCGCGACCGCTTCCAGCGCGAATCCAGCGCCCTGTCAGCACAACTGTACAACCGTGCCTCCCTCTCACCGCACACATCACCCGCGCCACAAGTCCAACATCCGGCCCCCTATTCATCCCAAACGCAATGGATGTCCATCCCCGCCTCCTCACCACAGCAGCCGCAACAGATGTACGGCCACGGTCTCCCGACAACCCCCCCTTCCAACTATGCATCGCAATCCAGTCCCTTCTCATCAAGTCCGTATAATGGAAACCATTTCCCGCAGCAGCAGCAAGGACAAATGCCGGATTGGAATACCTCGCCGCCGCCGCCGCAGAATCTGCCGGACATGCCGCAGCCGAGTGCTGGGAGAGTGAGACAGGCGATGGTGTACGGCCCGGGGATGCCGTCGCCGGGCGCGGTGAGTCCGGGCGGTGGTGCTGGTGTTGCGCAGGATATGAATCAGGGACAAGCACAAGCGCAGGGTCAGGGGAATTGGGGGTGATGGATTGATGGCTTGATGAAAGTAGAGAGGAATGTGAACTGACTTTATGAAAAATATGAATTACGACATCATCTGTCCTGTCCCTTCGATCGTTCTTAGTGATGCTGATGCTAGTGCTGATGCGCGGCGTGATGGAAAGCGGATTGATTTGAAATTGAACAAGGAACAAGGTGTATGCCATGCAATAATCTACAATTTACAATCTTCCAGTCCCTTCACTTTGGGATATGGGGGCATGGGGCATGGCACGTGACAAGTACGCGGAAGCTGCATATGTGAAGTGAGAAACCACGACATCTGGAGGAGAAAGTATGAAGACAGGAGTCCCGAGAACGAAAACTTGAACTTGAACTTGAACTTGAACTTGATCGATGCATTGTGAATGACATGGCCTTTATATTCAAACAACGCTTAGTCTTCTGCACCACGTGTGCGATGGATCCAGACTAGACTGTGTCACGTACGTAGAAACTCTAGTTCCGGACAAGCTTCCCCGTGCACAGAATAACACGCACGCTGCAGGATCTTGCGATGGCAAACAGATGTACGTGCGGGAAATAATCACGCCCGCGGCATCATATCACAGTGAACTACCTGGATCAAGGGTTCGCCAAAGCCAAGCACGCGTCCACCGCCAGACCAACCCTTGACTTGAAATCAGCAACAAGAACCTTATCAATCAGGAACGGGATATATACATACCTCCCCTCCTTCAACCGCACCACGTCATCGATGACATCGCGATCCAACTGCGGAAACATGCCCGCCAGCGTCTCAACCACTACATTATGCTCCTGTCTCTGTATGCGTCTCGCTTCCTCTGCTTCCGCAGACGCTTGTCGAGCAGCCGCGTCTTCGGCTGAGAGCCGTTGTCGATGTCTTTCGTCGTCTGCCGAGCGCCGCGGCTTCTCGCTTAGTTGTTCTTGCGGCGCGTTTCCTGGATATTCGGATGAGTGTCGGCCTTGCGAGGGCGGTTGGGGTGTAAGTCTGGGTGTGTTGCCGGCTTGCGGTGTCCCGGCCGGGCCTGAGGATGATGCTGTGTGCGTGGTGTCGTTGTCGGAGAAGATGCGACCGATGGTGCTGAGGGGTCGCTGTATCGTGCGTAAGAGACCTGCGACGGCCGCATTTTCCTCTTCGGGTTGATCGCCTTCGCTCTTGCCGTTGCGCAGACTGGTGGACCGCCGCGGCCCGGCGCGCTCCGCTTCTACGGAGTGACGGTTCGTGATTTCGGGCCGTGATATTGTGGATTTCTCGGAGAGGTGCAGGGAATGGGGCGAGGGCATGCGTCTGTGTCCAGGCGTGGTTGGGGGGTTGGTTTGAAGACGGGGTGCTTCGGCAGTGACTGGAGTAGTAGGCTCGGGCTCGGCTGCGTGCCGCTCTGCTATGGCGGATACAGCTGCTTCGACATTCCTCTCGAACTCCTCGTCTGTTACTGTGAGTGAGGTTCTGTCGAGACCTTCAACGAACTGGATAGCTCCCATCAGAGATGAAATGTAATATCCCGCTTCGCCGCCAAGCTTGTCTTGATTCCGGAAACGGAGAATGTACTGAACGTTGGAAACGAGATGATCTGGATTCGCTTGTAGGACTGTGTATATGAGTAGCGGTACAAAAGAGTCCGCTGACATGTCGGATGATGATGTGCGCAGGTAGCCGAAGATGACTTTGCAGCAGTTGAGGATGCAGATGACCTTGTCTCTCGGCGCGCGGTAGCTTTTCATCTTGAGTAGTTCCTGCTGCGCGAGGTGAAGGAATTTCTTGCCCTTTTCGCCTACCGACGGAATATCGAGGTGCTCTTCTCGCACCCATTGATATATCCTGACCTTCTGCGCCAGGACCTCGTCTCTTTCCACATCCTCCTGATGCTGGCCTCTACGACCTGGATTTATAGGCTCCGGTCTCCGCCTGCCTTTTGTATGTGGTACGGGTTCCGGTGGCGGTATGGCTGGAGAAAAGGTCTGTGAATATAGTCGATTCATCACCAGCTTCTCCATACCCTCTCTGGCATTGTCGAACTCCGCGTCCGAGACTGTCCGCCATACCTCACACTGCGCCATCTTTTTGCTGATAAATTCTAAAAAGTCGCCTATTATCTTCACTTGCTCATGCACCATCCACTGCTTCTTTCCAAATTCAAGGAGGAAGGAGCGCAGAAATTTTGCGACAGGGTCGGCCGTTCTATGGCGCAGCTGCTCAAGAAATCTGTGGAAGTCGAAAGGTAGATCGGGCTCGGGGTCTGGTGGCGGCGCGGGCTTCTGGTATTGCGGCGCATGCGCGCTGGGCGACATGGGGGATGACATGTTGTCGGCGAGGGGGTTGTTGGTTCCTACGTGATAGAGGGAGGATGTTCGTGGGGGTGGCGATTGCGAAGGCTCATCGGAGGCAGAAGAAGCTTCAGTGGGTGTTGGTAAGGGCTTGTCTAATGGCACCAAACTGGACTGTCGTGGCGGATGGTTCACGGGCGACTCGAGCAGCGGCTGTGCGATTTCCAACCGTGGTGACATGATCTCCGCGGCGCCGGGCCCACCGTGTCCTTCAAACTGTTCCATGATACTCTGTATCTCCGACTGTGAGTTGTCCACCGCATCGTCGCCGCCGGTATTGGAGGAATATTCAGCAGCGTCTGCATCCTCCGAGCTCCTCCCGCTCGATCTGGCCTGCGATGCGGGCGATGCAGTGCGACTCGGGACATTGCTTGTGGATAGGAACTTCTCGTCTTTTGGCGGCGGTGGAGGGGGTGACGGCGAGCGTATGGGCGCTTTCCCAGTAGCCTTGGGTGTGGGTTCGGGTGGTGGGGTGGACGATGTAGGTGGTATAGTGGGCTTATCTGTCGATGCTGCCTCTATGGGAGGTTCTTGTGCGTCTTTCTCCGCCAAAGCCCGTCCGTCCTGCGCCTCTGTAGCGCCCGCTAACCTTTCTCCCTTAACAATAGCTGGCTCTGTCTTTTTGGCGGCCGTTTCCGTTGCCATGTCCCCCGCATGGTGTTGGGGCGCTGCTGCCTGCCCCACATCCTCACTCTCACCTGTACTCGTCTTTATCTGCTCGGAGAAGGGCCCGTTGTTCGATTCCGCTTCTCTTTGTGACATAATAGCTTCCTCCTTTTTCACCTCCCCACTCTCCAGCTTCAGCTCCCGCAGCCCATCTTGCGCTTCATCGAGTTGCGTACTTTGGTTGGGAGGCGACATGGACCGTGGTCCGGGGCGGCGGCGGCGTAGAAGTGATCGATTTGCAAAGGTTCCATGGGCCTTTCGCGAGAAAAGGGCGGAAGAAAGGCGGTCGAATGGAGCTTAAAGCTGTGGATTTGGCTTGTGCCAGTGCCTAGAGTCCTCGTGGTCGCATATGCCAAGCCATAATCGGCGTTTGAGATCCGCCGGCAGTCCACTTCTATCTCATTGGTCAGCGCGAAAGATATTTACGACTCAATACCACACCTCCCCAATCCCCTCGACGTCATGTGCGGCATCTTCTTCTCGCTGTCTTGCCAAGGACACATCTGCCCCGATCCTCGTACGGAACAGCTTCTGCGCAACCGCGGCCCTGACAGCTACAAGAGGCATGACGTCGTCCTTGGAGGCGATCCACAGCTACACGCAACGTTTCTTTCCACCGTGCTCTCCTTGAGAGGTGATGCTATCGTCGAACAGCCACTTATCTCAAAAATCTCGGGCTATATTTTGTGTTGGAATGGCGAAGCCTGGAGTATCGGCGGCCAGCCAATATGTGGCAATGACTCCAGCGCCGTTCTGGACGCCCTTCTGCAAAGCCGCACCAGTCAGACGGACAGGCAGTCTGCGGCATTGCAAACCGTACAGATTCTCTCATCTATCCGTGGACCCTACGCTTTTGCCTACTATGACCCGCAAAGTAATTACATCTTCTACGGTAGAGACTGTTTAGGCAGACGATCGCTGCTGCGAAAGACCGCCGCCGCCGATCAGCTTGTTCTGTCTAGTGTGTGCGACAACTCATCTGGAGATGAGTGGATCGAAGTAGAGGCTGATGGCATTTACATACTTGATCTGGAAACCGTATTAGACCATTGCATACAGAATTTCATTCATATCCCGCATCGGCGGAAAGGAGAGGAGACGGCAAAACTTAGTTTTGTAGGTAAGTCGCCCTCATTCAAATCTCTGCTGAACTTCTTAGAATACCCCCTTCCCCCTCATGAACCAGGCACTTGACCCTGTCGATGGCCAAAATATCGCTCAGTCATCGCAATCGCTGGAGCCATCGCTTCGACAATCTCTCAAACTCCGCATCCAACATGTCCGCGAAGCCGCCAATGTGTCCGACTCTTTCCACGCGGAATCTGAACCCAAAATTGCTATTTTGTTTTCAGGGGGCCTCGACTGCACTGTTCTCGCCCGGCTTGCGCACGATCTACTCCCCATCAATCAAAGCATCGACTTGCTCAATGTTGCGTTTGAGAATCCGCGGATACACGGAAAACTGGGCGCCGATGAATCACCTTACGAACTGTGCCCAGATCGCATCACGGGAAGGTCATCACATGCCGAGCTCTCAAAGGTCTGTCCTGGTCGTATTTGGCGCTTTGTTGAAATCAATGTCCCATTTACGGAGACACTACACCATCGAACGGGCGTCATGACTCTAATGCATCCACATAACACGGAGATGGATCTTTCGATTTCTTACGCGCTCTACTTTGCATCTAGAGGAGCGGGAGTCATCTCTTGCTCGACGAGCAAAACACTGTACACCACTCCAGCGCGGGTGCTGTTATCCGGCCTAGGCGCTGACGAGCTCTTCGGCGGCTACCAACGTCATGCCGTGGCCTACGCTCGACGAGGCTATGAAGGTCTTATCGAAGAGCTAGAACTTGACTTCAATCGACTAGGGAAACGCAACCTAGGTCGCGATGACCGCGTCATCAGTGACTCTGGGAAAGAAGTGCGGTTCCCATACCTGGACGAGGATTTCATCGCCATTGCCTTGGAGCTTCCAGTGTACATGAAGTGCGACTTCGCAACGCCCCAAGACGACACATCGGACAATCCGGCCTGCTTTCTTGAGCCCGGAAAGAGAGCTCTTCGACTGCTTGCGTGGAAGCTAGGCATGAAGGCCGTTGCAGCTGAGAAAAAGCGAGCAATACAGTTTGGCTCGCGCACAGCTAAGATGGAAACTGGGAAGACTAAAGGCACTCAAGTGCTGAGCTGAGCTGCTACCACAGGGCCTATCAGCGCGCACGGCGTCCCACGTCCAATGCGCAGGGCGGCCAGGTGAAGTTCAATTACTTGTGCACCAGATTCCTTCATTATCATTTCAGTGCGACGATATCTATGGATGGCTAGAGAGCTAGAGAGCTCACTAGGCATTGTGTCTTGAAGTTGTCCCCCATTGGTGTTGATATATTGGTAGCTTATCGAAACCATGCACATTATTGGAAAGGTAAGCGCTCCTTTTTTTCCTTCCCCTTTCCGGCAATGATTACACAACTCTCCAAACGGGGTAGACACCGGATCTCTCTCCTCCGTGTATCAACCACGACTCTTTTCTATCTGTGGGTAATGCATGTTAGACTGTCTTGGTGTCGGTGACCTTACTTTAGTGTAAAAGGCAAGTCTGAGCCTGGGTTTCGAGATCGTATTGGATGCGTGCGGTTTTTCTGAGGGGCGTGTGCTAACTAACCTTGAGTAAACTCCTAGGTACAAACATTGAAGTGCGCTGAACACTTCACGTGGCGATAAAACTTTGGGCTTTCCTGTCTCAGAGTTGAGACAAGCGCACTGACAGCCCTTTGGACGAGCTTTGCTAACTCTGTACCCTCTACTCTAAGTAGGGGGTGCACAACTTAACAACGCTCATTCAAGTTTGTGCCAGTCTTCATTGTATCAGTCTCTACTGCCTTAGATGGGGGAGGCTATGGTTTCACAGCTCAGTGAGTGGAGTTTGTATTGTACCTGGGGGTTTACCGATAGTCGGTGCGCGTTTCATGGGTCACCACGCAGTTCAAGCTTTGCAATCTCTCTATCGAATAATATATAAACCAGACAAGGGGATATCATTGCAGCAAACACATGAATGCCATCGATACAAGCACCGCTCGCACATTCGCCAAGGTGAACTCGATACACCCATACAATCCGCTTTTCAGCGCCTTCGCTCCACTCTGTTTCCCCGTCGGCCAGATTGTCACTACGGAGAACTCAGTACTCATATCGGTCGTAGTAGTCGTTGATTCCTGCGCCGTCGCCGTCGGCGTGGGTGTCGTTTGGCCCGCCGATAGAACCGTGGTAAAGCACTCAAGCTTCCCCGAATCTTCATTGCAAAACGACAATATCTAACGCACTTGATCTCCGCCTTATTTCCTCGTTATCTGTTCACCACTCACCTATACATTCTCCACCACATAACTGAAAATCCATCGGACAGCAAGCCATCCTCTTATTATCCCAGTCCGTAATGCATTGATGGGTCACATCGCAGATCATATTGTTGTACGGACAGCATTTATGCTTCGTCGGAACATAGCATATATTCCCGCATTGCGAAAACCCCATGACGGGGCAGCGGTCGCCGTTTATTGGTGTGCCGGGCGGTAAGGTGTCGATGGCCGGGTAGTGCCAGGAGGGCAATGGAGTGGTGCCCGGAGAGAAGGTCTGGAGAGGGCGGAAGGTTGTTATCGTCCTCACGGATTCAGGGGCGGTTCGCGCGTACAGGACGTTGGGAAGGGACGTTAAGTTGGCGTACTTTGTCGTCGAGAGGGGGAGCGGCGTATTGGTGGCTGACATTGTCATGGATACCTAGCGTCACTTTTGTTGCCGCCGAGGAAGCGAAATGTACGGCTTGGAAGACGGGGAGTGGCGGGGATGAGAGGTGGTTGTATCTTCGAGGCTCGTTTTTCTTCCGGGGGAGAATGTGTCGGTGTTGTGCTGTTCTAGTGACGCTACGGCGGGTGTTGATTTTGTTTGTATCTAGCAATTCACGGCGCAAACGGAAAGCTTGTCGAGGCCTTTATGATAGTCTGAGCAGACGCGAATGGGTTCTTTTCAATGGCAGATACTAAGTTTCGTTATTGACTACATGTGTATACTTATGAACTACTCCCAAGAATACGATGGTATAACTTGAAGTCAGTGAAGACTCAAGAGACATGTTTTCGAAGATGACCTTCCTGTGAAGGAACCCAGCTTCAGGGGCAGATAATCTGCATTATTCAAATAGATTTTCGCCGACGAGAGCCGATTTAAGCCAGCACCACAAGCAGCCGCCGAGGGATGTGAATGCAGAATGTGGCGCATCATATGATGGCTATGATGCCCTTAGGCTTGCGCCATATTCTGCACCGCCACAATGACGTAGTCCAGCCAGAATATATATCCCACCCTTCATCACAACCACGATCCTACCCAAATCCAAATCCCCAAAGCCAAAAACCCTCTCACCTCGCACCACCAACACAACTCCAATTCCCCTCTACAACCCACACCAACCTTCGCAACAATGCCCGTCCCCCTCCCCTCCACAACGGACAAGTCCACCTCAGCAACAAGCACATCAGCGACCGCGCAGACGGCCCACCACGTCGAGAAGCCGTCGACACAGTCGGTGGCTAGCGCTACGCATACGGAGAAGAGCGCGCAAGAGCTGGAGGCGGAGAGGCCGTATGAGGAGAGGATGGAGGAGGAGTATGCTAAGAGGGAGGGTGGGGCTTAGATGATAGAGGGGATGAAACCTGACAATTCTCCACTCTGCAGAATTTGGGCTTTGTTTAAAAGGCCCTAAATACGAATAAAAGCGTCCTATCCAAATGTACACACGTACCAACTCCACAAACACGTGATATTTCCAGCCCAATCAAATCCATCCCATCTCCATCGCCCTCCCAGCCCCCTCACCCCGCCAACGCCTTCCTCAAAACCTCCCTCGCCCTCCCCTCCATCGGAATCCCCATGGCCATCTCCCTCCCTCTCGCCGTCATCTTCCCCCACGTCTTCCTCAGAATCCCCACAATCTTCTCCTCATCATGCGCCCTCTCAAACTCCGCAAACTGATCCTCCAGGAAAACTAAACACGCCACATCCTCCAGCACCTGCGTCTCCTCGTCATTCTTCAACCCCTCTTTCCGCATCAACTTCCCTACTCTTTCCGTAACTTCTTCGGGGAGGTCGTGTTCCCGGCACAGCGCAGTCACGAGGTCGGCTTGCCGCGTTTTGAGATAGGCGCGCCAGGTGAGATAGCCGGCGCGACCGGCCGGGTAGGTGCTGCGGGGGACTTCCCAGCGGCGGAAGTGTTGGGCGCGGACGGCGAGGCGGAGTGCGGGGGAGGCGGGGGGGAAGCGTTGGGTTAGGAAAGCGGTGCTTTTCTGGGCGTAGAGGAGTTCGTAGGGGATTTGTTCGCCTGAGGGGAGGGTGGTTTTTGTGGGGTCTTCGGCGTGGGCGGCGTCAATTTTCGAGAGGATCGTTGAGTAGGTTGTTTCTGGGGTTGTTTGGGAGGGCGGAGGGGTGTTGGGGGTGGGAGAGGGCATTGTGGGGAGGAGGGAGGGAGGGAGTTGGGGAGGAGTGTCGAGGGTTTTGCTGTTTTGTGGATTCGTGATTGTTGGGTTATGGGGGTATGCGGCGTGGATTGTCGTTGATGTAATGCGATGGTGTTCTTTGAATTTTGTTCTGATGTTTTCTTTTCTTTTCCGCGGATAGGGCTGCTGGCTGTTGCGTGATACCCCACCCTCTCGGAAAGATGAACTTAGGAACTAGCCGTAGGAATCGCGTTAGTGTGGAAGCTCCAGGTTCGAGCGGATTATTAGATACAGTATCCCCCCTGGATGATGTTTTGTGGAGCACAGTTGGGTAGCTTATCTCTGCTACTGAACCATTTCCGCGGGGTTGGGACGTGGGGGAGCGAGCTTGTACCGTGGCCGTGCGCGCAGCGACCCACGTCGCGCAACGATCCACGAACAACATGCTCACCACTTCAAAGATGAGGTTATTAAGCCACCCACAATAGCTATTATCACGAGATCTTTTAGTGGAGTAATAAAGTAACGCTTGCGATCAATTTGTACTATTTATATTTGCGCGGAAGGTTGATAGTACGGCCACGAGAGTTGACTTTAGGTGGAGCAGCTGGTGTAGCTTCTGGGGACGCCGCGACAGCTGCAGAGCCGCCACTGCGTCTCTGGCGCTTATGCTTTGATGGAGGAGGACCTGAAGTTTTGCGCTTACCCTTTTGGGCAGTTTGAGATGCTCTCTTGGTGTTTTGGGCTTCAATTCGAGCAGCGCGCGCGGCCTCTTTCTCAGCCTTCTCCCTCTCCCTCACCACCTTGGCTGCCTCTCTCGCCACACGTCTCTCCTGAGCCTGCTGCTCTCTATAGAGCTTGGCAGCAGCAGCGAGCTCCTTCCTGTTAGCCTTTGCAAGCTGCTCCTCATGCTCCTCTCTCTGCTTTACTGTCTCTCGTGCTCGTGCCTCTCTGATCTTGCGCGGAGACCAGAAGACAGCTCCTCCATGATACTCCTCTCGCTGCTGCAAGTCAAGAGGTTTGCCACGCTTCTTATGCTTCTCCTTAGCAGTAAGCGCCTCTCTTAGCCCGTCATTCTCATGGTATAGTAGCTCGTTTTGGACCTAGAGTTGGTGGAGAGAGAGACTTAGCTACTTTAACTCCTTTGCGCCTTTATCCTTTATGGCAGAGCGTATGAGACGGTCCATCTGACGCCAGTCGCTCTCCTTGAGAGCTGAAGGACCTGCTTTATCTTCATCCTGCTCCTTAGACTCCTCCTGGGTGAAGCGTTTAAGTATAACCTCTGGGTCCATAGGCCATATACTAGTAGCTTCAAACGACTTAAGGATAGTCTCTGTCTTAAAGGAGGACTCCCACGCTCTCTAGAACAGTAGGAAGAAGTCTCCCTTCTTGACTAGTACTAGCCCTTGGCTCCTTTGGAGGTGGGTGGAGAGCTCCTTAGAGTAGGCGGTGGAGAGAGGTTTAAACAGGACTACGTCAAGAGGTTGAAGCGTATGGGTGGAGTGAGGGGGAAACACAGCTAGGAGTATACGATGGGAGTCGCAGTAGTTGATAAAATCTTGCGTTAAGTGGCTCCTATGGCCGTTAAGGATGAGGAGTCACCATGCTCGTCGCGCTTTCTGCTTTATGCAGCGATCAAAGACCTATTCAAGCCATGCTAACCCAACGTCGTTGTTACTCCAACCTGAGGGAGATGAAGCCATAAAGACCTCATGTTTCCTAGCTTTAATATCGGCCACCCAGCTTAATTGCAGTGTCCCTGATGAAGCCGCATAGATAAGACCCAGCGGCAGAGCCTCCCCATCAGCGCAGACAGCTGCTAAGAGGGTGATCCATTCACGAGAGCCATCTTGGAGTGCCGCCTGCACCTCTTTTCGCTCCCACATCTGACGACTGAACACTCGTTTTGAGCGTCCTGTTATACCTATTATAAAGCCCTTCTCGTCCATATTATAGGTGTGGCGCGGCTGTATGTCGTACTGCTTTATCTTCTAATGTAGCAAGTCAAAGTATAGCTTATACTTGATGTTTGAATCAGCGTTGTGGCGGAGAGAGTCAATTCCAGATGTCTATTTAGAGATGAGATGGTGGCCATGTCGGTCAAGAAAGCGGGTAACCCAAGCGTCGCTCACGGGCTCTGTGGCTATCGAGGATGCGAAATTTTGTATCATCTCTCTTGTAGGAGGCAGCCCTCTCTTTGTAAGGTCTTTAATATAGCTCACAAGCTCTAACTCTTGCTGTGGGTTGAGTTTGTGTTGATCGGTATCCTTAGCTTCCCGTGGGCGCTGACGACCTTGGTGTCTTCGGGACAGCGTACTGTGCGGCACATTGAACTGACGAGCAATTGCCCTATATGAGAAGTGTTCTCCTGGTTCCAGCGATTTGTTTGCTGTAAGCGCGTCGTCGATTGGTGCCATAGTGGTAGAGTTACGACGCGTTGAAGTTTAGGATTTGTCTGGTGTTTTGGTGTTCGTGGATCGTTGCGCGACGTGGGTCGCTGCGCGCACGGGCACGGTAGGGAAGGTATTGCCGAAATAAGAACGTCTAGCCGAGGCCTTTTTAGACGTCAGTTCTCTTTGCCGCAGCATCGCTATCACTGCCATGCCACCTTAGAGGTACTCTTTTGTAAACGTACTGAGGGTCTCTC
The DNA here is from genome assembly GCA_010015675.1 of Byssothecium circinans. Taxonomy (NCBI): domain Eukaryota; kingdom Fungi; phylum Ascomycota; class Dothideomycetes; order Pleosporales; family Massarinaceae; genus Byssothecium; species Byssothecium circinans. The sequence goes on along the minus strand of ML976993.1, from coordinate 713,052 downwards.
TGTTCATTTACCTCACAAGTTATGCAGATCTTTGTTGTTGTTTTTATCTTCTTATCTTCGCGCCTCTTCGTGGGAAATTACTCGAGCATGCAGTACACATTCGTCACCAGTACACATTCGTCACCAGTACACTGAAGCTTCGTTATCAAAGAGCATGGTGTACTGGAGTGCCATGTCTCCAAACACAATTACCCCTATGATTGCAAGCGGCTGAGCAAATATAAGCGTCATTATGGTGCGGCGTCGTGTTGTACGAAGTTTCAGCTTTGGAGTCATGTCAGTGACGCTGAACTCGAGGTGGAGCGAGCACAAAGCTACATTCGATTAGGAGCTTTGAGGAGCCATTTCCCAGACAGGGATTAGGGCTACGATCGGGGCCCTTGGGTGCGAAGTTGAGCAGTTGATACGACAAAATGGTTGAATTCATGCCCAAAACCCCGTCTACAACAGCGTGGCTAGATGAAGCTTAATCACGCATGGATATTGGCCCCGATGCCAGTGCATGTGCGCACTGAGTCACCTACGCAATTTCGTCCATGCCAGTGTATCAACACGAAGCGGAAATGACTTCAAGGAAGAATATTTCGTTAGCTCTCCATCTCTCTAGGTGTCCTAAGAAGCCTTTATTCCGCAACGACAGTAGAAGATTTAGCGCAGACACGATTCAAATTCATCTAGTCTCCCTATGGAATAACTACAGTGAACAAAAGAGATGGGAAACAGTACAGTCAAGCATTACCAGGACACCCGTCCAACCACCAGCCCCACCTACAAATAGAAGACAACAGAATGAAACTAAAAAAGAGCAGAGTAAAACACTATGAGAACACGCCATCCACCCATCAGCCCCACCCAAAGCTAAAATAGAACAAAAAGAGATAGGAAAGAGTACAGTGAAACAATATGACTCCACGGTACCCACTCATCAGCTCCGCCCAACACCCAAAAACGCTCATGCCTATGAACGCCCCGACATCCGCACGCCCTATCGGCACAATTACCCCCTACCTCCTTCCCTGTGCGGCTTTGGCCGCTCTGTCGTCTGCCTTCTCCTTCTCCACTTCTTCTTCAGAAAGCTCTTTGGTATGAATATGTAGACCTTGCTGCTGTTCGGCGCAACAATCAAAACAATAGTCGAAATTCTCACACCTCATATTGCTGCACGATAGGTTTGCGCAAGGGCCGTAGTTGGTCATGTTGTTAAGTCGATCCACGGGCGCCGAGGAGCCTTGAGGCGTGCGCCCAGTAGCTCGACGTAAAGGCGCTACAAATCGGTGCAGCCCCTGCGAATTTGTGGCGCTGTTGTCTGACATTTCGCGCTTGGGGAGGGTTGGCAAGAAGTTCGAGTTTCGATTTGAATGGGTCAATGGTCGTGGTTATTGTAAAGGCTTCGAAGAACGGCTGGGAATAGAAGGTGTGCAGGTGAATGCGTGTTGGAGCTCCTTTTATAGTGACCTATGCGTCATCAGGTATGACTCTGAGGAAGCGTATCGAGATAGTCTCTCAGAGTATGTATGAGTCTACCTCCAGTGCGAGTACATCGTCTTTTGCTACTCTTTCGAAGGGTATGACTTTGTGTCCGCTAAATATGGTTTGTAGGAAGTCGAAAATCATCTTCGACACAAAGTATTGGGCCTAGATCTACACAACGATTCACCAAATCTACACCGTGGAGGGCGTTGCGAGGCCTTTGACTCAGAGTTGTACGTCAGCTTTTGGAGGAAGTCATATGCTATCTTGCTATACACGTGAGCCTATCGCAATGCAAGCCAGAAGATACTTCGAGCAAGCAGAGCGGCGTTTCTGCTACAAATAGCCAGCTAACTTCTTCTATGCCAACGGCCTTGCCGTTTGTTAGTTTCCCGTCATTCTAAAATAGCCGCATCTGCTCACCCCCCAATCCAGTGGTGTCCTTTTCCAAATGTGGTCCGCAGTCTATCCCAGGGAACAGGCTACGATTTGTGTTTGTATTGGGTCATCCGTTGCTTCAAAGAGACTTGCATGCCGGAGCCTTTGGGTATACACGCCAGTGCAATCCTTTCTAGGCTCAAGGTCGACTCCAAAACCATCACAGCAGTCCTCATTGTGAAACCGGGCCTCAGCGCTAGCCAGAAATTACTCGAATCTAAACCGCTTCCATGCGGGATTACAGCATGTCATCACATACATGAACGACGTCATCGCGAAGGAGCACACGCAGGAAACGGTCGGCTGGCTGTGGGATGCGTTTGAATGCTGCATACAGCATGAGTTTCTGCGGATCAAGATGACGCTGTGGAGGGTGGGAAACTATGACCTTGTCGCACTCTGGATTTGGCGCGGTTTTGAGGGGCCAGCTAGTGAACAAGAGATGGTATACGGTGACACAGACGAGTATCTCGACACACTGGAGTCGGAGCTCTCCAAGATCCAACTTTCAATCCTTCCTGCTGTACCTACCGGGTCTGGTGTCGTTGAACATGTTCAAGCTTATATCGACGGCGCAACGCATATCTTCACTACGGTCATTCCTCACATAGAGAAGGAACTTCACGAACGTGGAATTCCCGCTCCCAGAATCCTCGCAGATTTTATAGCATGGGATTGGAAGGCAAGTTTGAGGCCGCGGGACCGCTTTGAGAAAGTGGTAAGTGGAAACGTTGACACACTCAGAAGCTTCAGGATAGGCACGAGATTGAATGTGGAGCGCCTTAAGAAGCTAGTTCAACCGGGAATTGCAGGTGCGCATTTGGGGTTGCAGGAGTGTGTGGAGAGGATTGACCAGTGGAATTTCGGAGCTTATGAGAGGAAAATGAAGGCGAAGGGAGTGAAGCCAGAGGCCTCCAGGTGTTGTTGCTGCGGGGAGGAAGTGTGTAGGACAGTCTATGTCAAGGAACAATAAGGGAATTGAGGGGGATAGAAGAGAAAGGCGCAAGGAGATTGGAGTCGGAAACAAGTGAGTGTTGGGGTAGAATCTTGTGAATCATGGAACTTTTCCTACTCGAATTACTACGGTGGGTAGCATCGGTTAAGGCAAAGGGGAGTATTCGCCATGGATGATGAAGTCTGACGCAAAGTGGCTAACTCTTTCTGCAGAAGGCTTCGCGATCCCAACTTTATAATGAGGATCAATGAGACTAGCGATGGTTTGGAGTGTTTCCATGGCTCATTATATGCACATACATCTCCAAGTGCGATTGTTCCATTATGGGGGCTTTCGTGATCATTAATTTGGGAGTCACATTGGCTAAGGATTTTGGTCACCTGATTGAATGGTGCTTTGACGTGGTACCCTCGCTTTTTAATATCAGATACCGCTTTCCCCTTCCGTTTTGTCTTGAATGTCGACTGGCGATGTACGAGCGCCACGAATTATGGTTCCAGAAACGTATACGACCGTGTTTTTATTCCAGACTATCTTTCCAACTTAACCGATACTGCATTCTTAGTCGTGCTTGCAACGTCCTTTTTTCGTTTCTCTCTTCCGTTACCCCGCCGACTGCCCGCTGCGCTGAACAAACAACTTCCCCGAACTCCCTCACCTGCAATTCTCACGTGCATCGCAATTCGAACACTGGCCAGCAAGCTGTTTGCATACTGCCTGCTATAAATCTAACTGCCCGCCGCCGCCGCCGCCTCTTCTGCCTGATTGAACCTCGCACCTAACCAAGGACACCGAACAAACAACAGAGAAGCCTTCAAGACAGATCCTAGGGCACCTCACCCTCATCTTCACGTCGCCTCATGCTACGAAATTCCGATCATTTTCCGCCAACAGAGACCACACGTGCGGTAACGGACCCCACTTGCCTGAGCTCCGAAATCAGCACAACCTGGCAAGCCGCTGAGTGGGCGAGGGACATAACAGGAGAACAGAGTGTCTCGCGCGACGCTCCTCACGTAGAGGCAATCACCGATTCGAATCTCGCGGCCAGTCCCTATTACCCATCCATTTACGCAGCGTTGCTTCCTTTGGATACGACAAGCACCTTCGGCAATCACCCCCCGCGAAAAGTTATAGAAAATTACCTGGCACTTTTAGGCGGCCCAGAAATAGAGGTTGAAGAGGAGAACGAGAAGAAAACTATGCCGGAGGAAGCCATGACGCCAGCCGGCAAACCTGCTGTGCCGGAAGCGACTTCGAGTGAAGGAAACGTGGACACTGCCAACCAAGAAGGCCCCTCAACGGAGGAATCAAGCGTTCCCAACAGCGTCGAGCTCACGGAAGCTTCGAAAGAGCCTATTTCCGACCCACTGGAGGATAATCCAACGTCCGTCCCTGATGGGACATCGGAAGCCGAAGTACCAAGCGAGCTCGAAGACGATCCCCTACGCGACGGGACGAATAGTACCGACGAGAATAGCCTGCAAGAGATACCGAGTGAAGGCAATAGCGATGAACGCATAGAGACGCCAGAAATTCTCCCAGGGGGCTTGCCAAATGCGACGATAACCAAACAAGGTGAACGCTTTCAGTATTTTAAGTGGCCGGAGTGGGATGAGGAGGTCTACGACTACAACCAGTCGATTTTCAAAAAGATCGTGGGTGGAATAGCATACGTCTACCGCAGTCTCCACGAGAAGCGCACACCTGAGCTGACCGCACTGTGTGGCCCAAACACCATCAAGTTTCTCGCCGAGTGGAGTTGCGATTGGAATGAGAACCCAGAGAAAATCCTACAGATCATTAACAACAGTCGGACTAACCTGGCCGCTTACCACGGTGGCGCCATACATATGATTGGGAAGTTGAGGGAGCAGATTGGAGAAGAACTAGTGGAAGAACAGTTTGATAAATGCGTGAATGACCTGGAGCGGTCGTTGCATACCAAGTTCGTGGCGCAGATGGCGCAGCAAAAAGAGGTGGCAGAGTTGGAGAAGTTTTTCATGGAGCAGCAGAAGGAGGGGGCGGAGGAGGAAGCTAGGCGAAGTGAGAATGAAGAGAAGGAGAAGGGGGAGAGTACAGACACTAAGGATGATCAAACGGCGGAGTATGATGGCGTCAAAGATGAAGCTGTTGTGAAAAGTGGGCGGCGTAATAGGTGTAGGAGCCTCAAAGCAAAGGCGGAGAAGAAGGAGAAGCAAAAGGCTAGGAAAGCGGAGAAGAAGGCCACGGCCAAGTTCAATGAGAAGGAAGGTGGAACTGATGGTACTAACGACTCCAAGGCCAAGACATAGGTCCGGTACCCTTCATGGGAACACCTCGGTCGCGCGGATAAACACCAGGTCCAGATGAAATAAGGATTTATAGAGGATGCACGAGCATATTACCATCTGGCGGCTCCCTTTACACGCTTTTCCAATGCCCATCGCAGCTGTGGGAGAGAAGGAAAATCGCCTTACTAGATTGACTAGTAGGGCGAAGTCAAATTGAGCCACAGCTTTACAAGACTTTGAGAGAATGAAAACAATTTATTGCACTCATGAAGAGCATCTCTGGATACTACCCTAGTACTCTGAAAGGTTTGACACCGCTGCACAGATGAGCCAAGCTTAGCACCCACGATCTTCCTTTTCCAATGTGTGATGTTCATACCTATCTGTGAATAAGTATCGAGGGAAGAACAGCACATGTATTAAATCACTAACCTATGCTTAGTGCTATAGTTGAGGAGGTTATGCCTCATATGGGCTAGCGTGCTTGGCACTCTAGGGCCATATCTCAGCGTGTCGCTCCACCAACGAGCTAGTTAGATCAATACACTTCACTTCTTGTACACTTGTTGGTTTCATCCCATCCGGATACTGCACTTAGCTCTGTTGAAAGCCGCTGCACAATTAAACTTGGTAACCGTTGTAAAAGTCGTACGAGTATAGAATATTGTGTGCAATATCAATTTGAGAAACCGTGGGTCACATACCCAGACATTTGACACATGGCGATGCTCTGTACAGCGGTGCCAGAGCTGTGATTGCTATACTTAGTTTGTGTATTAACGGCAGATTTCGCGACGCACATGTAGTCTAAGCATCGTCAAATTCCTCCAAGCGAGCAGCTGTATGCGCCGGAGGCCTCCTTTGGCTGATGCTTAGTATGCTCAGTATAGATGTGAGATTCATTCTAGGTAAAGTGGTTGGTGAAATCTTTGTGGTGTGTACAATTGCGAGTGAAAAGTTTGGATCGACTGTACACACATTATGAGGTTAGAACTGTCCCCAAAATTATACTGTATTAGCATGAAGGTGGCCTGTCGTGTGTGCTCATCAGAGCCTCACAGAGCAGGCCAGTTAGATCTCTACCAAGCCGTTATTTTCGACGAACATCGAAAAAGGTAGAGTGGGATGCACAACTGGTTTTCAGTGGTGCACCTATCGGATATAAAATAAGCGCAAACCTGCTCACTTTCGAACTAAGCGTGAGCGCTATGGAGCACGAAAAAGGCATTGGCACAGCCCGTCCGGACACGCGCAAGAAATCCACCGCAATTCCACTCACGCGCCGCTGTAAATAGAAACGAATAGGTCGCGCTCGAGCAGACACTGATCGCTCACATTCTCCTAGTACGACCTTACGACAATACGATATTCCTCTTCCCTTTCGATACCTTGCAGACCACTACCGTCAAGATGAATCACATGGATATAAACATTTCAAACATGCCAGCGAGTTCCGCAGCTCCAATGCCTGGCATGGTGAATGCATTCTCTGCCGACACTCGAGTTACACTCTGGTTCACCCAATGGGTTACCAAAACACCGACCGCATACGCCTTTACGCTCATCTTCCTTTTCGCCCTTGGAATGTTCAATCGCTTCCTCTCGGCGCTCAAATCCCAACTCGAAAGACGGTGGGACAAGGTGACGGATCGAGGCCATACGAATACGTCACTACATCATGATGCGCAAGAGGAACTGGAGCCGTTGAGTCCGATGACTCGGACGGAGCATGAAGTAGCAATTGAAAAGGTTGATAAGAGAAGGCGAAGGAGGTTCTGGGTTCCAAATGCGCCGTGGAGTGCGAAGAGGGATGGAGTCCGCGCCATGTTTGAGTTTACAAGGGCAGTGATTGGGTATATTCTGTGAGTGCATCCGATTAATATGTAGGGCCAAGGCTGACAGAACGAAGTATGCTGGCGGTCATGACATGTAAGCTCCTCTACCGCTCGTCGATTTTCCTGAGCCTGTTGTGCATCCAACCCGTTATCACTTTCCTGGAATCGCCGTCTAACGCTTCTCATAGACAACATCGGATTTTTCTTCGCGGTCACCGGAAGCGTACTTCTAGGAGAGCTGGTGTTTGGGAGGTACACTCAGAGTAGCCATGGATGGCAGGAGGGTGGTTGTCATGAATAGGTGTGGACACTTTATAGTGGTAAAGCTTGAGCACAAGACACATTGCTTTGTATCGAAACGACCAGTTAAAACCTGCAGAATCTGATCAAACATTGCAGTAAGCAGGAGCCCTTACTATCTTAAATGGTATTGGAATAACCTCTACATAGTCATGTGTCAGAAGTCTGGCCACAATTTCCATATCGTCACACTTATGCACTGGCACTGCATCCAATTCCCGGATTCTGTTTGTTCGTGTTTGGCTACTTGCCACATAGGTGCGGCTGCATGGATGATCGCTGTCGCGTAGCCGAAAGGTGTGGTATGGCGTAGCTACCAGCCCTAGTCTAAATACCTTATGGTATTATAAGGGTTCTTCCTCTAAAGTATTAGGCGCTGTATCCCCGTTAATAAGTTTTAGAGAGAATTCTTTTTGAGTACTTCTAGGAAAATTTGTTCATTTCATGAGCATTTTGTAGGCTTACTTGCATCCCCTTTTTTTAAGCTGCATCATGAGAGGGTTACATATAGTTCTACATGCAGAACACACCTAGTGTTGCACGTGACATTATCATTCATCACCGGTTGACATCAGTCTATAGTGATGAAGTAGCAATTTACCTAGTCTAAAAACATAAGGCATACGTATTGGATTTTCAATCAAAGATAAAACCAACGACTTCATCTTCTCCAACGTAAGTCGTAGGGAGCGATAAGCGCCAAGACAAGTGATACACACTATCTATCGACCCGCGTCGGCCATCTCCGATACTCTTCCCCGCCATCACCTGAAGCGATTCTTTCACCAAAACTATGACCATGGCCTCTGAAGTGTACAAGATGTGGGTTGGCGGGCAAGAGAAAGAAGGCAGGGCGGAGCAGTCAGTCAGCTTAGCACTTATCTGTTCCCCAGCGCATTCCTCTGACCATACCCTAGGATAGCCATCGAAGACCCCGCTACCGGAGAAATCTTCGCACACTGCCATTCAGCGTCACAAGAGGATATTGATGAGGCTGTCAAGCACGCCCACGCCGTCTTCAAGTCGGGAGTGTGGTCGAAAGCGCCCCGCCATGTGCGCGCGGATACTTTAGACCGTGTCGCAGACCTCTTGACCAAGAACCTTCCCCGATTGATCGAGCTGGAAGTGCGACAAACAGGCCGAGCAATCCGAGAAATGAACGCGCAAGTACCGACTCTAATAAAATGGTTCAAGTACTACTCGAGCCTGATCCGGACGGAAGAGCGAAGCGTGCTCCCGACGATGGGCAAACTTCACAACTGGATTGATCGCGTGCCTCTTGGCGTGGTAGCGCAGATCACACCTTTCAATCATCCCATGTTGATCGCGGTAAAGAAGATTGCGCCTGCTTTGGCAGCTGGTAATTGTGTGGTGTTGAAGCCGAGCGAGCTGACGCCGTTGACGAGTATTGAGCTGGGGAAGTTGATGAAAGAGGCGGGTGTTCCGGATGGCGTGTTCAATGTTGTTACTGGTGACGGTATCACGACGGGGAAGGCGCTTGTCAGCCATCCTCTGATCAAAAAGGTGGATGTTACGGGAGGAACACCCGCTGGACGTGCGATAGGTGCTATCGCGGGAGGAAACCTCTCGCACTTCACTGCCGAGCTCGGAGGGAAAGCACCATTGATCGTCTTCGATAAAGCGAATGTGGATGCTGCTGTGAACGGTATCGCTTTCGGCAGCTTTATCGCAAGTGGGCAGACTTGCGTTGCTGCTACACGAATCATCGTTCATTCGAGTATATTGGATGCTGTTTTACAAAAGCTCAAAGGGAAGGCTGAGAGTATCGAACGGCGAGTGGGAAGCCCAAAGAACCCGGAATCGATGATGGGTCCTCTGATCTCCGCAAAGCAGCTCGGTAACGTTGGAACTCTCGTCGACGACGCCATAGGCACAGGCGTGAAAGCCATTTCTGGTGGGAAAGCTATGACTGGCAAATCCTCGATAGACGGCACGGACTTCTCGAAAGGGTACTTCTACCCACCAACTATCCTAGCCGATAGCGCGACTAAGAAAATCGTTGACACTCGCATTTGGAAGGAGGAAGCGTTTGGCCCTGTCATTGTGGTTGTCGGGTTTGGGACAGAGGAAGAGGCTTTAGCCCTCGCAAATGACAGTGAATTCGGATTGGGCGCCGCCATCTGGACACAAGACCTTGCGCAAGCTTATCGCGTATCGGAGGCGGTCGAGGCGGGTATCTGCTGGGTGAACACGCATCACCGAAACGATCCCAGCAGTCCGTGGGGTGGTATTAAGAGTTCTGGTGTAGGAAGCGAGAATGGTGTTGGTGAGTATCGAACAGGTTACTTTCTTTGTTATGTGGATTCTGACAGTGAACTCGCAGATGCTTATCACGCTTATACTACCACGAAAAGTACCATAATAAACTATGCTACGGCGGAGGAAACCCTTACAACTGACGATTGGTTTCGAGAAGGTACTGGTGAGGTCAGGTACGGATAAGGCTAGTGGTCATGCTCTTCCGTCATTCTCGAGTATTGTAATGCTTGTGCAAGAACAACCGGTAGTCACACAGTTCGTGAGCCTTCTGGCCCTCGCCACGTACACGTACCAATCATTATATGTATTCACATGTATTGCTAGAAGTCCGTAACTAATAACAGGTGATCTTTGGCACCTGTTCTAGAAGCAACTGCATGAAGTCTATAAAAACGGCCTAACACCATTCAATACGCAGTTCCTTGCCCGCTGTCGACCTACAGAGTACCTAGCAGCTTCCCTCAAGTCAAAATGCCAGAATACTGCACTGATTTAGCTTTACATCACTATCACGACAGATCAGGATGGAGGAGTAAAGGTAGGAGGAAACAGGAAATGGTTGACATGTTGAAGTGGTACATGAGAAACGAGGCGTATATGAAGAAGTGCCCGGAGCCGAAATTGGAGAAGTTGTATGAGATGGTAGAGGAGTGGAAGTCCGACCACGAACATCCGGAATAAACCTTGATCGTGCTGCGACGCTACATGGCAGAAGGGGAGATCGACGCCGAAGGACTGAAAGACATGAGCGAGAAAGAGCTAGGCAAATTCTATGACAAGTGGTTACAAAATCATCCGGAATTCAATAATGCTGAGAGAATTGGGCTGTTCACTCAGGAAGCGCCATTTTGGGCTGGAAAGCTATTTAACTAAAGATTGAATTTTCTCTTCAGGAGGCTGGTAGCTGTCAGGCAAGCTCTTCGAAAAGATCCACAGCGACGACTGCCAAGGCAGCGTGCACTACTGCAACATCTCAGATCGAAGCCGAGCCGACGGAGACTTTTGCGGGCGTTTGGCTGGGAAAAATATCATGAGAGATCCAACTATCTGTGTTGAAGGCCGAAAACACCTGGCGAGACCTCACATGCATCGCCTGGCCACTGGAATTTCAAAACCTCTGTGGAGATTCAGGAATGGCTAGATTGTTGAAGCATGACGCGCCTTCCGGAAACCCTGCAGGCCATTGCCACGTCAGGAGAGAACGCGGCTCTGTGATGCGCCTAGGAACTTGGAAAGCCCCCCATTGGCCCCGAAGACGTTTTGATCGCAGGTCAGCGCAAGTACAGGAGGAGCAGTTTCATGCCTGAGGCGATGAGGTGCAGGACAGCTCGACCAAAATAAAGCCTTAGAGCGATTGTGCGAGGAGATGCTGAGCGACAAAGCGTTTCATATAGAGTAGAGATTGGGTAACGCCTCGTTGTGTTTGGTGATGTGTGGTGGTAGCTCGCAATGCGATGTGACGCGATGGCGATGGCGATGTGAAAAGAGCGTTTCGCACTAGGACAAACTAGGTAAGCTGAGAAGCGCACGTGCCATCCTCGAATCCTGGTCTAAAATTATGCCTGGGGACGCGTATTGTCCTCCGCAAGCGTCGCCGCACCTTTCGCTATGATTCCCACATGCAGCTAGCAAAGCGTACGCCAACCATGCCCTCCGAGGCGTTGCCGCTTACTCAAGGACGAGTCAGCGGAAGAGCATTAGTTTGCCTGTCAGAGCGTCAACGCTCCACCCCCAAAACCTCCTCTTGTTCCAGCCAAGCCCGTTGCTAGCTTCTCGAAGTCATGGAAAATCTGGCTCACTATGGCAGACACCTGTCAGGCCGCTCGGTACTACGTTTTCTCTTGGCAAAAACGCCCATATGTTCAGTCGCTGCACTTCGTCCCTAATTCACGATCCAGCGTCGGGTGGTCTAATCTTCACACTGTCGTTTCTCAGCTCTTTTCTATTCCATCCTTGACGGACCCTTTCTAATTTGGCCCTGGAGGTCCTTCTATTGCCAATTTTCTCCTCCTGACGGCAGGTATCCCGTAGGGGAGCTTTGTTTAATGAAAATGTCCTCAAGATTGTCCGAACGATGCCCAATGTCTGGCTCAGCAGCAGCAGGTGGTGTGTGTCCAGTGGGAGGATCGGTAGCTGGCAGCAAAAGGAGCACACAGATGGGACCGAGAGGATGCACGTTCTCAGGTTTTGCGCAACCGGGAGACGTACATGCAGCTTTTGGAGTAAGGAGTACTGGCATGGACATCTCAACATCTACTGACGGTCAACAGATTCCCCCCAACGCCGATGTTGAAGAATTTCTCCGGACAAGGGAACGCAAGGCGATCAATGAGCTGCTCTACTCTAATGTCCCGTCCATGGATGACATCAAAGAAATTCAGAATGCCAAAGGCGTGAAGAGCCTCGACAAGCTCAATGTGGATGAGCGAGATCTACTAGCTGTAGCCCTCGGTGCTCCCGCACGCCAAGTCATCTTGCGAGCGGAGGAAATCGGTCCCGTAACCGGCTGGCGAGACGGGTACCTCAGCACAGAATACGGCTTCCAGCCTCCGGACACAAGCGAAGCCCCTGGTGCTCTTCGAAACTCCCCAGGTCGAGTCTGGATGGACCTTTGTGAGAGGATGCCGGGCTGCATTGCGCGTGGACGGGTCCGAGAATCCGTCGCCGCGCTACCAATAGTGGATGGAACTGCCCAGGTGATTCCTGACAAGGCTCTTTGGGCGGCACTCGTATCCCTCGGCATGCTATGCTCCATATACCGGTACGAGGAGAGACACGATGGCAATGAAGGAATCAACGTTGCGACCAAGTCTCTCAAGCTCGATGGTGTTCCCATGAGCGACGATCTTGGCGACGAGGTCAAGAACATCCCCCGTAGCATTGGCTTGCCCTACGTCCAGATCTGCATACGTATGGGACGGACGATTCCTCATCTCACGTTCTTTGACCAATCATCCTTCAATGTCGACTACATTGATCCACAATCAAAGTACCCATACGTTGGTCGCTTCGACAACACAGTAAGTCGCTTTCTCGTTATGTGAACAACCAAAGCTTATCATGCGCCAGAAACTACGATGGGGAATGTTTGGTGACAGTGCTGAAACTGCCTTCCTGAAGGGCTGCGCAGACACTTCGGCCAGCTTCCAACACGGCCCTGATGCTATTGCCGCCTGTCAAGAACACGTCATGAACAGGAACAATGATGGTTTGCTTCGAGAGCTCATCCGCCTCAAGGAAGTTTTAGAGCGCATGCCTGCAGCTTTCAATACTATCTCGCCGAACGACCGCTCTGGAGAGAATTATGTTTCCCCAGCCGAGTGGGTTCGATGGGCCAAGTTCTCAGCTCCGCTTTCTAAGCGCTGCCCAGCTACATCTGGCTTGCAATTCCCTCCGTATGTTTATTACCCCCGTATCTCGCCCGGAATATGTTAACGTCTGCTCAGCTATCTCGTGATGGACGCTTTCTTAGGCCGCAAAAAGTATGACTCTTTCCTTGGCGCCGAAGGTGTTCATCTGCGCGCCTGGCTCCCATCCAATCTGCGCGCTTTCATTGCCTCTATCGAATATCACTACCGCGTTCCAGAATATGTCCAAGCATCTGGCGACCCTAGGTTGATAGGTGTCATGAACGGCGTGGTGGAAGCCTACACTGGAGAGCGTGGCTTCATGGGAGCTCATCGTTACAAGGTTTTTGGCCTGCTCGAGTGTGCGGCGAAGTCTGGCCGTACTGAGACCAATGGAGCTTCTGGTGCTGCTGATGGCATGCGTCCCTGGGAGGAGACCCACAAGCAGTTCTCCGAGGCTATGAAGGAGCGTCTGGAGCCCTTCCGTGGCAACCACGACATTGAGCCCAACCAAATGCGCGGTACTTTTGAAGAGTGCCGTTATCGTGGTCGCATCTTGAATCGCAATTTCGTTGATTCTGACCCAAAGCGCTCCATCGCCATGGTCACCCTCGATATTCAGGAGTCTGGTATCACCTTCCAGCCCGGTGATCGACTTGCGGTTATGCCTATGAACAACTGGACGGAATGCGCAAAGGTAGCAGCCGCTTTGGGCCTTGACTCCATGCTAGAAGATCCAGTCATGCTTAACAAGACGTGGTCTCGTTATGCTGATCACGTGGCCTCAGTGTCGCATTCCAGCCGACCTCAGCTTACGGTTATCGACATTCTGCGCAAGGGCCATCTTGCACCTATAACAAAAGAGCTTGCCACGAAGATACACACAATGCTGAGAGCCTCGTCGAATACAGTCTTACAAGTCCTTACTACCGATGAATGGCCGGTTCGTGCTTCGCTCGGCGACATACTACAAGCCGCCGTATCGGACACGTCTTCACGCGTCTGGGACCAAGCTTTCGATCTTTCTGGGAACCTTTCCTGGCTCGCGGATCTCATTCCCGTTGAAGTGCCGAGGACTTATTCTATATCGACGTATGCCGATGAACTCCTTCCTTCAACAGTGGATCTGACAATCTCTCGCTCTGAATTCAATCTTTGCTCCACCTTTTCCGGAAACCAAAAGATTGTTCGCAATGGTATCAGCAGCGGCTTTCTTAATCCACCTGTCGCCGAAGAGATGGATGCGCTCGATGACGAGGAGTTGTTGATCGGCGTCTCTCGACCATTCTCCTTCCAACTTCCATTTGACGACACCTCACCTGTCGCGCTCTTTGCAGGTGGTAGTGGTATTGCTCCCTTCCGCTCTTTCTGGCAAGCTCGCTGTGGACGTTCTTGGGGAAAGACCTCGCTTTACCTCGGTGTACAGTCTCGTGAGAAGTTTTGCTACGAAGCGGAACTCCGACAGTACGTTAACGAAGGCCTCATGGAGGTCCATACCGCCTTCTCCCGGGACTCGAGGGGCCTGGTATATGATCCGATCTCCAGAGACTTGATCGAAAAGGAGATCACACCCCGCTACATTGATGGTCTGATTGTTGAACAAGGCCAGTCCATCTGTGATCTTGTCATGTCAAAGAAGCAGGGAGGTATTGGCGGATACCTGTACGTTTGTGGTTCCGTTGGTGTCTTTGACAGCGTGATGTCTGGTATACGTAAGGCTCTCTACAACCACCGATCGCCTACCATGGAGTCCGCCGAGACTATTCTCAACGTCGCTTTTGCTGAGAGACGCTTCATGCTTGACGTCTTCATGACGCCCAAGCCGCTGCCCTGCAACCAGCCAACAATTCCTCTTTCACGGCTTGCGATGCATACCGGCCACACACCCAACTCTAATGTGTGGATCGGTGTCCATGGAAAGGTGTACGATGTTACAGACTTTTGCGCCATGCACCCTGGCGGTACCAACATTATCAAGTCTAACGGCGGTGTTGACTGCACCAAGTCATTCGATCTCCTCGCCCACACCAACAACCCCGAGGTGTCGTCCTTGCTTACCAAGTACTACATTGGTGAGATGACGCCTAAGCCAGCCTACCAGTCAGAAGAGCTGGGCATGCTCTATGACTTGTGGAAGAGCTACCTGCGCGTCTCGACCGAGCAAGTCGTAGCATCGAACTTTGAGGTGGGTATGATTATGGAGTCGTCTCTGGTCTGGTTCCAGGGTGACTTGTTCAACATGGGCGGTGTTCGTCGCTTCTACCACTACCAGTCACGACTTCTTCAAGGAGGCTTTTCAGCACTATTCGGCGCCAAGCTACAGGAATTGTATCTCAAGATATCTTTCACACTTGCCAACGCGTCCTCGGGCGCATCGAAGCTTCCGGACGTGCTCGGTATCATTGCTCGCGCCAAGGGCTCGACTGAAGCTGTCACTGCTTCCAACGAAATCTCGCAGATCGGTCAATTCACATGCAACAGTGAATCTGCCCGTCATCACGAGAAAGGTATCATTGCGTATTCCCAGCGCTCGGTCCAGTACGACATGGAATTTCTAGAGGCCATTCGCGACGAAGCATGTGCTGGCATGGACGCATTTGATTCTATCATGGATCTAGGTGCCGAGTCCGAAACACAACGCATAGCAGCGCTGTCAACCTTCCTCATGCAGGTGCTCGAACGTATGGCAAACCGGTTGGAAGGCTTCTATGCCAAGCTCGCCCGCTACTCCGTCTTCCAGCCCGAAATGGAGCGCAATCCTGCACGATCGCGCTGGAACATCTTGAAGCGTAAGATCTGGGATGGCTCGTTCTTCATCTTGACCCGCAACTCTAGCATGCCCTCTGATACTTTTCTCCAGAAACATGAACCGCAAGGTGGCGTGGACTTCGACCAAGTAATATCGCAGATCGAGATGAACCTTAGCAATAATCCTTCAACTTCGACGCCGCGTAACATGGGCTTGAACGCGCAACACGCTGCTCGCGCGATGAATACGCCGAGCGGTGCTCCGGCTTACGAGCACCACAACCAAGCCAATGCACTCAAGGCGATGTCGACCTTCATGGACAATAACAAGCGTGCCATTCGCCGTCTTAGCAAGATACCCCAAGCTATCAATCTAGATCAGCTCATGCAGACGTATGGCTCGCTCCCACAAGCTTCGAACAGCCTGCCAACACCTCCTTCCAGCCGCTCGACAAGCCGCTCACCTTCTCTGCATTCGTTCAGTCGTAAACCAATGTCTCGCCGCAACACCCATGAAGACTCTGGCCATCAGCTTTCTGACCTCTCCGTTCCCAACACTCCAGCGCACGTTTCTCCCGCGGCCACCATGTCCGCACTCATGACAAAAATGAACTCACGACCCAAAACGAGCAATCCCGGCTCCAACCCTCCCTCACCGCCCCAGAGTGCGTCAGGCCTCATGCCAATGAACGATCGCATTCGTTCCATGCACACTTTCACCAACAACACGAACCAACGTCCCGGTTTGCCACCCACTAGTTCAGGTGAAAATGGAGCTGTACATTCACGGGCAAGGAGCGTGAGTTCCACTGGTAGTCTGAGAAGCTTCAGGCTACAGGCTAGTGCCATGGCTGGCGGAATGAGTCGGAGGAGTGGAGTAAATGGGTTTTGAAGGTCTTGGATGAGTATGATATGGTGTAGAGGGAATGGCTAGGTAGATACCAGATGCCGGGTACAATTTCTTTCGTTTCGGGCCTTTATAGACATGGGGAGTAGGGTGGTAGACTTGGAGTTGCCATTTTTTAGCACTATCAAGCGCCTACCATATAGATGCATGGCCGCCTGAAGCGGCCTAAAATAGATCCGTACAATCATCCTTTTTTGTTTCCAAGTGGCTTATGGTAGTGAAATTTTAATCCAAGTCGAACTCTAGATTGCAACGTAGCTCACGAGGACCGCAAGTCTAAATCTGCCAGTAAACAAGTGTACGTTTAGCCAACGTTCGAATAGGGTTTTCAGCTCCATATGCAAACATACAGACCTTCCATCCTGTTTTTTTACCATTGGATATTATTCTGAGCTGCGTTGAATTGTCACTGTGTGCTTGGGATAGTAATATCAGAGGATCCTAGTACAATACATTTCTGGAAAGTAAATCTAAAGCCTGTCGAAATACCCAAAGCATTGCACCTCTTACAACTCCACCTCATTCACCATAGCTCCTCCCTCCAGCCCCGCTAAAAGATTCTTCACTGACTCCTCCGCCATCTGCTCCCTCGTCTCAATCGTCGCAGACCCAATATGCGGCACAAGTACACACCGCTGTTCCTTCAACAGCGGATGATCCGCAGTAATATTCGGCTCGTTCTCGATAACATCCAGCCCCGCGCCAAAAATCCGCTCATTCTTCAAAGCTTCCACGAGTGCATCCGTATCCACAACCGGTCCTCGCGCGATATTGACAATAACAGCCGTCTTCTTCATCTTCGCAAAGAACTCCGCGTTCACCAAATGTTTCGTACTAGGCGTAAGCGCACACCCCAAAACCACAACATCGCTCTCCCGCGCCAACTCCTCCCAGCTCTTCGCAGGTTCAATCGGTATCGAACTCCCCGTCAACAACCCAAAATGATCCTCCTTCGCCCGCTGTCCCGGTTTCGAAGTCAGATAAATAGCCCGCTTAATCCCAAAAGCCAAAAACCTCTTCAACGTCGCCTGCGCAATCCTCCCAAACCCCAAAAACCCCACCGTCGACCCCCCGATCTGCGGCCCCGTCATAAGCAGCGGCGCCCACGGCATCTGCGGCCACTCCCCTTCTTTCACCTTGGCTACCGATTCCCCTGCTCTTCGCTGCGCCATCAACGTTAACATGACTGTGAGATCGGCTACGGCGTCTGTGAGCGCTGTGGGCGTGTAGCCGAGTCGGATATTGCGTTTTTTGAGCGCTTCACGGTCCACGTGATCTGTGCCGACAGAGAAGGAGGCGATGGTTTTGAGTTGTGGGCCAGCCGCGTCGAGAAGCTCTTCGTCGACTTTATCGTTGAGCATTACAAGAAAGCCGGAGGCGCCTTTTGCGTTTTCGAGGAGCCATGTGCGGGAGGCGGGCTGTGGTGGTTGTTAGCACAGCTCGTGAGGATGTACTCGTGAGGTAGTGGAAATACCTTTTCTGAATTCCATTGTACGATTTCGAGCTCCGTATGGGAGTCTAAAAGCTTCTGTGCTTCATCGATGAGCTGCCGTGTTACGAGGACTTTTGTCTTTTGTGACATCTTGGGTTGTAGCGGGGACGCCGGAATCGGAGCGGGGTAAGAAGTTGATGTCGCGAGGGAGCTGGAGTTAAAGTTGCGGTATAACGGTGTTCACAAGGGGGCTAGGAGAACACTGGAAAGGGACGGCAAGTTCTGATATAGGACCTAATTGAAGCAATTCGGATATTCCAGGCTGTCGTGAAAAGCGAAGAGAATGCGATCGCGTCATTGCAGCCCGAGATATCCGCCAATAAGCGAGCGACTAGCGAGATACTAGCGAGATAGGTCCTTATTTCATATCTTTTCTCTAACGTTTAATGCAATCGGGAACGCTTCCGATGTTCTAGAGAGAGATAAGAGAAAGAATTTTCACAGCCGTCGCCTTCCCGAGCGTATCTTTTCTTCGCCCCCGCCATCTCATTGGCTACAACCTTGCTTAACTAAGCGAGAGGGTGAATGTTATTAATATTTAGGACGTCCAAAGCGGCATTATCCGCGATAACCTTGATGGAATTCCGTGTAGATAGGTTCAAAAGGCGGTAGTTAGGAAAGGATAAGGAGCGTTTCATCAGCGAAAGTGTCTGGGTTCTCGAATTCAAAAATGGAACCATGACTTACCGTTGAGCGGACGCCAGGTACCAAATCTAAGCGAATTATGTTTAAATAGTAGGGTGAGTTGAGATTAAGCTTGGTTATGTACTTGGAGGGTAGGATAGGATAGGATCGTTGTTGTAGATGTCATGTTGGCAAAGAGGCTGCTGAAAACAAGGATGGAGCATACTGATAGTGAGTGAGCTTATGAAGAAAGGGTTCACATTTCGGGATGTTTAGCTTACTATCATCTCTAGCAGCGGAGTCTTAAAAAATATATTTATAATTACTCCCTGCAAAACTTATCTTAGGAGGATCCAGTACCTAGTACCTCGCCCAATCCTTAAGCTTTAATAGGTACGCAAGTTTTGACAGCTCGTACCCTAAGACAATGTTCCCTTTAAAAATCGTGTTTCAGCGCGGGTTAAAGGATTTACCTGGCACATTCCGACAAACCCAAACTTACTGATGTCTTTATCTTCATGTCCAGCATGTGTGGTAGCAACTTCGCAAACTCTTCCTCCCCTTTACCTCGTGCCATTGCATCACTCTCTGGTAACCTTGTACTTCTACCCTCTTTCTATCGCCGTAAAATTCACCACTACTACCACAGGGTGGGCAGATGAAGATAAATGACTGTTAATTACGCATATAGTTGCGCAGCTTTCCCCAAGCTGTTAATATGCCAACACTAAGCAGGAAAAACTTCAAGGCGTAATACCTAATTAGGTCTCCGTCGATCTAGCTATCCAAGGATGTCTTCATTTTTACAAAAATACTGGAGGAATTCAGCGCACACCTTATTGCAATTCATCTGGCCGCCCTATGAAACACACATGGTCTAATGTCATAGAAGCTCGCAGCTAGAGCGTTATAAGGTCTATTAGCGTAATTTTCGGTACATGCATGTTGATGTGCACACTCTCTACATAAAATCACATACTAAGGATGTTGGATGTAGCTCCGAATACATTGCCTGGTGTATGGAGAGCAGATTCCAGGCACACATTCACCACAACTGACTTCAGTGCAAAATCTTTGAAGCCCTTTTGCGTTTGCATCGCTATTCTCTCCAGGGAAAGACGAGTGTAGGACTTGGCGCTCACTGCCTACAAATTTGCCCGATTTCCCTGCAAAAGCACTCTCTCACCTACCCGCACCAACACACAACTTACACCAGCGCGTGCAAATTCTCCCCTCATACACAATCTGGTTCATCTACAAAATATTGGCCGACGCCTCTTTTATATCAACCCCCCATTTTCCGACGTTTAGGCAAGCAGACCGCAGGCGCGATGGTAGTCAAGCAGACTGCGGCAAGCAACCCGACTGACAAAACCACCCACACGCTGGAAGATATGGAACAATACGCCCTCGAGAATTTCCTGGAGTCATGGGAGTTGGCGTCGAACCTCAGTGCGTGGGACTTCGTGGACGTTGACGACAAAGTGTTCGGAACGCTCTACGTCAAGGGAGTCGTGGTAGGCAAAACTATGTATCGGGGCACATGGATGAACGTCATCGCGTATATTACGTCAGACGGGTCTATCCGCTATTACCGCGAGAACAACACCAGCAGGTCAAATTACGAGCAAAACCTCATTCACTTTATGTTTCCTCTCCCTCCGAATCATATGAGGGGACATCATCGGCTTCGCTACCACAATGCCCTCATCACCGCGATCATGGTTAAGGCCGGCAATATTGCACGGTTCGGGGAAATCGATGGCATTACCTTCCACAGGCTAGGCGTAATTGTGGGATGGACCAGGAATCTGCTGCCAGCTGAGAAGCCCACCGCGAGCAGCAAGCAGGCTATGAATGGTGAGTTAAACTCCTAGGTCCAAAGTGCGCTGAACACTTCACGTGGCTTCAAGACTGGACTTTCCTGTCTAAGAGTCAAGACGAAGCGTTGTGACACCACTTTGGATGAGCCTCGCTAACTTTATAACTTATTTAGGTGAGGCGATGGAAAACGAAGACACAGAGACCAATGATACCGACGACGAAGAAGATGTGACGTGCGACAAAGTGGGCAATGAGCTCGTAGCCACAATACGCGTGCGCCCGACTTTCGGACCTCGAGGAGACGTACCTGGCGCTCAAGATTTCGTATAAGAGGCGTATGGGCGGAATATGGGACGATGAGCGTGCTTTAACGATATTGAAGAAGCCGTGGGCGTTGAGCTGGCCTGTTACGATTTGCATTTTGGTAGCATTTACCTGAGCGGTCAGGTTGTTCCGTTCATCTTCAAAGTGCAGATGGAGGAAAGCCATTCGGATTTATAGGCGTCGGGCGTTCACAAGATCGCGCTAATCCCACTAAATTTAGATAGCGTGCAGAATTGTCTATAGATAGACCACTTCACACTGCCATAGTGTACTCATCCAAATCAATCAAGAAAATCAACCAGTCTAACGAAGCTTTGCTGCACACACTGCACGCCACATGGCTTTGCTCACGACTCCATAGGCGGCGATCGTAAGCATGGGTCGGGATCTCCATGCCGCCATCGCAACCTGATTGGATAAGTTTCGGTCCCTACTCTCAATGGAGGAATCCACATTGCGGGAACCTTTCAGCCTCAGGAGCCTTGGCCAACAAAAACTTAGATATATCAGGCGAGGCGCTGTGGTTCTTGGTAAATTTTTTGCGGGTCTTCCAACCCCGAATTCAGTTCTTTTGCTTAACAATTCTTTCACCTCTCTTCTTTACATCTCCTGAGCGCTCTACATGCCATCCCCATCTCTAGTTCTATGTACTTTCTACGAAATCAGCGCGTCCTCTCAACGCTGATCCCTCATCCGACCTTTCGTAACCCTACGTCAACCTCCCCTCCATCGACACCCGATCCCCTCAGGAAGATTACATCAGCGCAGGAAAAGGATAATGGAAAAAAACCTCACCGCCCCCGGCTTCGCCATCCGCCGCAACGGCACCTGCCTCAAAGGCCTCGAAACCGACTGCGGCGCAACCCTCGCCCCGATGCGCGGCTGCTGCCCCATGGACTACGTCTGCCCGAGCCAGTACAACATCGCCTGCTGTCCCACCGGCCAAAATTGCACGCTCTCGTTGCTAGATCCTTCAGTGACCACCGAAGTTCGCTGCTCGAATGCAACGTGGGATTTATTCGATAACGGGGGGTATTTTTGCTGCGAGCATGGGTTGAAGGCGTATGACAAGGCGGCGAGCAATGTTTGTGCGCACGCAGGTTATGTCGCAGGGAAGGGGGAAGAGCCGCTCGTGGCGGTGAAGTTGGGGACTGCTGTCACGACGACGTCGGCTTCATCGGGTGCATTGTCGACGGGAGCGTCGAGTACGGGGACTTCGGTTTCGGCGACCGCATCACATACGGAAGCAGCGTCGGGGAATGTGGGGACACCTGTCGGAGCGATAGCGGGAGGTGTGGTGGGCGGTATAGCGGTGATTGCTATCGTTGCAATTCTAGCGTGGTTCTTCCTACGCCGGCGAAAGCAAGGGGAACAGCCGGGGGTATCAGACTATCAGCAGGCATACGAAATACCGGAACACAGTGAGCGATACGCATACAAAGGAGATGCGTACATACATGAAGCACCGGGGGACCGGATATACGAAGTTGGCGATGGAGTAATCGGGGAGATGTCGGCGCAGGAACGACCCGCGGAATTGCCGGGATCAGCGAAGTAAATTGGATGGGAATGAGATGGATCGAAGCATGAATTGAATACGGGACAAGTCGAACGCTCGCAAAAATCTCACTCTATCAAGCTTCGTAACGTTATGCTGGATGTATCACCACGCTCTACCTTTCCAAAAAGAGACTCTGAGAAGGGGTGTTGATGTTTTGCACTGTTCTATGCGTCTTTGGAAATGATGCGGGTGAGGCATGGGGGCACACCAAGGAGATGAGAACGGGTTGTGACTCTGCACAAAAAGGTTAGAAGCATTGATTGTCGATTTAAAATGGTGAGTTCCGAATCCCGCTTCAATCAGTATATCTCAAACGTTACACATTCTAAGGCATAATCTCAGGTAGGCGGGTAGGGTATTCATGATGTTTAATCAGCTGAACTCGTATACTTCCCCTTTCCGCCTAGCTCGCTCAAATCATTTGAGATTATGCGCTAACGCGGATGAAACGCGCATTTCCCTTCCTATCGGTAGAAGCTCCACGGCAGCAATAATGGAATTGACCAAGGTGCTGGGTCAACGCGGCAGCGACGGATGTCTCAATTCCATCTCCGTAAAGCAAAACTAAAGTTGCGAAACCTCTATTTTCTACGAAACAGAACAGGGGCAGGCGGAAAACCCGTGCTCGTCAAGATACAACTCCATTATCTTCTCGCTCGTGTCCGGTTGAATGCCTAAGGCACACTCCGACGAATCTTGACAAGCCGTTCCTAACGCTGTCGTTACTCCGTCCTAAGCAGCTTCCTACTACGTTGCTTCAGGAACAGGAATATCTACTTGTTTTTAATGCGCCGCTTACTAACTTCACATGTACTATCCTAATCGCAACCCGACGCATACTCAACCAACTCCGTGCAAAGCACACACGCAATGCGTTCGGCGATGAAGTCACCCACCATCTATGCCACAGCGGAAATCCCCCAGAAAGCCTCCTTTCCACACCCACGAACAACAACCCTCCGATCAAAAACACCATCCCATCCAGCTTTTTTTCCCATGCCGTAACACAAGGGCTTCTCGTCCCAACCGTAAAGCCATTTCAACCATCTACTGCCAAGTAAACCCCCCCCCCCCCCTAGTCCCCGTTTACCAACTAAAAGCGAAGAGGCGACGTATAAAACTAACCAACATATAGCCTAAATAGTAATCTTTAACTTATAGCTATTTCACATACCACTGGTGGCCATGATGACCCCCCTCGTGCTCGTAAGGTTCAAGGTTCCTTGTCACGACCATAGACAGGACCATTCCCGCCGTTGACAGTCAAGGTCTTTGTGCTGATGACTACCTAGGTAAGCGGACTGGCAGTGCTGGCGCCAGATAGCTGCATGTGCCGACCCTTGCTTCAACAACAGTAGTAGCTTATCCTGTATATTGCAAGCGGAGTGCTTGCTGGTGATACATCTTCTAAGTGGCCTTGGCTCGTTTACTATCGACCTTTATGTAGTGTCCGCATTGTTCGGTCAATTCCACGGATATTGATTGCTACTACTAACTTACGGTACATTCGCACACTGCATTTAGCTAGATCATAATCGCAAACTCATCTCCCTACAGCACCATACCAACATAGTCCTAATACGGCTCCAAATACAATGGCGAGCGCTGGTGGAATATCGAACCACGCACTTTCTGCATATGTGACTGCAGCAACGACAACCCACCAAGGCTCCATTGCCAAACTCTTTCCGCGGCTAGCCTCTGGGGTCAAATAACCAATCCCCCAAAGCCTGTAAACCGCCGTGAACACCAACCCTACGGCTGTTGCATTTACGCCCCGAAGCAAATCCACTACCCACTTCTTCCTCCGTAACACTCGCCAGAAGCTCTGCACAGCAATCGCTAGTGTGATTCCAGGGAAGAAGATGCCTAAAAATCCGAGGAATGCGCCGAAGATAGTCGGGAATTGGGAACGCTGCAATGCAAGAGCGCCAAGGTAGACTGCAAAATTGAAGTTGGGACCGGGAAAGGCCTGGATGATCGCGAGTCCAAGGAGAAAGTCGCGGCTAGAGACCCAGCCAGGATCAACAACGTACGAACGGAGGAGGGGAATGACGACTGGCCCACCGCCAAAGATAACTGTGCCGGCGAGGTACATGTTGGCGAAGAGATCAAGAGCGAGTGGCGGCATATTGACGACACCACGGGCCACGAGAATGCCGATGAAAGATACTGTGGCCTTAAGTAAGCAATTGGAAAATTCTACAGTCGTCTTAGGATTGCGTACCGAAAAAGAGAATGACAAGTGCGATGCCGATCCTGATGCGGATCGCATGGTCTGAGGGATCCTCCGTACGGTCTGGTTGGGGCTGTGCGCTGTCCGCAAGAGTCTGCAGCGGTGCCTCCCTGGAATGACCCGATTTTTGAGAGCCCGTAGTGACACTCCTTCTCTGGATACCATTCTGGCCTTCTATCCTCTCCTCAAGCGGCACGCTTTCAGTTGCTCCCGTTTCCTCTGCCATACCCTCTGGGTTTCGTTTTCGTCGCTTCAGCTTTGTCTTCACCATACCAAGCTTTTGGCTCAACCAACCGTCCCAGATAACAGTGGCAAGACCCCCGAGCAGCATAAGCAGCGGGAAGTACCACAATGCGTTGTAGCAGAGGCCTGCGCATGCTCCAAGAATAACCAGGATACGGGTAAGCTTGTCTCTGATAGCTTTCTCCGCTAGCTGTACAGCTGCTAGTGCGATAATGCCAACGGTAGAGGCGTTTAAGCCCGAGAGGAGAGCATAGACTGGTGCTGGAAGTATCTCATCCATGTGCTGGACACCGACAGAAAGAGCATACATGCCAGCTGCACCAGGGAGGCTGGAAAATTTACTTTATAAGCTTCCATGAACTTTTCTGAGCATATTGATGGAAAATATATACGCACCTCCACACCAAGAACACGAAAAGTGCCGGCACAAATCCAGCATGCAACAATGCCAGACAAAAGATCATCTTCGTGCTCCCAGGTCCGGGGAGCCCTTGGCATATTGCAAAGAGTTCCTGATACTATCCTACTGTGTCAGCCGATCCGCTCACTCATATACGCTCTTAGTAGCCCGACTACTGCACCCACAAGGCTGGCATATTCCCGATCACTTTTCAATCCTCCTGTGAAACGCTTATGAAGCAAAACTTTCCAACCTACGGTCTGCTCGTCCACCCATTTCTGCTTCCCACCTTTCCCTTCAACAAATCGCTGATGCATGATCTGGAAATGCACCGGCGGGCCGCCAAACGCGGTGAAGCCGAGGTCCCATGTGCGGACGAAGACATCGGCAAGCCGGTTAGGAAGGGACTTGTGGTTTCCTTGAAAAGAAGCCGATGGATCGCGCGCTTGACGGGTTAGGGCCCGGAGTGAGGAGAGTTTGCGAGAGATAGGAGTAGGAAGGCGCATCGTCGTCGTGTATAATGAAGATAGAGAAAGTGCATTAGGTTGGGTTAAGATGATCCTAGAATTGCACCTTCGAAGGCTTTAAGGGGTTTTCAAGTCGAGCTCTTGAGGAGGGAAACGGGCCAATCATGATGCAAGAGACTGTCACGCTGAACCGCGTTTGTAATAATTTTTGTTGATTCCTGGTGTCAAGCCTTGGCGCCTTGGCATCCACTTACTTCATATCTCCAGAATGCCACGACCCATTATTTGCTCTCTGCAAGTCGCCTCCACATGCAGAGAGGTGGCGGACCTGCACCGGCCACAGGGTTGCGACGGTGCAGGGGTCACGTCCTATCCCATGCACCGTCAAAATCTGCCGCACACGGGCCACCTGAGCTGTGCCAATAGGAGGATGTCCCCAGTGGCACTATTTTAGTGGGAAAACCA
>ML976993.1:670180-684718 GCA_010015675.1 Byssothecium circinans | reverse complement strand
TTCTGCGATACGATTTTGGTGCTTCTCGGCGGTGGGCGCTGATTGGCACAGCTCAGGTGGCCCGTGTGCGGCAGATTTTGACGGTGCATGGGATACCGCACGCGTCCTCGTCACCGTGGCTGGAAATATTCATCAGGGAAGCACCTCTGACGGATAGCCTACAGTTCGCCGCTGCGGGCTGTTGTGGCGCGAACTCGGCGCCGCGCCAACCACATCAGCTACTGCCTCCGCTTGGCGCATCAAGGGAAACTAGGATACGAGAACCACCCGATGTACGACACCGAAAGCATGAAAGTGAAGGTGACACTGCAGGTCGGTAGGAGCTCCCGATCGCTTCGCCGAAGATCTTTAGATACGCCAAGTTGATACCGGCTCTACATGCGTTGAAGGAATTAGTCGAGGAGAGCGGCTTGGTCGATCCAGGAGAGATTGACGAGCCGGAAATCCTGGCACTGGTGGGTGTGTTGAAATCGCAGATCGGATGGGAGGTGGCGGCTTTGAATGGCAGTTTTGAGGCGGAGCTAAGCGTAAAGTATGATTCGGGGTATATCTTGCCATATGAGGACCTGTCTTGGAAACGGGAATGGCTCAGGCTTCGCGTGGGCTAGTGCACAAAGGGATAGAGGAGCAGGTTGTAAAGGAGAGATGTCACATCGGGAACAGTTGGAATTGGAAGTTGAAACTTTTGTATTAAGTATAGACCCGTCTAAGTGCATATTACGTTGATTATTATCCGAGCAAGAGAACAAGATTGGGAGTCGTGAAAGAACCTAAGATTCATTGATGTACATAGAAGGTATTGTGCCGGGTCGAGAGAGCGCCACGGGTCGGTATAGGTGTAGGTTGACGAGGACAGAGGCCCAAGAGAAGTTCTGTAAAGTCGCGAGGCTCCGATGGAAGCCCTGCGCTGTGTTTGCTTGATATCTTCATCTGGCCATCGTTTAGGCGGACATGACAAAATCGACGCAGTTCTCGTATGTTTGTTGGGCGCCAGTCCCAAACCAGAACCACTGCATTGTGCACTCTCCAGGGACCTGGCAGGCCGTCCCGAGGTTCTTCGGCATGGTGACGCTGAAGGCGGTGTTGTTCGCGGGCAACTGGGCTAGATTCTCATCGGCGTAGGAATCGAAGACAAGAAGCGACCGACCGACCTGCGTGTTGGTGGCGGTATCGATAATAGAAACGTTGCAAGGGCCTTCGTGAGGAATGGGGAGCTCGGCGGTGAACGCAACCTCCTCCCCAGGAGCGAAAGTTTGGACGTTGTTCTGATTGTCTTCGAACTGGGCGCCCTTGCATAGGCCGATGTTGCAGTCGGCTGCACCGTTGGAGGGAATGTTCTCGAGAGGGCCTGTGCCGTCGGCGATAATAGCAGACACAGCTGCAGCTCCGCAGACTTGCTGCATGACGGGTCCTGGTTGACGAGCCGGCGGCGAGGTGATGTTACCGTGGGCCAGAGCCGTTGCTGTAAATAGGGCGGAGGCGAAGAAAGTTGAAGCGCGCATTTTGATATTATAGACTGTACGTGTGGGTATCTTGTGAAAAGGCAATTTGAACGATAGACGAGTAGAAACGGGTGGCCAGCACAGCGAAGAATGAGAGACGGGATGGGATGCTAAGAAATGGGCGGCTGGGGGTAGTTATGGCAGAATGAATGACGAACGGAGCACGCAGGTCCGATTAGATGTCTCATGGGTGAAGCAGTTCCCGAATAATTTGCTATCAACCGGCTGTACATGCACGCGAGAACGTGAAGGGCTCTATGAAACGCCATGCGGCGATGCTTTGTGTTTGACCTCTCAGGCCACTTTACGAAACGGATGTGAGAGTTCGATGTAGCTTTTGGTTCCCAGTGTTGTTGATAATTACCTTGAGGAGGACGGACTTCAAGTAGCAGACTCTTGAAAGACAAGCCAGCGGCTATGGTTCTGTTAGACTGCGAGGCGCACAAAAGAGGTTGGATTATAACGAGAAGCACAGTGGAACATGTTTGGCCATTGAAGCAATGCTTGTGAAGGCTTGAGGCGGGCTAGGCGATGGAAGTGAGCCAGTGGTGGCGCCTGCGACGTCTCGGCAGTGTTTGAAGACGTTCGCACCTGGCTTGGCGCGTTTATAAGGCAGGCACAGACGACGCGTATATCGAAACAGCAAACGTTATGGCGGCCTTGGGCTCCGCGTGAGGCTGGAGAGATTGCAGTGTAAAGAGAATGCCTAGAGGTTGGTTGAGGTGATACAGGGCAGAATTCTACCGCGTTTGTGTTGGTGAGTCCAGTGCTCACGCGAACAGGCTAGCAGTTGAGCCAACGCAGGCCATGGCGGTGCAGGACAGTGTGACGTGCACGCGTTGGCTGCCATGGATAGTAAACTTTTAGTTCTCGTGATGTTGGTCCAAGGAGTGATGGGCTCCGTTTGGCGTGTGCGAATCCGAAAAGAAACTCTGTTCAGCGGGGGCGTGGGATGTGGGGAAAAAAGACGGTGAGCGCTGTGATGGCGCTTCTTGGACAACATACGATATGCGCCGCTAAATAGAAAGGAAACTACTAAGGTCGGGGTGGGAGACATCGTGAAGTCGGTGAGGTGAGTTGTGGTCGTGGTGGTGTAGTGGTGGTGGTAAGAGGAGAGAGTTGTGAGCAACGGCGTCCACTAGCCCGCCCACGCACCTCCCGCTCGCCCCTACTACGGGAAGGGCCTTCGCTAAGCGGGTCCAATGACGTACCCTGTTCCTGCCAGCTCATAAGACTGCTGAGCTACTGCCTCTGCCTTTATTTATGGTGCCCAACAAATACCTCTCTTCCACTCGCCCATCGCTCACCTCATCACCCACCCACTCCAGACCCTCAATTGACGTCTAGATACCCTTCCACAACTACTTTCACCAACAACACCGCAAACATGGGCAAGGTACGTCTCCACCACACATCTTTGCTACCCCGCTTGCCCCGCACTAACCGAGATATCAGGCCAAATACATCCTCCTCGACTGCGACAACACGCTCTGCCAGTCAGAGCGTCTGGCCTTTGAGGCCTGCGCCGAGCTCACCAACGAGCTGCTCGAGAAGCATAAGATCGACTTCCGTTACACCACTGAGCAATTGCTCGAGGACTTTGTCGGTCACAACTTCCGTGGCATGCTCAAGGCCCTGCAGCCCAAGCACAACTTCACCATGTCGGACGAGGAGCTCGAGACATATGTCGACGCTGAGCTCGGCCGTGTCACCAAGAAGTTGAGCCAGAAGGCGGTCGAGTGCCCCGGTGTCACGGAGCAGCTCGAGCTCCTCCAAAAGCAGGGCGTGCCCATGTCGGTGGTCAGCACTTCGGCCAAGAGCCGTGTCGTCGCTTCGCTCGAGAAGTGCAACCTCGACCGCTTCTTCCCCAAGGAGCACGTCTACTCGGCCGCCACCTCCATGGACAAGCCCAGCTCCAAGCCCGACCCGGCCATCTACAACTTCGCCTGCGAGAAGCTCGGCGTCAAGAACGAGGAGGCCATAACCGTTGAGGACAGTGCGTACTCCGGGGAGTGCCGATTAGAGACGTCAATTGGCATTGGATGAGCTTCGCTAACTTTTTCAAGGCAAGTCGGGCGCCACGGCAGCCATGCGTGCCAACATTCCCTGCATCGGATATGTCGGTATCTATGGCCTTGAGGAAGGTAAGGAGAAGATGGAAGAGATGGCCAAGATCCTCAAGGAGCAGACCAAGTGCAAGGCCATCATGTACGACTGGAAGGACTTCCAGAAGCACTTGAAGGAGGTCGAAGACCAGATGTAAGGACCTGGGCTTAGCGTACGTCTTGGGTTTGCGTGAATCTCATGGCGTTTGGGAGACCTCTGAGGTAGACCTTGTGGCAATTGGCTAGAAGCCGGCGATACACCCCTACAGGAAAGCTAGAGTCAAAACCCTGACGATACTCTTCGTAGGATTATCACCTTGAATAGACACCATTCGGTGAATGTCGCCTCCAATTGCTCCTGTAGTGACTGCTGTTCCCTAGATCTGGCTTGACTAATTGTGGGTGTACCACTGTGGCCGCGAAATTGAAAGAAGCTGTTGAATAGTCAGAATGCTCCACCAACACGCTTGGACGTCCGACTCACTGTGAAAACTCTGGCGCTTTTCTACTGACAACGTTGAACTTTTCCATCCATTATGCAGTGATGGAGTTGTACGTGCTCGACGTACCAGAAGGCGATGGCACAAGATCTTTCTTCAATCACGTAAGCGCGCTAAGGACGTTTACAGTTTAGCGGCCGAGGTAGCCAACACAGACCCTCATCACCTTCTCTTTGCGGCCCTCTGCGAGTGAAGCTTTTCCACCATGCGAATGCGAGCAAACCTGCTCAACGAACTCGCTCAAACGTAAAGCTCATATAGAGAGTTCTTCTCCCACGCTCGATCACCGCTCTGCTTACCATCTGGTCACTCACCCAGTGCACATCAAGCGCTGGCTTGCCACCTACCATATCCTATACCTGCAAGACGACACCCTGAAGTTACATTCTCCATCCTCTTCCCTCAAACAACCCTGCGATGGCGCTATCTCTGCAATTTATCGCAGAGATAGACCTCCAGTGCCGACTCCGATAAGGGTGCTTCGATTCTCCGTCCTACTAAACCCTCGACTTGCCCGTCATGAGATTGCACTTACTTTGGCGTTGACTTGCAGGTGGGCACTTGGCGGCTTCTTCGAGTTGGAACAGATGCGCAGCAGACGTTGTAGAGCCTCCATCGACTCTGGGATACAGATGCATACGGGGACGTCAACCCACGCCTCCATGGCGCGATCAACGGCTATCGACTTTACGGCTAAGAGATCTGCAATATAGGCGTTCTGGACGTGGCATACCCGCTGCGATCAGAGTGGGATTTCATTGTCGCCAAGGCCCTCTTAATTGGGCCTCCTTCCTCTTTGGATCTACATGACACGGTGCAAGCTTTCGTTAATTTATGTCAACCAATGTCGCACTCTACACAGCCAGCGAAGCTCATCAATATCTTGTCGCTTTCCAATCAGGCCATCGTGCCCGCAGCCTGTAAGGCGGGCATTATCACCAGAATTCGGAAGGTAGCAAGTTAACCTGCCGACCTGGCCACTCACGATGTGACTGCGTGCTTTCAGAATGCGTCGCATCCCAGGAGGGGACTGGATATAAAGTCAGGCCGCAAGCCCTTCTCTGACAGTCACTCCGCCTCTTCTAGTCAATATCTAGGGTATCGTCGCCATCATGTTCGTTCGCAGTGCTCTATTGTCGCTATCCGCCCTTGCGGCGGCCCGAGAGCTACCCAAGGATGAGGTCAAGGCTGCGAAGTTGTACGACTCTGGTATTAAGCACCAGAACAACATGGCTCTCAAGATGGTACGCAGCATAACCACATTTGGCAAGCTTCCGCTGATCGCTTGTGTAGGAGACATTCACTCGAGACGAGGCGGAAGGCAAATACGACTCTTCGCAATATGCGGAGATAGCAGAATTCGTACCATGCGCCAACGGCACTGCTACCTATGGCAAAGATACTTTCCGTTGCAGCAACCTCGATCTCTACCATTTCTTGCCGCACTCGTCTTTGGGCAGCACCCTCGGATTTGGTTCCTCATCCTGGGGCTGGACGAGCCCTACCGGCCGTGAATTCATCGCCATCGGCCAACAAGACGGCACTGCATTTGCCGAAATCTCCAAAGACGGAAAGTTCATATACCTTGGACGCCTTCCCCAATATTCCACTCCCAGCCAGTGGAGGGAGATCCGCGCCCACAACGACCTCATGATCATCGGATCAGAAGCCGAAGGCCATGGCATCCAGATCTTCGACATGAAGAAACTCCTGACTATTGACCCTGCCAAGCCAGTCACTTTCAACAAGCTCACTGACCTCGTCGGCCATTACAACAAGCTTCCGTCCGGTCGCACACACAACGTCGTCACCAACCCGGCGGGCAAGTACATCTACTCTGTCGGAGCCCAGCCGAGAACCGATGCCTGCAGATCGGGCATTATCTTCATCGACATCAGCGACCCGTCGAAGCCCACCAATGCTGGATGTGCCTCTGCCGACGGCTACGTCCACGACGCGCAGTGTGTCTTCTACAAAGGCCCCGACACGCAGTATCTCGGCCGCGAGATCTGCTACGGCTACAACGAGGATACGCTCACCATCTACGACATCACCGACAAGAAGAACCCCAAGGTCCTCTCCGTCACATCCTACGAAGGCGCATCCTACACTCACCAGGGCGCTCTCCTCGACGTAGAGGACCAGCGCTACCTCCTCCTCGACGACGAATATGACGAGTACGACAAGACGGGCCCCGGCATCCCGGGCAACCCCATCACATACATCTGGGATGTTTCCTCGCTCAAAGCCCCCAAGCAGACTGGTCTCTACAAGTCGAGCGCCAAGGGCATCGACCACAACCAATACGTCGCCAACGGTTTCGCGTACCAATCCAACTATGGCACCGGATTCCGCGTCTTGGATGTTCGCTCTATTCCCTCAGATCCGACAGGTAAGGGTGTCAAGGAGATTGCGTGGTTTGACATTCACCCCGACGACGACAATCAGCCCGGCGGTGGTACTATTGATTTCATTGGAACTTGGAGCTCGTACGCGCTGTTCAAGTCTGGATATATCTTTGTCAATACCATGGATCGGGGAGGTTTTATCTTGAAGCTTAAGGCTGGCGTGCAGGTCTAAATGTTGTCGTGATGGATTGCATTTGGCGTAGCATGAATAAAATTATTCTCAGGCAGTATTGCACGGGTTTTTATGAGAGCGTGAAAAAGTGAACGGGGAAAGGAAAAGGTTGAGCGATGTGTCGTAGAAACAAAGTGATGCCAAGGATTGTTATCGCCTTCTAATCCTAATCAGGTTAGATCTTTAAACGCCCGCCCGCCTCCCGCCAGCCCAAATTTCTCCACCTTTCATTCGCTTTCATCCCATCCTTCCCCCTCCCACCGGTTCAGCACAACAATGATTATTCATCTGCGAAATCTCCATCGCGTTGCAAATAATGCCGCCTCTCTCATTCTCGTTCCCGCTTGGCTAGCAGCGCAGGGGCAGAGTAGGACAGAGCAGGGCAGACCAACATCGTTGATGAAGTGGAACTACACACGATGACGAGAGTACGCCACTCGAGCCACAGTGGCGAAACTACCTCCACGCCGCACTATTCAGTGAGGTCTCGAAATAGCTGTGGCGGTACGTATCTGCTGCGGCCGAGAAACAACTTGCTTTCCAAACGCCGCAAGAAGGCGAAGTGTCCATCGTGCCCATCGTCCTTGGCACGTTATCTCGCTTTTCCAATCAGCATGATGATGCCGTGCCATGTTCGCGCTCATACGATGGATGCGAAGCCCTTGCGTCTTAGGTGCAGAAAGTCTCCAGAGGCCATGGGTGTCCGGCTCCGAGCCTCCTAGATATCGATACAGTGTGTATCTGCGCTCCTTCCCGACTTGCATAGTGCAGGGGCGCAATCCTTGTCCATACGTACGACGGGCGAGTGGTGGAAAAGAGAAATGTGGCGGGCATGCGCCAAGATGCTGTAGAACGGTCGCCGGTGGGTGAGATAGATAATTAGGTGGAGTAAGTAAGGGGAAGCGAGCGATGGTGCAAGATGGTGTACTAAGCATTGACCCGGTGCGATTGTACGGGTGTTTGGTCGAGCTGCCTTTTTGGGATAGCTGTACCGATGGTGGCTTTGAGAGCACGACTTCAACGCACGGGTTGACGAAGATTGGGGCGGTGGGCACGCCGCTCGGGTTGAGAGATACGAGCTGGGTGGAAGTATAAAGGGCGAGGGTATGCTGTGCTTTTGCTGAATGGTTAGGATTTTGGTTCCACTGCTTTCCTCGACCTCGTCTTCATTCATACCATCCGAATTGGTTTTCAGTCAATTGACGAAGTCAAGATGAAAACTACGCCACTTATCGCTGCGGCAGGCATTGTCGCACCCGCTGTAGCTCAAGGTTATAAACCGGCGGTCTCGTCGTCGGAATTGGCCAAGCTCGTCAACATCGACGAATTGGTCGCCGGAGCCCAAGATCTCTACGACATCGCGAAGGCGAATGGAGGGCAGCGGGCTTTTGGTGGCGCGGGACACAACGCCACCGTTGAATACATCTTCAACGCTCTGCAAGAGACGGGATAATACGATGTGTACAAGCAGCCTTTTGTTGAGGAATATGTTGAAGCCCAGACGGAATTAACCGTGGGCGGGACCGACTATGTAGCGACGTACTTGGTAAGTCCTTCGTATTTCCTTGCCTCGCGTACTTCGAGGTAGTATGAGGTAAAAAGATGGCAAACAATTGAGTAGACCTACTCCCCTTCAGCCAACCTCACAAAACCCCTCGTCGCCGTATCAAACATCGGCTGTAACGCGACCGACTACCCATCCACCGTTACTGGAAACATCGCCTACATCAAGCGCGGCACCTGCCCCTTCTCGGAAAAGGTCACCAACGCCAAAACCGCCGGCGCAGTAGGCGTAATCATCTATAACCACATCAACAAGACCGTCTCGGGCACCCTCGGCGGGCCAGGAGACTGGCTCCCCAGTGTCACCGTAGAATACGCACCAGGCCAAGCCATCCTCGCCCAGCTTTCCTCCGCCGCAGAAGTCTCCGCCAGCATCTACATCAACGTGATCCAAGAAAACCGAACAACCTTCAACGTCATCGCCGAAACCAAAACCGGCGACCACAACAACGTCCTCGCCCTAGGTGCGCACACCGACTCTGTCCCCGAGGGCCCGGGCATCAACGACGACGGCTCAGGCACCATCGGCGTCCTCACCGTCGCCAAACACCTCAGCAAGTTCTCCGTCAAGAACGCAGTTCGCTTCGGCTTCTGGTCCGCCGAGGAATTCGGGCTCCTAGGCCCGTACCACTATGTCAAGACGCTCAACGGCACCATCTCAGGCAACGCGTCGGAGATCTCAAAGGTCAGGGCGTACGTCAACTTCGACATGATCGCCAGTCCCAACTACGCCCTCGGCGTGCACGACGGCGACGGCAGCACGTTTAATTTCTCAGGCCCGCCGGGCTCAGACACGATTGAGAAGAACTTCGGCGCCTTTTTTACCTCGAAAAACCTCTCTTTCATCCCGTCCGAGTTCAGCGGGCGGTCCGACTACGCCGCGTTCCTCGAAAACGGGATCGCGGCAGGCGGCGTCGATACCGGCGCCGAGGGTCTGAAGACTGAGGAGGAGGCCGCGCTGTTCGGCGGCGAGGCGGGCGTCGCATACGATATCAATTACCATGGCCCCGGCGACACGGTGGATAACCTCGCGCTTGACGCGTTTTTGTGGAATTCGCAGGCTATTGCTGATGCGGTGGGGAGGTATGCGAATGACTTTGGGGATATCCCGAAGCCGAATATCACGAGTTTGGAGAGGCGGGGGACGGAGATGGCGAAGAGGGGGGTGGAGGGGGCGAAGTGGACGACGAAGTTTGAGGGGGTTGCGGAGAGGATGAGGGCGAGTAAGTTGAGGAGGGGTGGGAGGGAGGTTAGTCGGTAGGGTAGATTGGAGTGGAGGATTTTTTTCCTTTGAGTAGAAGTATGTTCTGCTTAAAATTGGAGAAAGAAAATCGTAATGGAAGTTCTGCTTGAGTGAGATTCTACCACTGGGTCTGCCTCGTTTGGGGATGACTAGCGATACATACTGGGTATCATTCTCTAGGTATTTTCTGCCCTTCACCAAGCTCTTTCCATCAATAAATGGCCCTAGAATTCCCGGGATATTCCACAACCACCACTGCTTTCAACAGGTGCACCTTCTGTCTCAGGAACCGGCATATCCGTCCGTCCCTTAAAAACGCATTTTTCAAGCCTCTCGCCACTGATCAGAAAGCTCTTCGGAAACCACTCCTCCACCTTCTCCCCCTCCGCCCCTCCCCTGATCATCCCCACCAACGCCTCCGCGCTCTTCAAACAAAGCACCATCCCATGCCCGTTAAACCCCGCAGAAACCCACATCCCCTTGTTCCCCGGTACTTCTCCCACGAACGGCAACCCATCAGCCGTAGCGCCCATGATCCCCGTCCATTCCCGCACAATCTCGTACTCTATCTCCCCTTCCGCTTTACTATCCGTGTTTGGAGCACCGAAGTATCCAGATAGGGTGCCGTGTAGGTATTTGCTGATTTGGGGATTAAGACGACTGTCGTCCACGGTGCCGTATTCGCTTGCGCCGCCCTCTGGTAAGCGAGCGAGTCCGCCGCCGATGATGATGTGTTGTGTGCCGTCGGGTTCGTTGCGTGAGATCATGTACTCGTATCCCGAGCTGTAGATGAATGAATAGGTGCGATTGAGGACGCTGGGGTGGGCTGCGCGTTTCGGTGGTTTCTGGGCGGTGATTTGGCCGCGGAGAGGTACGATGGCGCCTTGTAGTGACTTGAGGAGGTAAGGCGTGTAGCCGTTCGTCGCGACGATGACTTTTCGCGCTTGGAGGGTGTTGTATTGCGTGAAGATGTCGTACATGTGCTCTGATCCGTCGGAGTGGGTGTCGGAGGGGAGTAGGGAGTGCACGGGTGTGTTGGCGCATAACTGTAGACCTTTTTTTACGCATTCTTTTAGTATGCCGGTCGTGAATCTGTAGGCATTGATTTGCCCTGCTGCGTACTCGAATGCGCCGACCACTTCTTCCTGCTCGGCTCTTGCATTACCCTGCACAGCTGGATTTCTATTCTTCTCACTGACCCAGAACTTCTGCTTAATTGCATCGCCTTTCTCGTAGATCCGATACCATGCCATCCTTCCCAGCTCTTTTTCATCATCACGTGCATCCTCCTCCAGTTGGGCGATGGCATTCTTTCCGGCTTCGAAAGTGGCTTGGTCGTAGATGATGTCGACAGTGTTACACCGCTGACTTTCACACTCGATACCAAGCTCCTTCGCCAACTTATTCGTCTCCACAATATTGGCGTACTCCAATCTCGCGATCCGCAACGCTTCATCTTTCCCGTAAAGCTCTCTGTGATGAAAGTACGTCCGATACGACGCCGCTTTCATATGCCCCCCGTTTCGTCCCGTCGCTCCACCGCAGATCTCGCGCGCTTCTAGCATGGCGATTCTGGGGCTTGCGGCGTTGCTTGTAGATGAGTAGAGGAGATTGTATGCAATCGCTGCACCAGAGATTCCGGAACCGATGATGGCGTAGTCGTAGGGTGCTGCTGGGTTCTCGGTTTCGGGCTCGATTACGTTGGCGAGCGGCGATTTGGGCTCGTGCCAGTATGAGGGTAAAGGTCTGGTAGATGGTGGACCAACGGGTATACGCGCTCTCTTTTCCATGGTTCCGGTGCGTGAACCGCGGCTTGTATTACTGGGAAGTAGAGATGAAGAGATTGTACAGTTACGTGTCAAAAGTCTTGCAACGCTTTCCACTGTTTGGGCCTGGTAGAAATTTTGCAGCACTTCTGTTCTTGCACTGTAGGTAGGGGGCTGGCTATTCGGAGTGGTGTTTAATGATGGAGGCTGCTGAAACCTGGTCTTCGAAAGGTGTAGGAAGGTAGGCCGTGGACTGGTAAGCTGGGTTTGTCCGGTGTGGTATCGAGGATGATGTATAGTTTGATAGCGGAGCGTAGCGCACTCTGGTCACGCAATGTGGGGTTGCGGCATGATGGCGGCTGCACTTGCCTTTTGCAGCCTAGACGCTCACGCGCATTCTGTAGGAGAATCTCACGGGAAGATAGTCGCGGTAGAATTATTGAGAAATGAGCTGGAAAAACTCACAGTCACCTTTAAATCTTGAGGGTCAAGTAGGTATTAGGTGCTGAGTGCCCCTTAGATGGGGTTTACAGAGTGTGGTTGTCAGCTCATATCATGACAATTTGCTTCTGCAAGAGGTAGGATTACCAGTCGGGATAAATAGCAGCGTGCCTTACTCCCAAGTTTGCACATCTCCCCGCCAACACGTCGTCCAACGCCTTCAAAGTGTCCTCGTCATTCATTGAGTCGCTCCAGATGATGGAAGAATCCTCCCAAGGTCGGCACGGATACTGCTTGAAAGGGTGACCGCGCACATAGTCGAGGTCGGACGGTACGAAGTACGAGAGATTCGGACAGTCAATTAGTCCTTTGAACACCGTTTCCCAGGTCCCTTTGCTCAACTGAACATCGTGGAGGAAACTGGAGACGATGGGCGATTCAGAAGTAGGAGAGCCTTCCAAATACGAATAAAGATGAATCAGCCTATCGGCATCCAGGCGTACGCGACTGAGGTACAGGCTTTTCAGGCCTTTGCCAGGAGCCGGACTCCATTGTAGCAGATTGGCGTCAAGGTGCTGCGTACCCGAGAGGCCGAGTGATTCCAGATTCGTACACCGGCTCACGACATCGCGGATGTGGTGCATGTTCTCTTGGTTGGCGTTTCTTTCCTGAAGGTTGCTATACGGTACATCCTCATCTCCTTCCTCGAATTGACCATCCCCATACAGATATTGTTTAGAGCCGCCAGGCCCAGTGGCATCGGCGTACTCCAAGAACAATCTCTTC
The DNA here is from genome assembly GCA_010015675.1 of Byssothecium circinans. Classification (NCBI taxonomy): domain Eukaryota; kingdom Fungi; phylum Ascomycota; class Dothideomycetes; order Pleosporales; family Massarinaceae; genus Byssothecium; species Byssothecium circinans. The sequence continues at coordinate 672,232 of ML976993.1, read as the reverse complement.
ATTCTAAAACATCGTTCATTAGAAAATGCCAGGTTGATGGCAGCGAAGTCGTGTGCGCAAGGTAAAGTGAGACGCAAGTCAGTGAGATAGTCGAGCCCAGGCGCGGAGAAAACCGTGACAAGCCCCCACACGAGGCTGTCCACTGTCAAGATATCATAATCAAATGTGATAGTTCGAACCGCATTTCGCCTGTGGCCGTTCCACTCGGGTCCGGATAGGCTGAGCTGTAGTGACTCTAGGTTGCCTAATTTGCGCATGATACTGGGAAAGGACGCCATGAAGGTTTCGAAACTCTTGACATACCCATCTCTTTTAGCTCCAAAAAATATGCAACCATGATGGTCCCACTTGTCGGGTTGTAAGTCGAAATGAATTCGTCTCATCTCTCCAGAAAGCAGAGAGAGATGGCCTCGTTCAGAAGCGAGCTCCTCTATTGCATTGATGTCAAACTTCATGTAAGGCCGCAATACTGTAAAGCACCGTCGGAACAGAGCACGTGTGGCGGCATGATATAGTGCTTTGCATGAGAGCCGCACATTGTGGAGGTCTTGTGGGGCGCGTTCATAGTCGTCAAAATGGCGGAGTGTAAGATCGAATGCGGCTCTTTTCGGAGCATTCAAAAAGCGGTCATATTCAACAAACCATCTCTCTGTTGACGTATTATCGATATAAGGTACTCTCAAGTGTGAGAGGATCTGTAGCTTTGGTCAGGGTGAGCTGAAGTGGGACAGTGGCCGGCCTAACTGACTTCGTCATAGAGCTCTTCTGGTAGCCGTTCGATTGGCGCCGCCACGCGTAATTGTTCAGCCGCCATACTCGACGACCAAAAAGATAAACTTATGGTAGTTCATTGTTTGAGGCGTGGTGTTGACGCCTAGAGGTACGTGGCTTTGCCAAGCCTGTAGCGCTAGCGCTTATCCGGTTAGCTCTCGGCCCTTGCATCCGGCAAATCAGACGGTACCAAGTTCTGCATGATGATTCACCATAATGTACTCTATACACCACCGTCGATGTTTGATCGTGCCAGTGGACACCGACGCCACCTCCACATATTTTAGCTATTATCATGGTAATTTTGCGCCTCCCATGTTGCAAATGGCGGTATCGACGTCATCACGAGGACACGTCTCTTGGCCATGGCGCTTCGAGAAACTACCTATACAAATGGCACCTGGGCCATGATTTGACTAGGATCTTACAACGAAACCTCCAGACTTGAGCCCAAGTACTTACCTGTTAACCTCCTCTGGGGGCATACAGCATATTTCACTCTTTAGAAGACTAGATATTGTACCTTCGTTATCTGCCGAGGTTACCTTACCTCACGAGCCTATTTCACAGGAGATGGATACCGATGTTTTCTGCATCCTCTGTGGCGGTCCCTTTGCACTTGAACAGGGTGTTTACAGCGTTGACCCCGACAAAGAAGAATTCCAGGTAAACTCTCTGACGCCAAACACGTATTCCTCCACGCGAGTCTAACTAATTCCAACAGTGGTTATACCAAGCCCATTTGCTTGGCACTATCTCCGCCCTCCGGAACCTGAGGATGACCAGCGCAGCTGAGTTGCACTCCAATCTCTGCGACAGCGAGACTATCTTTCTGTCAGGACCGGCTAGTTGGAAGATCACTGACTCGGGCTTCTTTCAGCTAGACCAGTCGATCTATCACGTGCTAGCAGAGGACGATGCTGGCGATGCCCTTTTTCCGTTGCATTGGGCTTGCATTGATATTGCATACAGGGTCATTGACTCCCACATGACTGAACGGAAGACGGCTGATTTTACGTTTACTGCCTTGTATCAGACCTTGCGGTGTCACTTGCGTGCCGAACAAAAGGAAAAGGATGCAAAACACGATATCCTGCAACTGCATACCATCTGCTCAAAGTCTGGACCACGCGGTATTCTAGCAATCGACGAACTCGAATGGTGGAGTGGGGCCTACGAAGTATTATATCCCATGCACCGTCAAAATCTGCCGCACACGGGCCACCTGAGCTGTGCCAATAGGAGGATGTCCCCAGTGGCACTATTTTAGTGGGAAAACCA
>ML976993.1:554607-668035 GCA_010015675.1 Byssothecium circinans | reverse complement strand
TTCTGCGATACGATTTTGGTGCTTCTCGGCGGTGGGCGCTGATTGGCACAGCTCAGGTGGCCCGTGTGCGGCAGATTTTGACGGTGCATGGGATATACTCTCTTTTGACTGGCTATGTTAACACTCCTCAGAAATACCTCACTGATCCCTTATTGGCTCCGGACCTTACTCCGACTATCCTTTCGATGCTCCAGGTGCAGCCGCAGGATATGAGGAATGAAAAAGTTTCCGACTTGGCGCATGGGGCGAGTATAGTCATAAAGTCAGAAGGCCTTTCACATGGGTTACTAGACCTGCCGAGCGAGCTTGTGTACCAGATCACCGACATGCTTCCGGCCCAGCCAACCATCTTCCTCCGGCAAACGTGTCGTTCCCTAGCGCAGAGGATACCACTGGACGAAAGATTCTGGCGCAGCCACTTATGCGACAGTAGCCTGCTACCGTATCTTTGGAATATCGATGAAGCACAGCTGAAAGAGCTCCTTCAGCATACTCCTATGAAATGTAAAGGAGATTGGAGGGCTCTAATCAAAAGACTTCGGCTTGATGATACGCTTCTACTGGACCACCATTCGGCAGGCTCTAGTGATGCCCTTGTCAGCCTCTGGAATCGGCGCAGGATTTGGAAGATAGTCAAGGACGCATATACCTCGCCACACCAACCCAGGCAGCGCGTTCCCCAAGATTTGGGAAAACAAAGCCCCAATAGCCAAACTGACTCTAATCATCGGAAGGAATTAATTATTGGGAGCACTGTCCTCATACTTGGCTTGGCCGCGCTCTGGAATCTACAATGGAAGAATGATGCAGCTGTACTTACTCATCGAGCATTGAGAGCTAGCGATTAATGACATCCTTTACTAAGGGTCTCTATCCTGAATATAACCACACCTATTGTGCGTGATCTCAGGTGGAGCAGAGAAAGTCGGCACTAAGATAGAGACTAAAAGGTCGCTTCTTCACATAGATAGTTTGCGTAGTTCTGCCAGAGTTCTGACGGTGACTTTAACATAGGTGCTACTGCCGGCTCTTACAATCCCGCGAGAGGCGATATCATGTCAACCAAAGTCACTTATTCTGCCATGGCTGCAACGAAACGCTCCCACCCGCCTCCAAAGCTATGGTAGTAGTCGACGTCCAGATCGGTCACAAAAATGTACGCCGCTCTTTCTCGCGCCGTCAGCACAAGCTCCTCTACTTTATCCTCCGGAGTAGAGTGAATCATGTAGCTCGACTTCTCTCGACTGCAAGGCGATCTGTTCAGCCAAAGCTGAAACTCCCCAGAATCAAAGTCGCGATGTGCTACTTCAGCCACCGTCGTTATGTCCGGGCCCAGATGTGCAAGACCTTCTTCGACCGCTGTGCCCGGGTTGTGGATGACCTGGAATCACATCTACATCAGCCAGCAGCTCGACACGCCGTGTTTCTTTCCAAGACATACCATTCGATCACCCGATATTCCCTCTGAGCTCTTCACACTTGCTGAAATCGCATCCAAGTACATCTTCACGTCCTCGGAGTACAGATTTGGCGTCTCATCGAAAAAGATCCCGTTCACGCCTAGCCCCGGACACCTTTCATCCTCCGACCACACCGCATACTTTGCGATATCTGCGAACACCTCTTTGACTGGCCGCTTGCAGTACGTTGTCGCCACGTAGCCGAGTGTTTGCACATTCGTGTACGCGTTCAATTTTGAGATATCACGCACGTAGTCTACATTTGGCCACCACGGCTCCGAGCCTGGTCCACTATTGGGGTTGATGATGACAAGGAAGTTAAGAGTAGGATGCGCTTCGATTCTATGACTTCGTGAGCGATATGGACGCCCGGTTATTTTGGACAGCAGACGTACGCTTTAAAGAGCGGGTCCCATTTTCCTGGACCTGGGTATATGTATAGCGGCAGGAGGATTTTTGACTTAGGGGGTGTCGGCATTTTGAAAGTTGATTAACGTCTTTCTTGCGGATGGTGGATGTGCTTTAATACCTTTTCCCGTACCCCTGCATGCGCTAACGGATGAATAGGCAGAAGCAGCCGTAACCTGAAAGATAGCAACGTCTAACTTCATCACGAATGCGAAACTACGCTTATGTACGTGTGCCAGGCTTTTTATTCAAACTCAGCCTTCAGCCATGCTACCATGTCAAGTCCAGAAAATCTTCCCACCCATCCCCGTATTCTTCATACCTATCATCTCCACCCTGATTCGTCACAAACAGCCACTCAATGTTCCGCCTCGACCCATCGATAATCCTCCTCACGCCTCCTCTCTTAATCCCTTTCGGCACATCATGCACCAAATACGCAAATTCCTCCCTCCTCTTTCCCAACGACACGAGTTTCTCCCTCATCCATCCTCGCGCCGGTATCTCCGCATATGCACCCTCAAATACAACCGTCACATCCGCGTGCGCGCTCGTCAAATTCACATTCGGAACGCTCCCTGGGCTATGTATCACAACCTTCCGTCTCAGAAATCCCTCTGCATGCCTTACAGCCTCCGTGATATTCCTGAGATACTCTTTCGCTGTTCCCTCGTCACTGGTATTGTTGCCTTCCCGTTCCCATTCCTCAAACGGCGTGCGATCGAAAAAGATACCCGAAACCGCGATCTTGCTCTGATTCCAACCCGCGTACGTTTCGACCTCTTTGAAAACAGTGACGTTGGACCGCGCACCACGCTCGGTGTCGATGTACCCCACTGTTTGCACGTTGGAGAACTTGTTCAGTCTTTCCAGCGCCTCGACGTAGATTCCCGATGGCCAGGCTGCAGTTCCCGGACCGTGAGAGGGGTTGACGATGACGGTGAAGTTTGTCTCGCTGTGTTTGATTACGCTGTTCTCACGTCGCATCGTATCAGCGTTACTTGTTCTGGTGCTGGAGGCAGAAAGAGTGGAGAGAGTGAGCACTCACGCATTGAACAGTCTTTCCCAGCCTCCGGAAGTCGGGTCAATGTACAGCGGTACCAGCACGTTGATGGGTAACTGCTTAACGTACTTTTGCGGCAGGATCGCACCGAGTGGGATGCCTATAATGAAGAGGAGAGCTAGTGTTAGGGTCACTGATCGAGCGAAAACGTGTTCGTCAATGTCGCCTATCCCGGCATTTCGTCTCTTACCCCTTGCGTGGGGACCTGCACCTTGATGCCATCGTGGATGCATTTCTGGGACTACGAGCGATATCCTCGATGATGAGGCATTTGCAGAGGCAGGCAACAATTTCGACGTCGATGACTCCGCGCTGTTCAGATGTGAGAGTTTTGTGGTTGAAGAGGTGGCGCTGTTCGTGGTTGGCTGGAGGAGTTTCGTGGTCGAGGACGTGGCGCTGTGTGGGTGGAGGCGTGTTGATGAGGATGAGGCGCTGTAGGGTGAGAGGAGGTTTGGGGTTGAGGCCGTGGGACTGTGGATTTGGAGGCAGGAATTTGAGCAGGTGGCGTGCGCTGAGGTGGAGGCGTGGCAGGGGTGGAGGAAGATTTTCTCTGTGGATTTCTGAGGCTTCGGCATTGTAGCAGCTCTGTGTAGGTAAATGAAGAATATGGAGGTCAAGCTCTTGGAGTGAGACTTAACGCATAGGCGAGGCTCAGGTGTTTAGATGTGAACAGTGTTATAGTTGAGAGTCGGTGGGGGATACCGCGCATTCCTCGCTTCAACCACAACAAAACTACATTCCTTGGGCTAATATGAGACCATATCAGGGAAGGATCTTCAAAATTTTAGATACATGACTCTAATACGCCAAATTGCAAAGCTTAGAGAAATTGCTCCGCGCTGTAATCTTCAAATCACAACACATGTTCAAACGCTGCCTCCAAATCCCCGACGACTTTAATTCTCGCCACCAAACCATCCAACCACACCTTAAACATAGAGTTCAATATGTCTACAGCCAACCCCCCATTCCTTCTCTACCAAGGTCATCCAAATTCCCACGCTTATGAAGCGACACCTCGACATCCCCCCAGGCAAGCAGCATTTTAACATTCTTCCACACCGTGAGTTCCATCTCTTCTCAATCTCAGCTCTCCACTTTGCATCGAACCTCTCATCACCACTCTCCACTTTGCATCGAACCTCTCATCACCACTCTCCATAAGAATATAAAATCTTCGAGAACTCTCCCACGACGGCTTTATTTCGTCCAATTTCGATTTCTTGTTAATCTTCTGTTGGCCCGTAGATTTCGAGAAGTTCTGTCTGTACCGATGCATTGGCGAGAAGTTCTTGTGGCTCGTTGACTGTGAGGAAAGCCCACAGACGAGGGTCCAAATCCTTTTCCATGCGCTGCCCGTCTTTGTTTAGCCAATGGTACCAGGATTTCCCCAGGAGGTTCCCATCAATGACCAGGTTCTCGAGGAAGTGCCGAATGCGAACCAGGCATTCTTTGGTGTATGCGATGTGCTCGCTGGTGAGACTGGTGTCAAGAGTATCATCTGAAGCGATTGAAGAGGCCATGATGAGAAATGTGTTGTAAGGAAATGTGGAACTGGGCACTTGATGTTTATTTATGATCATTGAAAAGGTTCCTGTGTGACTGGACGATTGCGTTGCGTATAACCTGTACGCTTGGGAAGTATTTATGGATTGCTTGATTTCTTGCGCGAGCTATTCGTTTCCCCCTGTAGCTCATTGCGTTCACGAACTGAGGCCAAATACAGATTAACAATCATTCGCAAGCTTACAGTTTCAGAAATGATTACATTGCGCGATGCCGCTCAGATGGATCTAGGTATGAAGAGAAGAGTATGATCTAAAGATACCGTCCTTACGCAATCATGAAACGTAAAGGCTTTACGTTTTGGATATTGAATGTGGACGGTCTAGGAGCCGCGATCATTGGTTTTGTACAAACCAATCGAAGTTGGGGTCCATGGCTTGAGGCGGTATTTGGAAAACAACAGGAGCTGACTGTTCATTGATGCCCCTCAGTACTCCTCCACCCTGTAGATGACCCGGGAAACCCATAGGGTCGATATCCATAGCCCATACCTTCGAGCTCAACCGCCTAGTCGCCAGTATCTCCCTAGTTAACCTCCACTGTCTCTTCATTCGGAATTCCGTCAATCAACTCCGTTGGTGTGGGCAAAGCTTTGACGAACTTCTCCTTCCACCATTGTCCCGTCTGTTCATTAAATCCAAACTCCCACTTCTGCGCCTGCTCAAGATCCCCGTCCTTATACAAGTCGCTCTCCTTCCCAATAACCTGGTCGAGGATGATCCTCGCCCATGTATCTTTCTCAGACTCGCGTCCAGGAATCTGCTTTCCCAGCAGCCTGCACAACTTCTCGAAGAAGAAAGTGCGAAACCCATTGAACTCCACGAGTAAACCCTCCTCCTCCGGGTTCATTTCTGTCTCAGGGAGAATCTTGAGGTCGTAGTACAGCACGATGCGCAACAAGTCTTGTACCTCCAGATTGAGCGGTAGGTCCATGTTCGCAAACTCTTGCGCGATAGGATCCTCCGCAGTGGTGTATGGACGATCTTCGAGGATGTTGTGCACTTCAGGAAGTAGCATGTTGCGGAGGCACCAGAGAGAATTTCCCAGCAGTTGAATCAAATCCTTTTTTGACCTGGGGTTGGACAGCGTCGCAACTGTGGGAAGAGATGGACCGGCGTATTCGGCCGGCTGGCGAGCGTTCTTGAAACCGTAGTCGACAGCATCAGCTGCAGCTAGCTGTTCGTCCGTCATGCATTTGGAAGGATTGTGGAGAATGCTGTCCTTGTCGAAAATGGGTTTTTGAACTACTGAGTGGTTTAGCGCCATGATGGTAAGTTTCTGAGCCTATGATGGACGGACGCATCATCAAGGTCATGAACTCACCTCTAGGAGCTTTTGGGGCTTTGGAGTTAACCATGATGATGTTGCGTGCTTGGGATGGGACGTAAGGCTGTGGCTGTAGGGACTGTCGCAATATCGAAAGTTGGTTGCGCGATAGGTAGGGGGAGCGAAATAGAATGTGGAAGTAAGCAAATTAAGCTGCAGATACCAGATCGTTCTGTAAACGCTAGTGTTTGTCCCGAACACGTGGATCGTGCGTATATGCGCTATTGAGCTTGCAAAAACCTTACATCACACGCAGTTGCTATGGCAGCAAGCTTAAAGTCTCCTTTATCAATGCTTTTGTCTAAAGCTTATGACTAATTTCAAGAGCCTAATTCGAGTAATTAATGTTTAAATGAGGCTCTGAGTGCGTGGGAGAAAGTGATTGATTGAGTGATCAAGCAGCAACAACAGAGGAAGACGATGTAGGGAGATGGTCATGTGATCATATCACATGACCAGAGTCCGTCTTCAAATAATTAGTAACGATACATAAATAGGTAGTTTTTAGTTAATAAACCATTATAGTACTACTAGTAAGTAAATGCTATATTTTCCTATTATGGTCTTGAAAAATAACGTAACAGTAACCTCTGAAAAATGTATCGAAGGGGACTCAATGCCAAATGCTTCACTTAATTCCTGAGCTGCGATAGTAACGCGATACGCGAAATATTTTCAATGATATAGCAGAGCGGCAGGTATTGGATCTGGGGATATTTCATATAATTAATTGGGGCAGAAACCCTAGAGCTACAGAACTATAAAAGCCGACGCGTTTGGTTTCGCAAAGGTACAGTTCCCCGCAGAGGCCGCATAGGAGGAGTAGGCCGCAAGAGATAAGGAGTTCGCATATTTTCAGGACCGCCAAAGCATTGGAGCAGCTGCGGCCAGTCCATGTTCGCAAATTCTTCCCAAAGGCCTCGCACATGATCATAAGGATCTCTATTGTGATTCTCACGTAAATACGCGTTGATTTGACGCAAACATGCAGATTGGACCAACTCTGAGTTGGGTGAGAGTGAGACGTGCCACTCGTAGAACTGATCAGGTCGCAAAGGCTCTGCAGGAGGTGATCGCAGAAAATCTGGATGCCTCTCACGTGCTGCACGCCATTGCTGGTATTGTGAATCCTTAAAATGCTCGCGCTCGAGGAGGTCAGCGCCAGTAGGCTCATAGGGCGCAAGAGTCAGCTCAGTCTGCCGCCGATACAGACCGCAGATTAACTCTGGCGCTTTGTGTAGCTCTGGAGCGATCAGAGCGGTCCGCAGGAATGCCCAATGTTCAAGGGCCGCATTAAATTCCTCAGCATCAGCCGCAGGAAAGTTGGCCGGAAGTTGAAGCGCGGGAGCGTTGATCCGACGAGCGGCCAAGATTCCGGGGGGGAGAAGCATATCCCGTTGGAAATGGAACAAGTCCAGCATACGCCGCAAGTGTCGGGTTTGTCTATGGAACATTAGTCTGGTTACTTTGGAATATTGCACTTGGGCACTTACTCGTTCCGCTCCTCCACGTCGCGCATACGAGCAATTCGCTCCGTTTCGCGCAGGTGAATCCGCAAGAGTACTGCCTGGATTTGGCGATCGATGCGCAGAAAGCCCCAATCGCCATTGTAAAACTCATCCTGCAGGCCACGCTCAGGAGGATCTGCCCCATTGTTCGCAAGGTCCGCGGTGATCGCCAATATCTCACGATTGTCCGCAATAGCGCGCGACGAGAGTGGAAACCGCAAAGTGGAGGGTTCCGCAGGCGCAGATAGGATTGCCAGTTCCGCGAGAATCTCAGAAGCAGAACGGTTGTCTGCAGGATGCGCCGCAGTTCGAGTTACAGGAGCTGCTATAGGGGTCGCAGGAAGTGGACGGGCAGGTTCGTCCGCAGACCGATAGCGGCCACGCTCTGCAAGGTTGACTTGTGGAAATATCACCGCACGGCATGTCTAGAAAGGGGAGGATATCAGTATGGCTCTTGCCATTTATGCGAGAGTAACATACCGGGCAAATGTTGGACGGGAGCAACATCCACTGCAAGACGCAAGCTTGATGAAATGCATGACCGCAAGGAAGCTGCACGACAGGATCAGAACCTTCGCAGTCCGCATTATCGTTTCTGAAAGCGAAATCCTCATCACAAATCCCGCAATCGTCGGTCCCGGGAGGGTACGGACCTTCCGCAACTGATCTGTCCGCAAGTGGATGGAGGGCCGGCCGGCCAGGAGGTTGTAAGTCCGCCATTTAGATGTTACGGAGAGAGATGTAAGGTTTCTGGTAAAGACTAGTTACGAAGTTGTGGTGTGCAATTGAAAGTTGCAATGTTGCAGATGGTGTGAAGAAAGAGAGTTTTGAAGCGGACGAAGATTTCGTATGTATTTTTGCCTGAGTCTGTGCGGACGCTAACCACCCGACTACGCGGTGGGAGTAAGAGTGAGGAAGGTGTGCAGTGTGAGTTAAGGAAAGCGCGCGTATCGTAAACATGCGTCATAGATAATCTTCTTCCAAGGGTACAGAGATCAATGTGGATCTTTCTATAATAAAATGTGAATGCTTATGTGATGCTTTTCAGTTTGGTCTTCCAGTACTGCCGCTGATATGAGGTCACTTTGAGTTTATCCATCACGTGATGGGTACATACACTCACACTGGACACTACATATTGAATCAACAGCTCAGAAGCCCTACTTGACCACACCGCATGTTTAATGCTAAGTGAAATGACTGGTTAAATGGAGGGCACACTCATCTTGTGCTGAATTAAGGATACCTAGATATCCACTCCCTACATGGTCTCAGGACTTAGTGCCTAGGATAGCGGGAAATATTCTCGAATCAAAGAAGCAAACGCTTGTTTACGATAAAAATTCAAGGCTCATGAGGGCGCACTAGACCCTAACGAGTTAATCGCAAATAGTCACGCATCAACCGTCACTTTCCAAAGCTAAACCCTCCTATTAGCCCCGCTTACATAAATTGCCTGCCTCCCAGCCGAGCCACGTGCTGACTTTTTGGAGCCGTGGCTAATAAATAACAGCCTTCCCATACTAGTTCCTCTACTATAACACATTGACAATACAACCCCATCAGAAATCGCCATAATTGACTAGGTACACTACAAGGCACTTCAAGAACAGTTTGTAGTGATCGAACGTACTTCCGCACCCGAGACGCAGCAGCAGCAGGCCCGAAATCTCCAACCCCGCATACACCCGCTACAATCTCCAGCGACGACCAACAATCATGGCCTCAAAGCGACCGGAAGAAGCAATCGCGAATAAGTCCAAGTCCGAGGAAGAACATGAGCTGGATGGGAAGAATTTGGCAAACACGAAGGGTCCCGGAAACCACATCCCCGAAGGCGTAGTCTGGAAAACTACGACCCTGCGCTCTAAAGGTGTAAGTGACCTCAAGCTACGGACCATGTGTGACGCTCACTAATCGCGTACGCTGAAATACAGAGCCGCTTCAAAGCATATACGTGGCTCGATAGGTATGGCTTTGACACCGACCTTGACTACTTCACAAAGGCTACAAGTGAACAGGTCTTCCACATCCTGCCTGTTCTCATGCGGGAACTCTTCAATGAATATAATCCAAAGGAGCCTCGACCGCGTAGTGTGGCTGCCGCCTTAGCCGATATCCGTGAGCTCAACTCGTTGCTCATCGTGCTGTACGACCCCCATCGCGGATACCGCTGCATCCCATGCATGAATTCCTCGTCCGCTGATGCTGACATTGATAGGTCTGACTCCAGGTTGCCTAGCGGGAATACTGGCGCCTCCAGCAACCCAATGCCCGAGACTACAGGCAACACCAGTATGTCTGACTTCAACACCGATCTCTCAAGCACGGACGAGGAGTACACCATCAACGACGACAACAGCCTTGAAATACGCTTCATCGCTCACAAGAAGGCCAACCGAACCACCCTCACCATCCATGATCGTGTCGAGATGGTTCGCAACGCAGTTGTCAAGTTCAAGCCCATTTACCCACAAGACAACCTCATCATCAACGACAGCCAAGACCGAGCGTTGCTGCCCGAGCCCATTCAGGCCACGATCTTCGAGGTCCTCGATACGCGCCAGAAGTTCCTCAACTATCGTACGCGGGGCCATCCTATCGAGCAAGTCGAGCGAAACATGGACTATGCGAAGGCTCTATATGAGCTTGAGCAGGAATTGGGCCCCATGGTAGAGCATGACTCTGAGGATTCTCTCAGGAACCATGCTGCAAGAGACATTGTCCACGTCTTGTTTGGACTCCCCCATGTTCAGCCATAGGCGGCGGAGTAATAACTGTACCTAGGAAAACTGCAATGTTGTGGGGGTGGTGCCTTTTCTGGAAAAGTGAGCATTAGTTTATGGTTGTCGTAATGCTTATAGTAGAGTCCCCACACATTCAAGCTGTTTCCTCCCTGCACAATGCACCACGACAAGACCTAATCACGTGACGTATTTCCTTCTCGCCTTGCGAAGTTGCGAACAGAGTTTTAGTTAATCGCCGTAATGCGGGGTGAGTTGTGATTAGTATCATGCGGATCTCCGATAGCGCCTGCTTGCGTCATGAGTTTCTTTAAATCGAGGAATAAAAAACGCTCAAATTAATGACCAAATTTTCTAGGAAGATCCACGTGATGTCGACAGTCAATATTCTCAATATCAGTCACTTTTCAAAATTGATGGTTTTCTTACTATACATATACTCTACTTATCAGCCGGTATCCTTTTCCAGCCCCCAGCTATTATTCTAGTATTCCAATGGTGGCTGGCCAGTCTGCTTTACAAATCCCCGACACTAAATCTGACCATGTCGACTAATGACTGGCATCATCAGTCTGTGCATTTCCTACTCCAAGATATTGAAAGGAGTTGGCAGAGGTATGAGCGGAGTGTCTTTCTTACGCCGTCCCCTCTATAGTTAGAAAGGCCTTGCTGCTCTTCTCCCACCCCGACGGCTCCTGGATTATGAATTACCATTCAGTCACATACCACTTAAATTCGCTATAGTCCTCCTCATCTTTTTCTCGAGCATGAGGGTACGTGAGGCCGAGGAAGGGGTCCCATTGGCCGTATGGTGATGCATAGTAATCCTCGAAATAGTCGCCCTCGTTCGTTCCGGTGCTCACGTTGAGAGCCATGCCAGTGTTCGCGCGGGGAGCCGTGACAGTATCTGTGTTAGGAGTTACACCAGTGCTCGCGCAGGGACTCGTGAAAGTACCCGCTTTGGTAGTCGGTCTAGAGCTCGCGTAAGGTCTCCCGTAATTCCTCCTGAAAGGAGCCATTCTAGCGCTCGTGGAAGGATTCGTGTAAGTGCCCATGTTGTGAGTCACTCCAGTATCCGGCGTAGGTACCGAGAGTCTACCTCCTTGAGGACTAGCCTGCGGCACGTCATGTCGACATGGATCCATCGGACGTTTTGCTCGGTATTCCTCCTGCATCGCCATGATCTTGGCTGCCATGGCACCACTTCTGCCTCTATTACCTCTAGGGACGTTGTCGAATTGAGCGAGCGGCACACCGTGGGCAGTAAGGAATGCAGACATAGCGGGAACGCCTTTCCTTTGGAGCAAGGTTGCCCTGCTCAACTTGGCAGCCAGTGTAATGTGCTTGGTATCAGTGCGCTTCCTGGATCTGGCTTTGGCAGAGGCTGGTGTAGCAGCATCAGACCGCTGGGTGGAGGAAATCGGGCCACCTAAAATGAATCTACGTGGGCTGCTGCAAGACGAACTTAGAGGGCTGGAAGACATGGGAGTATCTCCAGGCGTGTTTTTGTCCGTCGAATGTGGAACACCGGAAGACATTTTGGAATCTGTCAGGGGGCGGTAATGCAGTGAGGAATTCAGCGATAGGACTTCGCGTTGAATATTTATGCCGTGGTGGTAGTGGTTTGCAGACCGGCTCTGTTATTATTCCAAAGTGAGCGTGAGCGTGATGGTTGTTGTGAAAATTATGGGGTCCCTTATATATCCTAGCCCTGTTTGTGTTGTGCGAACCCGCCGCGCCTAGACGTTTAGGGTACAACGTTATCACCTGACTAGGTTCACTCTGTACATTCACAGTAAATCGGCTGAAAAATTCATTGTAAAAGAACTGAGCAGATTCGTTGAAGTTGCGGTTAATGCGGATTCTGGTTTTTAATCTCGCATCGAAACTTGGGCAAGGCTCACGAGCTGTGGGTTCAACGTGAAACTCCGGAAAAAGGAACAGAGTGGTTGTTTGCAAGCACAAATGTCAGAGCGGCTTAGTCATCTTCTATAGAAATGATCTGCGGGAAATTCCAATCAGCCCCTTGTGCTAAGCAAGGCATGTGAATGATAGTGTCACATGATCCATTCTGTGCAGGTGACACACGCAATCACTTCATTAATGTCTAACAACGAACAGTCACGTAAAGGATACGTTATAATACAGGTGCATATTTTCCAGTAACTAAGATTGAGTAAGCTAGCTCCGAAAGTTAGTTTTTCGGTGGGTTGCAGTATGACGCGTCTCCGACTTCGTAGCGCGGCGGTGCCCGCTAACTGCCATGCGAGTAATGTATTCTTGGTTATGTTAGTTTTTTTGCGCCTGCTTCAATTTTACTAGGTCATTAGCCGCATACTTGTATAGCTTCGTCTCATAGTTATTTTTTTTCAAGCACAGCTATAAACGAAACAATAAGAAACTCTTTGTATTTCTGTATGGCATAGATTAAGTAGGTATTGCACTGCTTCCACTGGCGCGGTATTCACGACGAAATAAGACAGGAACACAGTTAAGGGCTCGCTATATATTCTCTCCTATAGCGCGCTATACTCATAGCCGCAAAGAGAATAAAACGATGAAAAATTGATGCATTGCTGTCCAGTAAATATGCGACGTACCTATACCTTGGCTAGTATACCGTATTTATAGTGAAGAGTAGTGCCGTTGGCTGATTATCTACGACAATCATTTTACCTTGCGAGGTCTGGATCTGAGCATCCCCTTAGTGGTGGTCAGGAAAGAGCTCATCCACAATCTCTGCAGCCGCGGACTCCCCGTCCACACCCTCGCCCCACATCACACCATATCTCACCTCCTTGAACAGATCACCTTTTGTCTGCTGGTAGTGTCGGATGACCTCCGTCCTTCTATAGGGGTGGGGTGCCAGTTTCCCGTACCTTATAAATCTATCGGCCGGGACAAGAAGGTGGTCGATGAGGGCGTAGACATGATCATCGTCAACAACTGTGTTCAGGTTCCCAACTGCTGGGTGGCGATTGTTGGCCTGCGATTGTGGACTCGACCGCGCCCTGTTGATGACGCTCGCTAAATAGTTGCGAACTTCTGTGATGACGCGAGGTTCCTTGCAAGGAGGGGAAGGTTCAGAGCCCTCAGTGTGATTCAAAGCATTGTTGTCGTGTCCCTCGCCTCCAGCAGCCTCGTGGTTGTTGGTCTCATGGTCCCCATTTTCGACCGTCATCCCACTATCTTCATTATCCTCCGTCATCTCACAATCCATGTCCTCCAAATTCTTCTCAGGCTCAGCATTGACTGTGCTGTCAGCCATATTTGCGCTAGGATCGCCGGAAGTGCGAAATTTGTCCAAGACGCGCTCCTCCACCGTCCCCAGCTCTATTTGCCCATTCCACTCTTGTATAATATCATACGCAAGTTGAGCAAGGTCTTTTTTTGGCTTTTTGTCCAAGCCATTCATCAGACTAGGGATGTTGTGGTCACGGGCCACCTCCTCGATGAACCCGCGGAGTGTCGGCATGTTCCGACCAGACCAGATGTAGTTGAGCCCCACGTTATCCTCCATAGACAGTGGAAGGTTGGTAACATTCGTACCCTTCCACCTTCTAGAGTCGCGACGGTCGAGCTGACCAAGGTCCACGTTGGCGACTTCGGCCTTCCGCTGCGTGACTTTGAACATTGCGATTCGATTGGCTAAGATTGTCGTCTGAGTGTTAGTGTAGGCGAAGTTATCTGGGCGTTTGAGATACTACCGTTGTTGTTGGCTGAAAGTCAGTTTTGTGAAAGGTTGTGGAGGGTGTTGTCGCTCTCTATGCGTAGGGAGTGGGGGATTAAATACTTTGCGTGTTTATTTTGAAGCGACAGTAAGGTCGAAAGATGTATATAAACAATGTTACGTCCTATACAATCAGTGGTACTCCACCCAAGATGTATGTGAACAGGACTCAACTCAAAAGGTGACCGGCCACAGGAAGTAAAGTCTCTGCGCGCACAATACGGCCTTCTATTTCGTATGCCATTTTTATATATAGAAAATTCCCGGAAATTAAGCCTAGAGAATGAACAATGCTATCAACCAAGAGTGGGAGGTACACGACGTTCGTCAAGCTAAGGTACTTTATCAATGTGGGACCAACTGTAACCCAGCCATGGACCTAGCCATGGCGTTCTGCTCTATACGAGCGATGGCATCCAGTGCTTGGTTTGCCCAGAAGGTTAAGTTGACGGTGCGTTCAATGAATGATCGCATGACCTGCTTTGTGGCACCATGCACGGGTTCCTCAAGGGTATCGGGCAACCATGTCGGCATGCGCTTAGCACGGTCGACTCAAATGTGAAAATGGACTCGGTTTAACACTCGAAGGCAGGCGAAATGTTGATTATACGTCGACGCAGGTCCGACCGTCGCAAGCTCACTAAAGAAGATACTATATACCAAAACTAAATTGTGATTATTCTGTCCGCTTGTGGATTTCTTGTTCCTAGTTGACCCGAGTCAGTTCCACTGCAACTGCTCTACCCATAATAACAGTGAGGCTCGTTGCCTGGAGGAGAGTGTCGGAGTTCTTGGCTTTAGCAAGCTCAGTGTATAGATATCATAGAATCAACGACGGACGGGTTTGCTCCGACCAGTGTACCATATTCGGTCGGGATTGTTCATGTCAACGGGTGGGGGCACAGGCCATCGAGGCCGCGGCGGCGAAGATGCGGACGAGGAAGCCTCACCAAGGTTTGACTCTTCGTTCTCTTCTTTATCACCCTCCTCTTCGTTCTCTTCGCTACCATCCTCCTCTCGCGTATCTCCAATTGCTTCATCTTCTTCCACACCCTCATCCTGTCCCACAATCATATCGCCTTCAATTTCCTCAACAGCTTCGTCCTGCTCTTCCAAAACTTCCTCCGACACCTCCTCTGAATCCTCACCCACAACCATCGCCGAAGCACTGCCCACAACCGTCGCCGCAGCACTACCACCATGGTTCCGCCGATTCACCGCCGTTCGGACCTGCACGGCACGCTTCGCCAGCTTGATTTTAGACATCTTGTCGATGCCTTCGAGTAAAGCGGGCATGTCTTGTGCATTTTCCCGGATGAATCTAAGGATCGTAGGCTTATTGCGGCCGTAGGAAATACGCTTGGCGGTTCCTTTGTCCGTCAACTCTAATGGGATGTTAGTGACATTTTTGCCCATGTACTGGTCCACCATTTTGAAGGTTCTTGGAACTTGAGGCTTGTGTGTTTGTGATGCGATAGAGGTAGGGGGGTCGGGGTGTCAAGGTCGCTGGTTGGGAACGAGCTTTCGATCGAGCGATGTACGGAAAGGCGGTTTCGTTTTTGCGGAGGACCGTGAAAGTTGCAATTGGTGTTTTTTTCCGGTGTTGATAGTGGGTGTAGAGAGTGTTATAGAAGCGGGGAACATAATCTTTATAGGGAATTTATCCTATGAGGAGTGCCAAGTCACCCGTTTGCTCAGGTTAGTGTCGGTACACAGTACATAGGATATCTGCTGAGGCCTCACAACGTATAATATGGTAATAGTCGTGGAATTATATCCAACCCAATTGCATAACAGGCATAGCGGAATGAGACATAGGAGCTAAACTATAATTAGTCTTTCTCCTAAATCTTAGGGTGAGAATGCACAATGCATAGGTGATAGTGAGGAATAGGCGACACATCTTGGATACTGGAACAGAGTTGAGGCACTGAGGCCGTAAGAAAGACTCTTATATAGGGATTTGTCGCAAACATATCATTTACTTGCTATAGAAAGCTTACGAAACTGCCTGTGGCAAATACTAAAAAAGTCTACTAGCACTTTAGTACCCAATTAAGATGGTTTGCTGTCTCACAAATAGTGTATCTACTGACAGAATATCTTCTAACAATACCCAGCCTACGCAGCAAACACATGTCTTACAAATTCACTTGTCCTACAATATTTTAATACACTTGGTTAGACGCTATTTTGAAAATCCTATGACTTATATATTTTCTCGCTACATGATCACATAGCCGAATAGTAGTACCAAATGAACCAGACCAATTCTTAAACCATATGTAATTTCCAAAGGACACACGACAAGCAAGCGAGTCACAAGCAAGCGAGCTTCTCACTCAATCAAGGATACAATGCATAGGCAGTGTTAGAATGTCAGCGGATCGATAAGACATCACAGATACCTTACATGATTTGCCCTAGAGAAATCTTCTAAACCTGCTCCACAAAACATACCCATCCTAACACCTTACCTAAAGACTTCGCCCTTACACCTTCATGGCCATGCACGTTCATCACTCCCTCAGATCTTGATCGCATCACCGCCAAACCCCATCCAAGATTCCACATCCCGGACGTCCACATCCTGAACCTCCAAAGCCTCAACCTCACTCGCCCATTGACCATCGATTCCCGGGAATTGCGGAAACTGCGGAAACACCTCATTAACTGACTCCCAAGCCGCCGCCGTACTATCAACTCCCTCCTCCCACTCAACAGCCGTATGGACTAGACTGTACACCATCATCCAAAGACGCTCATGCTCGGTCCCCTCGCCACGGGGAAGGTCATCGCCGACCTCATAGATGAGGAGATAGCAGATGGCGTCCCTGACCTCAACGTTGTAGGCCATAGCAGGATATGGCGTGCGGTACAGAGTGTCGGAGTCCTGCTGGTCCTGTTCATTAGAGGGATTAGTGGGGCGGAGGCCGACGTAGAGTTCCGCTTGGCGGCGGAGGGCGTACAGGGTTTCCCGAAGGGCTTGGCTGAAGGCCTGCGAGGGAGGGGTGGGGTTTAGGGAGGGAGGGGAAGGAAGAGATATCTCGGTCTGGGGCTGGGGCTGGGTCTGTGGAGACGGAGCCGGAGCCGGAGGAAGACCCGGAGATGAGAAAAGGCCCGGGGGAGGATATGAGAACGGGCTCGGAGGAGGAGTTGACGAGAGGCCTAGAGGAGGAGACGATGAGGGGCTAAGAGGAGGAGAGTCCCGTGCGGGATCCATCGACCAATCCTGCGCCTGCGAAGTGTTAGCTGGCCGCTGAGTGAACGCAGGAAGAACCGGATGAGTGACAGGCGGCGGAGCCTGGACCGGAAGCTGGGAGGAGATCGCAGGCTGCGGTTGAGGGACTGAAGTAACAGGTCCGGAATTCGAAGCCTGTGCATGTGCCGGTGCATTTGTCTCGGTAGCATTAATGCGATAAGAGGGAGCACGCTGCCCAGGCGCACGAGGAGTGTTCATCTGCTCGACGTCAGTGGTCATCTGCTTCAGACAGTCAGCAGGCACAGTACCCGCAGCCAAGTTCTTCCGATACTCATCCTGGACCTTGACAACCCACTCAGCCTTCTCCATGTTGTACCTGATGAGCCCGAGCCGGACGAGGTTGTCGAAGGCAGCCTTGCCCAGGTGCTTCTGAAGGAAGGTTTCCATGGTTTCAGCTGAGCACTTGTGACCAAGTGTCGTGGCTTTGATCTGCTGATTTATGGCGATGACGGGCATTATGTAGGCGGGGGAGTCGGTTGTGCAGGGAGCCATGTTGGATGGCTGAGTTTTTGTAGGGGTGAAGGGTTGATTGTTTGGTGGTAGGATGAGAAGAGTTGCAGTGGTTGCAAAGAGTGGTATGGATGTGTGTAGTGGTGATGGTCTAAGCTGCAGTGGGAAGGCTTTAAGTACACATCTTTTTCCGACAATTTATGAGTACACGAAGTACCCAGTATGTACGAACACAATCCAAAGTAGTCTAATACTCCGTCATTGTATCTATACTTGAGGCCATGCTCCCGTCCACTCTAAGCGTACAGTGTAATAGGCGTGGGGAGTTTTGGTAGAGTTATCCACGTTCATCGTCTGAGCTCTTACCAGCACTTAGACATTGTTGATACACGAGTAGGCTTATGCGGCAAAAATATTAGCGTTGGTTAACAATGCAGCACTACAACCCCCCAATCGCGGTTAGGATCCAGTGCTATTCAGTATTCTCCTTTTCTCTACACAATGCAACTTCGTGCCTAAATGGATCCTTGTTTCTGCCTTGATGTAGGTTCCAACGGTGGGTGGTTCGAACAGGTACTTTTAGCATATGTAATATCGCATGCTCTTTTACATGTAAAATACGTCGTAGGTCTTTAGGATACACTTTACACACCTTGCCATATCATGAGAAAAGATCTATTTAGAGTCCAAAGTCCCGGTTACCAGTCACCAGCTACCCAAGTCCCGCCCTCCCATCCCATCCCACTCCACTCCGCACCCACGAATTCCATGCATGAACCCCCCCGCCACAAGCTTCGCAAAGTTCCTCCCGACTGCCTGCGCGCCACGACACCACCTCCACCCTCCAGCACACTAACCCCTCTAACCCAACGCCACAGACCCAGCCACACTATCCCTCCTCTCCCAAACCCTCTCAAACTCCACCCTCAGCTTATCCAGCCTCAAACGCTCCACACCCCACGCACACTCCCGGCCCTCAAAATGCTCCACAAGCTCGCTAAGCTTGGAGAAGGTCTTGTGCTCGCAGCTCTCCGCGCGGCAGATGAATGGGTGCAGGATGCCTTGTTTGACCCAGGAGGTCATTTGCTCGAGGTCGAAGTTGAGCTCGTTGCGCCGGATTTGCGCGTGTATGTCTAGGTCCATGTAGAGTGGCGAGTACCACCACTTTCCAAGGATGGAGAGGAGGAGCGTGGGCGGGATGGAGGGGCAGGTTTCGAGGTGCGTGGTTAGATCGAGGGGGGTGTGGTGGAGGGATTTGCAGGCCCAGCAGGGGAGGGGGGAATTGGGGGTGGTGTGGGTGGTGAGATGCTGTTATAGTTAGCCTATTGAAGATGTTTCGTTCGCGTCGTTCGGTCTCGTTGCGGGAAACGCTTTTGTGCATTTGGGCTGTTTGCCGGGGTTTTGACGTGAGCGGGGAGGTTAGACTTACAAACTGATACTCTTCGTCGGTATCGGTACGGAAGCCGCACTGAGTACAGAAAAAGCATGTATGCGAGTGAGCGGCAAGCTTCAGAGGTCCCGGGAACAGCGTTCCACAGTTAGGGCATGGTACGTCGAAGGCCTGTTATGCACGGTGAAGGTCAGCAAAGCTCATTCAGAGGACGTCAATACCCATCGCTTTAAACTGCACCCGAGCTTTACGTACGCAGGTGTGGTAGTGAAGGGAGAGCTTCGTGTTGCTGGGAAAGATGAGCCTGCAGCCCTCGCATTGGAAATGGTCGTTTTCGAGGTGTTGCTCTAGCTCGGCGGCGTTCGATGCGTCGAAATCACAGCCCGGTTGGAGGCAATGCTTGTGTTCTGCATGTAACGTTAGCGCAATTCGATTTGACGTACAGTTGGATGTCCAAAGGCTGGATCCGCTTTCCAAGCTTTGAATGCGACTCACTCGCCGTTTCCTTCCAGTGCGCATCACGCTCGTCTTGGTTCCTGAAGCGGCGATGACAGGTATTGCACCACACGTGCTTCTCACCCGTCTGCAGATGGCGGCTCAACTCCATCTTCGTCCGAAAGCCCAGCAAGCACGTGAGACAGACGAATTCATGGCCGACGGCGTAGTTATTCTCAAAGTGGTTCTTAAGCGCCCATTGATTCTGGAAAGCGCTCAGGCACAGGTTGCAAAAGACGTCGTGGCCCAGCGAGTTCTCGAGGTGGTTCTTAAGGCCGTTGCGGTCCTTGAATACGCGCTTGCAGAGGTTGCAGAAGTTTGCGTGCGCTTTGGGGCTATGCTTAATGTGGTCGACGAGGGACGCCTTACTTGAGCAATGGTAATTGCAGACGCCGCAGTAATTTTCGTACCTTGGGAGGATAGTCAGTAGAGCTCAATTGATATTGTTTCATGTCCACCCTCAATCTCTTCATGGCGACTACCGTATTATCTCTGAGCTACGTACATGGGCTTGTCAGAGGCGTTGCTGGCTTGAGTCGAGCCGGACACGTCGCGGTGCTTCTGGCGACGGTTGGCTGGCGGCGGTCTCGTTCTATCATCCCGAATGACCAGTGTCTTCGCCTTCTGAGCCTGTCCACCGCGCCTGACCTCCTTCCAGGGCGCATCATCGTCAGCGACCTGGTTCGCGAATGGACTCGGGGAGAGGGGCGATTTCTCGGCTTCATGCTCGTGGTCATCGTCATCTGCGAAGAGCGCGAAGCGGTTGGCGGGCTTAGGAGGCATAATGCTGCTTTTCGTTGCGAGGAGAGGTAGCAGGAGGTAGAGGAGAGGCGGCGATGCTCAAAATGGGCGTTGTTGCGCAAGCTCAGTAACGCGCTAAGACGGATAGGCACGTGACGGGTACCTGGCAAACAGCCCGGCGTCCATGCTGGGTGTCCATGTTCTATTCGCTATAAAACCTCGGAAACATGATGACACATTACCGACAGAAATTGACTTTGAGGTGCACAACGCGGATATAAGACGTGTTGGACCAGACATGGGAGACAATATGGAACTGGAGCAAAGATGAATGGATGACGGACGATAGCCAAGTGTAGGGAAGCCTTAGCAAGTATCAACGGACGGGACGAAGGAAGAAGTTTAGGATGTCTTTTGAGATGTGGAGAAGGGAAATTGACGAGAATGAAAAATGCAGCTGTCCGTCAGGACCGCAAATGCAGCTACTTTGCCTGAAACAACACGAATAGCCGCATCTCAGGCGACAACTCGCCGGGTTGTTTACCACGATAACGGGGCATCGGCCGTCCATGGAGCGTAGAATCGATTCCGCCAATTTGTGCGTTGGACCATCGTGAAGCGCGTGACGCGTGAGCGTGAAAGCAGTCCAGCGTCTACCGTCCGTTGTCACCCCGCACTTCACAGCACCTCTTCCTCCATCCTAATACCTTCACGAGCGTTTCACACGCGCTCCTCACTCACAGCAAAGACGTTCAGTGAAGAATCGTAATGTCGCAAGAAGCGTCCAGATGTCGCCGCTTGGCGTCATCCGCAGGTTCCCGAGGCTGCGCCGTCTTCTTGGCGGCAAGCGCCTCGGCCACAGGACCTGATCCAGTGCTTTTTCCCCCTTCGGAGGTCATTGCGCGAAGGATCACTCCCTATATTACGCCATGCACCCGTTTGTATAGATACACGACATAACCCGCCCCCGGTCATGGCCCCTCCTCCATCGTTCTTACAACTTTGCATACCTGGTGCACAAGTACTGCCATCGAGAGGCCTTTTGCGCTGTGTTGTTTACAGACTAGGGATCCGCCCCGGAAGATAAACAAGAGCCGGGAAAATGGGACGGGAGATCAGGAGCGACTCCACGAGCACCGACACCACCGAGGACTCTGATCTCGACGATCGCGATGTCGAAGCCCATGCACAAGGAGCCGAACCATCTTCCATACGCAAATTTTGCCTGCCCGATCGATGGATAGCTGTTGTGGGGCTTATCGCGACTTTCACCTTGGTTCTTGGGGCCGCGCTTGCATCCAGCCTGCCCAAGAAGAAGCCAACAAAGGGGGATACCGGTCATTACTCATTAGATGCGCCGTTTCGTGAAGTCATTCATTCGAATTTCCCCGACCCTGCCCTGCTACATCACAATGGGACGTGGTACGTCTACGCGTCGAACAGCGCCGCGGGCATCATCGACAACAAAATGCACGGTGAAGGGAAAGGTCTTGGGGTCGCGAATGTGCAGCTAGCGACGTCGAAGAATTTTGTAGATTGGGTGGTGCATGATCAAGCTGCAGGTCCGCTGCAAGACCTGGGTGCTTGGGTCAGTCGGGAGCAGATGCCTGCTCAATTCGACAATAGCGTTTCTGTGCGAAGAGCGGACGTGTGGGCTCCCGATATCATGCAGAGACCGGATGGAAAATTCGTCTTGTATTACTCCGCGACTGCTGCAGGCGAAAAAACGATTCATTGCATCGGCGCATCTGTCAGCGACTCGCCTTTGGGCCCGTTCGAACCTCTCAGCACATCTATCGCGTGTCCGATCGAGCAAGGTGGCGCGATTGATACCGGCCCATTCAAAGACAAGGATGGGAGTTTGTATCTAACGTACAAGCTGGACGGCAACGCAAGAGGTAACGGAGGCGAGTGTCTCAACACGGTCCCTCCGCTCAAAGACACGCCGATTTTCCTGCAAAAGATGGAAAAAGACGGCTACACCACGTCAGGCTCTCCTATCACCATCCTTGACCGCACCGACAGCGACGGGCCGTTGGTAGAAGCGCCCTCACTCATCCGCACTGACCAAGGCATCTACATCCTCTTTTTCAGCACCGGCTGCACCTTCGACCCCTCCTACAAGCTCAAATATGCCACGAGCCCCAACATCACAGGCCCGTATACTCGCGCATCGCACCCGCTTCTCGAGACCGGCACCCACGGACTCTACGCTCCTGGAAGCGCATCCGTCGTAAGCGATGGGAAGACCTGGCGCATGGCTTTCCACGCGAGGAAATTTACCGATTTTGCGGGGATCCGTCCCATGTATGTTGCTAACTTGAAGATACGTGGCACGATCGTAGTGTTGGAGGCTCCTGTGAACCCGACGGGAATTTTGCGTCGCATTGTACACGCTTGATACACGTACCGGAGGGTATTGGATTGGTTTCCGCGCTGGCGGAATTGCACGCCTTTGATATGATCTTGAACGCCATATAGAACGAATTGTCTCGCGACAGACTTAATTACGTTTCGCATTGGAATACCTGCTTAGAGGAGCTGTTCCGGGAGGCCACTTTGGAGATCCTTTCTATCGAGCTTGCATTTTTGTTCGACGTCGCATTCCTTACACTCCGAACGGCGACCGCCCCGCCGAGAGTTTGTCGATATTAGCGCGATACTCGATCACCACCGTCCATTCTCGTTCGTCGCTAGGAGCAAGGCCATCTCCCCGGCTCGATCCACGCAAGTCAGCAATGCCTCCACCTATTCGTTTGGGCAAATAGATAACACTGGACGTACACGCAGCTCTTGTGGCGCTTTCAGAGCTCGTTGCTTCCCATTCGAGAAGAAGTACTGTTCACAGGCACTTTTCACGAGCCTGAGAAACTGTGCCAGACGATGAGGGACGCTTTTGGAAGGGTAGTTATGAGTCATGGAATGAAGTTGTCTGGAGCGATTGCTTGGTTGGTTGGTATTGATTTTCGTCCTATAGATTTGGCCGTGGCCTTTATCTACATAGAGCCTCCCATGGGGCATAATAGACGTGCCGAGCACCTTTTGTAAGGGCATTTCTTGTTGTAGCTGCTTAGAGAGCCTGTCCTACCTGTGCTTTCCTTCCTTTAAAAGACGCTAGTTGCCTATAGGTCCCTAGGTACCTGCTTAAGCGCTGTGCTATGCTCCCCCCTATATCTACCCTCTAGGTTTACTTCTATACTCTCTTCCCTCCATACCACGCTTTAGTAGCGGAGTAGATATACCTATACTGATGTGTATAGACACAGGAGGGTATGGGACTCTAACCCGCAATCGGAAGAAGGTTGATAGGATAAAGAGAGCTTCAGATTACTACATAAAAGATTGAATGAAGGAACAGTTCCTAGCTGTTAAAAGAACGGTTCGATACTGTATCGTACAAAGAAGAACTGAAAACTGATCGTATTGCATAGCAGGGTGATAATGATGATGATCACCAAGAGCTACTCGGGTAAAAACTAATGGCTCAGGCAAATCATATAACTGTGGGCGCATCCTTACACCACAATACCTTGTAGAAAAAACTTTAGTAGGAGAAACCCTATAAGCTTAAACAGGTAGTAATAGTCGCTTCGCTAAGGAGAGAAACAAGGGGTAGTAAATTTTAAGCACATATATAAAGTGTAGTTATAGAGAGAGCCTTAAAATTTATTTATAGAGTAAATTTTAATATCCGATTAATTTTCGTAAATGGGAATTAGAATTTGCGGAGCGATTGGTATTAGGCAGTGTATCAGCTATTAAGTTATTAAGCTATCGAGCTGGTGTATATTAAGCTTTTGAGCTGGTGAGTATATATCGAGCTTTCAAGTATATATTGAGCTATCGCGTATATATCGAGCTATCGAGCTGGTGAGTGTATATCGAGCTATCGAGCTGGTAAGTATATATCAAGCTTTCAAGTATATAACGAGCTATTGAGCGTGAGTAGATACTAGAAATCAATGAAATCGCCTTAGTACGGCTAAGTCCGATATCTCCGCATCACCAAAATTATCAACCAAAGCATCCACTGAGCAGGCCCCCAGCATCGCGCAACAACCACGCGTCGTACTGATTTGGCACCACTTTGTATAAGAAGCGCATACAAATCGCAGCCAATTAATGCTAAATAATAGTGAGAAAAGCTAGCTGCAGGGTAGTGGTAGTTAATAGCTATAGTAGTAGCAAAGGTGTTATAGCGTAGGTAACTTTAGACCCTAAGCCCCTGTTTCACTGCCTAATACAGGACACGCGACGGAGGAGAAGAGCGACAGCAGCTTCGGCATATTCACTTGGTAAATGCTTGCCTTAAGTGCTATCTAAAAATGGCTATTTGCTCACTGCAAGACCCCCCCCACATGATTACTTGATCTTTAATGGACAGCCGAGCACTATCCAAGAGAGGCAAGGAACTCCTCCTTTGTCATTTTGCCGCTGTCCACATTGGCTCTGGCCTCTTCCCGCTTCTCCAAGGCATCGTCGTATTCGTCCAACTCGCGCATTTTCCGTGTCGCAAGCCCATCGAGCTCTTCTGCGTTGTCAAATTCCTTCTCACGCTTCTTCCACTCTGCAGGGCCCAAGTGTTGACGTAGCTGTGTGAAAGGCAAGATGTGCTGGTCAATGAAGCCAGATGAGAGGAGCATGTGCAGCCACATGGCCCCCGAGTCCTGCGACCACTTGACAAGACTCGAGAACTCTTTCTCCTCGTACCCCAGCATTTTGGACTCCTCTTCCTCCAAGACACGATTGAAAATCTCCAGATACCTAAAGTACCGGCTAGCAAACTTGGGTGGCTCGTCGCCCTCGCAGTCCCACGCAGTGTTGACAGGTCTGTCCTGGAGAAGCCACCACGGCGCCGAAGCAACCAGCTGGGCAGGCCCGATGTACGACCACTCAAGGCCCACCACGCCAACGACGGTAAGGTCCTCTTTGCTTCTGACAATTAGGTTCGCCAAGCCAAGGTCGTCGCAAATCAGCTTGAACTTCCCACGGTCGTATTCGGTGTTGATGAAGTTAGGTATTAGGGATTTCAGAGCCTTGAACGCCTTGAAACAATTCCTGGCGTGAGATGGACCACAAACCGAGTTTGGCTGATGAATAAGTTGCTCCAAGTCCTGTCCAGCGACGTACTGGAAGTACTCGGTCGCGGTAGAAAAGCCCTGGTATCGGTCGCCTGTGATGTCCTTGATTAGAATACTAGTGTAGGCATTGTGCGTATATGAAAAACGTAGGAAAAAAAGAAGGCTAGACGACATACCGAAAGTGTCAACTCCTCCATTCTGTAGGATGCTGTGCGCCTTGAACCTGAGTGGGCGTATCGGCGTGGGGCTCTGGCTTTCAGCCTCGGCGCTTGGCGACGACGGCAGGCTGCCGATCCGATCAAAGTCGAGATTGAAAATCTGGAGCAGAAAGTTCGCAAACTGCCTGTAGATGAACTCGATATGGGCATCGTCCATATCCGCCCTCATGAGTCTGGTAGGATTCTCTACATTGGGGTCCTTTAGCAGGTCGCTGAGGCTCACGCCGTCAATGAAATCCATCATGATAAAGGGCCCCAGACCAAGCGTGTTGTCGGCAGAAAGACCCCAGGCATGGACCTTGGGGACGGGAATGGTGGTATTGTCGCGGATAAGACGTAATGCC
This sequence comes from Byssothecium circinans, assembly GCA_010015675.1. Taxonomy (NCBI): domain Eukaryota; kingdom Fungi; phylum Ascomycota; class Dothideomycetes; order Pleosporales; family Massarinaceae; genus Byssothecium; species Byssothecium circinans. Next base: position 642,249 of record ML976993.1, on the reverse strand, counting down.
CTAACCTCCATGGCGACTTTCTCGTCGGCGTAGTTATCGTGAACTTTTCCTACGCGGGGAAAACGCACCATCCAGGCGGTACCGTTGGGAAACATCATCTTCATACCGGCATTAAATGCGCCGTGGTGAAAACCTCCCTCCAGTTGACAAGGAAGTTGTTCGGGATGGAAGGTCGATATCCATTGGCACAGATCGCCCTTTCCGTATGTCTCGTTTATTTTGTCTACCCAGAGTTGGCCTTTCACTTCGTAACCAAGGTCGATCAATGCGTTGTAATCCATGCCGTGGGGAAATTTTCGATAACTCAATACCTGAGGAAGTACGATGCTTAGCGATGTCAACCTCCCGCCCCTTCTTTATCACTGGGGGAGGGCGGGGAAGGACGAGCAATAAGGCCGCCGGAGGCACTTCCTGCATGTGGACCATGTAGAAAAGTTCTCTTCTAGTTCATCCAGGAACGGGATAGGTCAAAACGAGGATCACGTGTATTATCCGCGCTGCACTGAGTGTTGCGGTGCAGCACCGAGCAAGGGATTGTGGGGGGACGGCCCGGGCTAATCACAAGAAGCCAGTAGAAAACTCGTCACGTTACTTTCCATTTTCGAAAGACTCTCCTGAACGGCTTGATTTGATGACTAAGCTAGTACGAAAAGACTAGGAGGTACAGATGGAACTCCCTGATAAACAAGTGACCTAATAATATCACAGCCCTGATTTCTTGCCAGCACTCTTTGGTGTTTTCCATTTTTTATTTTTGGACACCGGGATCCAGCATAGAGGGAATATACGTCGAGATGGCGAAGCCGGGGGAACTCTCAAAAAAGCTTAAGGCCGACAAACAAAGTGAGTAGAGAGCGTAGAACACCAAATCCCGATAGTTTCATTGGCGAATTCGGAGTTTCTCTTCCCAATCAGCGCGACAGTTCTATTACGGACATCTTCAACCTGCTTCTGTAGCTGGACGAGCATGACGAAATCTGAGCGCAAGAAAAAGCAAGCAGCCCTTCGGAGAAGCAAATAGAATAAGAGTTTCACGAAAGAGAGGCTTCGGACTGATATTACGTATGGCAGAAAGTGGTTGACAGTCGCCCATATCTGTGCAAGGCTTGATCCCCGTAGCAAAGAGAGGGTCCACCGTGCATACTGTGACCATAGCTATGGTTGCTCTCATCAGGGCTGCATTTATCACGCTGTGCGTAAATCTTGTAGAGCTGCTTGAGGCTTCACTTCTAGAGCTCGGCGTTTTGGTATCGTTGTGAGAAGATGATCAGCATGTCGCCCTTTTCAGGGGGCTTTGGGAGTTTTGCAATGTTCTCAGGCGTCATTTTGTTGTGCTTGTGTGGGGAAGACTCTAGAGATAGGAAGCGTGGTTATTTATCTAAGTCGATTTGGAGTCTAGGTGACGGCATCTACCACTGTCTTTTTACACCGTTTGCACAAGACTATACTTCTCCGTCACTTTACACATCTTCTAAAATGATCAGTGGACCGTATCGCAAGTACGACGACAGAAAAATAACCAGCCGTCGTTGAAGGCTGTGGAAACATATTTCGTGAAGATCATTATCAAAACTCTAGCACATGTTCACATTGATTGGAAGCGTTACACACATTAGCGGAGCGATAACGTTTTCGGATTGTAAGACAAGTAACAACAGAACACCAACGTATTGGAAAGAAAAAACAAGCAAAAGAAAAAAAAGAACAGAAGCAGCCATCCCAGCACCACTACCCAGTGTTCGTAACCCAACCCGGAATCCCACGAATGACATAGACAGCAACCTTCCTCCCAACACCTTCGCTGACCTTCTCCCGAATCTTGTCCAACACCTCGTACATCATGCCGTGAACTGGGTCCATGCTTCGATAGTCTTCGGGGTACCCAATAATCACCTTCTCCAGCTCCGGGAATTGGCGCAAGCCCTCGATGAGCCTGTCAGCAAACGGTTCCAACGCAGAGCTTTCTTCTCCTCGATTCGCGCTCCGAAGCCATGATTTGAATGGGCCTGGAGTGATAAGGTCCCGTTCCGTGATGGTGAGCTTCAACGTACGAAGCTGCTTGGCCATTCGGAGCCAGAGGAAATTGATGCTGACATCTCCGGTCGCGTCCAGGAGATCGTCCGCCAAAGACAGCGATCTTAGGTACCGATTACCAAAGTTCCCGCCCGATTGGAGGAAGCGCGTAGCGGGAAACGAGCTGTTGGTAATATCACCGCAGTGATAGGCACTACTGCACCCGCCGTGGCAGGGCCTGATGGTGAATTTGTTGCGCTCGAAGAAAACCCCTCGGGCTTCGCGGCCGATTTGGCGGCCCATCAGACTGAGGTTGATGAGCGCTTTGGTTTCGTCGTTGGCAGAGTAGGTCCGCTTGTTGAAGTAAGTGAGTTTATGTTTCTTCGATATGCTGCCTTCGGGAAGGTGGAGATTGCCGGTCCCGTCTTCGTTGTAGAGAAGAGTGACGGGGTTTTTGCCGGGGACGAGGGCATATTCGTAGATTGCGTTGCGGATCTCGGCGGGGAAGAGCTTGATGTCCATCTTGTATGATTGAGACATTTTCGTTATGAATGATGTGGTGTTTGAATGGGTTGGAATTTGGGGATTCTTTCGTTGGAGTGTGAGAGAAGAGTGATGGATGATGCTTAAAAAAATGAGACGGGCTTCGATTTATAAAGCCCCTTTCGGGCAAAAGTTTATCCCGGTAGGTAGAGACTTGGGACTCGCGCAGTGGTACAGACTAAGAAATAAGTGGTTCAGCCTACGAATCAACAAACTTATGATAGATCGACCCTGAGAACCACTGTCTTCTTATCGTCATGAACATTCACACACTCTGGGTGATTGGCGATTAATATAGTGTTGACGCAAACTATAGGTCACTGTTGCAATGTTATGGTGTAATAGAAAATGTCGAGAAAGTCCTGTGATTGTATTTTCAGCAGTAAAAGTGAGACGGAGCGCAGTTACCACGGTACTAACTCACCCTTGGATGGGTTTTGCAGAGAATTTTTTATGTTATTTCGCACCTTTGGTTATTGAGAGGTTACCATGGTACCCTACTGCCATAAATAATCACAGTTTTCACGTGCGTAATAATAAAATAGCTAGTAATATATTAATTAAAACTATAAATAGACGTCTAAACTATATATAGGGTAGTTTTCTAGTATTTTTGTTCCAAAACGCGTCACTGTATATATCATTTATACGCAGTGTGCGACCTAACCGACCACGTGACCAAACTCGTGGGAAGCTAGATATTAGTAATAACCGCTACAAACTTGGCCCTCATGGCCCTCCATCCAACTCGCGATGGCCGCAACTCCAACTGTATATATCCGTGGTGCAGGTAGGACAGCTCGCTTACCTCGGCGGACATGCATTATTGCGACACCTAATGCCGGTTTAGCGTCAACCCCCACCCTTCAAATACCTCCACCCTCATTCGCGCACTTATCATATTCCGTCCTATCTTCTTCAGAATTCCATTACATTCGGCGCGGCGGAGAGAAAAGATGTCGAGGATTGACGGAGCAGAGGTTGCAAAGCACAGTAGCAAAAATTCGTGCTGGATAGTGCTCGACTCGAACGTGTACGATGTCACGTCATTCCTAGGGAAGCATCCTGGCGGTGCAGCAATAATTCTGAAGCAGGCTGGAACGGTGAGCCAGCTCACTAAAAATGGCTTATTGAAAGCTCACTATGGATGTAGGACGCTACGCAAGAGTTTGAAAAATATCATCCTCTAAGCTACGTCGATGATCTCCCAACGGGCAGTCTCATCGGCACCATCGATCCCAACACGCTCGGCAATCTCAGGACCAAGAAAAAAGAGATATCGTCACCAGTATCAGCAGCGGATACCAGCAAGGAAATACCACATGTGACTCTATGCGTATCATGTCCCGATTTCGAGGTTGCGGCAAAGGCTGTTCTTCCACATAGATCTTACATTTATGCATCCACATCCGCAAATACTGGAATCTCACTCAAGACCAACCTCGATGACTGGGGTCGCATCAATTTTCGTCCACGCGCGATGCGCGATGTCGGGGATATAGATACGCGAAGATCGATCTTTGGGTATTCGACACCTTACCCCTTCTACATCTCACCCATGGGTACACTAGGAGCAATCCATCCCGGTGCCGAGCCAGAAATGGTGCGGGGTGCGGTGCGAAAAGGTGCACACATGGTCGTCAGCACGGCCTCCACGAAAGGTGCGAGGGAGATCATGCAAAGCTACATAGACGAGCAAAAGCGACTCGGCAACTCAAGTCCAACGCAGCTATTCTTTCAGTACTACATGCCAGTAGCTCGTAAGGAAGCTATAGAGCTCATACATACGGCGAAAGATTGTGGCTACAAGGGATTGTGGATCACTGTCGACACGGCAGTCCTCGGAAAGCGCACAGCGGACCGCGTCTTGCAGGCTGAAGAATCGCTCGCCGTGGGAGTGGAAGAGGAAGGGACTGCAGAGTGGGAGATGGGTAGTGAGAACACCTTCGCGCCGGCCATGGGTGGACGTGTTGTTTCCGGCCAGCTCAGTCCACATCCGGCTTGGGAAGATCTCAAGTGGATTAGAAAAGAGTGGGATGGGCCGATTGTACTCAAGGGTATTCAGTGTGCTGAAGATGCCAAGCTGGCTTATGAATATGGGCTAGAAGGTATACTGCTCAGCAACCATGGTGGGAGGCAGATACACACGGCGCCTAGTGCGTTGATGACGTTATGCGAGATACGGACGTATTGCCCCGAGATTATCGGGAAGATGGAGATCTTCCTCGACGGAGGACTGAGAGACGGAAGCGATGTACTCAAAGCGCTATGCTTGGGAGCCACGGCAGTGGGTGTAGGAAGGCCGTTCTTATACGCACTTGCGGCATATGGAGCCCAAGGCGTGGAAAGATGTGTTGATGGTGAGCATTTTCCCTTTTGCAGCGATGGTATGGGCAATGTGGCTAATTCAACCCAGTGCTCACGGACGAACTATCAATTGGTATGCGCCTACTTGGCGTTACTTCTCTTAATCAACTGAAGCCTGAGATGGTGAATGCATCCAGGCTCCTGAACGAAATGTGGAGACCAGAGAACCTACGAAGTAGATTATGATTTCATAGATATGCCGAACGCATCGTCAATCTCTCTATTCTTCGGAATTTCCATCGTTGATGCCCAACTCCCCCGTTCTCGAAGCCGTTTCTTACTCGTACTGTAATATTCGAGCCTAATCCAGATTAGCGCTGTATGCTATACATTGCCTGTAGGGAGCCAGGTGCGTAATCTCACAGGTGCAAAGGACGCCATGCATCTCGCGTGACCCTAGGACTTCAAGCATTGCTATCAAAGCCGAACCGTATTAACCGCTGACACCCCTTCGGACGAACTTTGCCAAACTTTGTGCCTCCTACTTCAGTACATAATTTCCGTAGGCAGTCTTCCCTCTTTTCTCGTTCACCCACATGACAAAAAAAGAGATGACCCGTGCATCAGCGGCATTGAACACGGAGAGGGAGACTTGATGCCGCCGCGCCTGGTTTAACAGAAATGCTTCATCCAGAGCCTGTCATTCACTCACCGAGACCAACGCCCTCTGCCTTCCATTCCACCCCTGTTACTGGGTGCCACTAATGCGCCATCACCCAAGACATACGGTGCTGCTGGATCCGGAGTCTTTACTTCCTGGCCAATGAATCCTATGTATGCTCTCCCAACACCAGATGCTGGGCCGCACGACAAACTGTGCCGCGCATCCACGTGATTCACAGCGAAACTTTATACTTCCTGGCCAATTGAACTCAATATCACAATGTTCTGGGGCACAGAGAAAGCTGGGCAGCTGAGGTCGATGTGCGGGGCGTTTCTGTGTACTTCTATCCTATAAAAGTCCATTGAGCATCGAAACACTGTTACTTCCACTCACCACCGCAATCAACCACTTCCAGTACTTAAGCAAATATTGTATCCACCCTCAAATCATTTCAAACCTTTCCAATCCCAAAACCACCACCATGGGCTCCGCCATCGCTCGCAGCTTTCTCTAGTACGTAGTACATTGACGCAACTAAGCCAGTTACAGCACATACAGGCAAGTCAAGCTTACACGTAACAGTCTCGGTCCCATTGGGACGCCGAAGATGGACCCCTTGAACGAGGACTTTGCGAAGTACTTCTCTGGTGAGTTCACTTTTCTCTTTTTCGTTTCTACCCATTGTTTGTTTGTACATGGGCTGATGGTATTAGGTCATTTGCATGGAGGGGATAGCAAGGGAACTGGAGGAGCGCCTTCCCCTATTCCTGAGTTGGCCAAGCCGCCGACTGATGTTTGAATGGTGGGCTAGGGTGTGGACGCCCTGGGTATGAGCGGGGAAGTATGTGACGGTTTGATGGTTTGCGTATGCTGCTTTGGACACTCGTTTGGAACTCAGGACTTTAGTTTAAAAGCAGAATTGATCACTCTGTGCTAAAACATGTTTCCTGAAGCCCAAATCAACCCAATCATACAAAACTACAAGCCCCGAAGCAGATGTATACTCCAACACCCAGCTTCAATGCCAACCACTCCAATGTATGACCATGATCCATCAGAAACTACCAAAAAGGAAACTCCACCGTCGCGCAGCCATACTCAAAACACCAAAAACCTTGGAATAAATATTGAAACTATCCCAAGCAATTCCTTGACCAAAGTACAGCCACCCGCTCAAAGTATCCACCACGTATTGAGGCAACTGCAAGGGTCCTTCAGCTGGCATCGAGAGCGGATCTTGAACCCCGTCTTGCGCATCGTAGCGCTGGAAATACCAATCACCAAAGTTGGCATCAGAATCTGTCTCTAGCGTGCTTGCCAGGTACTTCGTGTCATCGGAGGGATTCCACCGTATATCGAGCAAGGTGGCTTCATACTTCATCAAGGCGTCGCTGATCTTCGACCACTCTTCCGCCATGCTTGGAACGTTCTCTTGAAGCGCGATGATGACATCATGCGTGCTGCGTAGAAACGTGATCGCACTCTCTATACGAGGGGCATGTCGAAGAAGTTTCAATAAGCTCTTGATTCCATGATTCCACATTCGAGTGGGCATTGCGTATTTCTCTGCTAGTCGTCGGAGCGCAGGAGAAGCGTTGGGGTGTTGAGTCGCGAGATAAAAGTCATGGTGTTCGTGGAGTAGCGTACGGTGGAGAGAAATCAAGGCCTGCCAATGGCGACACTCGTCACGGAGACGAATGACCTCGCCCCTCGCCGCCAAGTGCACTCGATAAATGCTTATGCATTTGGTTTCAACTATGGTCAACCCTACGTAGATCGCTTGGAGAGTGTTAGTACAGGAGAGGTTTTCACGTGTTTTTCGGCTTACATTTTACTTCCGTTGCCAGCTGCTCTGGTGAGATCGGCCTACTGTCTGGTTGAAGTAGGAGGCCAGGATATCGAGGATCATATTGCGGTATGTCGATAGGAGCTGCCTGGCCATGGGATAAAGATGGATTCGTCGGCGTGGGGATCGCCGTTGCGTTACACGTCATCTCGGAGGGACTATGATTGTTTATCGGGCTCTGTGTTGGGGTTGTACGTGAACTCTCGATAATCTCATCGAGTTCGCGCATGATCGGATCGCTTGACGGTTCAAAAGGTTCGGACGAACTATGAAACCCACAATCCAGCTCTGATATAGTCGGGTCACCAATTTGCGTTTCCGTGAAGGGAAGATCAAGTCCAACAACAGACTGGCCGCCGTTGAAGTTCTGACCCCATTCACTAGCGACCGAAACCGTCGAATTTCGCCGCTTCCGCACATTCGAATGCCGTAGCGGTTCCAAGCCATTGTTCATATCCAGCGTAGATTGGAACCCCTCATACTTTGGCCTCTTAGTCCACTTGGTCGGCTTCGCCGTGGCTCCTCTCTTCTTCTCTTTGGCGGCGATTGCTTCCTGCAAGATTCTTGAGCGGAGTGGCGTATTTATTTCTGACATTGAGGGCGCTATGAGGGCTTCGTGGGAAAGATGGAAATGTTAGGCAGGGAATCAAAGGTGTATGCTGTATGTTTTATCTGCGCAGCGTTCGTAAGGACTAGGAGGGGCCTACCCCTGTCGCTGATCACGGGCTAAAAGTGGGGTGTCGCCTAAAAGGGAATTACTCGCTTGGGTTTAGCGGCAAAACAACGCCATCGTGCTCTACCCTGCATTAGGTACGGTACGACACATAATTCTTCCCTAATTAGAAAAGTTCATTCTACTTACCATTACAAGTATTACTATTCCCAGTCCAACTCTACCGAACTCGTAACAACCTTAAGTACGCCATTACCACCTCCAGTATCCCTCCCTCTCGCAGCAAGACAATCTCGATCGGGAACTACCTTAGCTGTCTGAACTTGCGTCGCTGCAGGAAACTCTCTCTGACACGAGCGTAACAAAAGTACGTAAAATGAGCAACAAGGCTAGGCTCTATATCGAAATTCCCACCCAGAGTCCAAAATCCCTCCGTACCTAGGTAGTTCCACCAGCGGTGCGGTGTCTTCAAGTCATTCATTAATAGGCGAATTGCGCTCCAGCAATACCCACTCCTCCCATTCCCTCCAGCCGAACGTTCAATGTCGATAATATCTCGAACCTCGACTGGGGCGGTATTATTAAAGCTCTCATAACTACGGTATTTAATGTTAATGTTTGCTTACTGTCTCTTTAAACCCGAATCAATGGTACTGGGCCACTGTTGCAAAGGGCATTGCCGAGGTCTATATGAATGGCATTATCATCCTCTGTGCTTTTCCTTAGAGCAGGACTATAACTCGGCGTGTGTAAAATCCAAATTTTTAAATATTGCACTAAATGGTGTCTCTACCTCATATGAGCTTCGCAAATAACTTGATCAAGATTCTGTTTAAAGATTTCATCGTTTTGTTACCAGAAGAGAGCAGCGTCCGAAAACGTATATGCAGTACACGAACCCCCCCCCACCCCCCCCCTCCATTCCATCCCTAGCGTTCCCTTGACATAAAAGATAAAAAGCCTTTCCCCATCGTTAAACCGCTATCTCGCTCCCTCTCCTCCTCCCAACACTTACCACTCACTCCAATCCCACAGCCCTCACCATCCCATCCCCATCCACACCACACCCAACCCCCTACGTCTGCAACTTCTCATACAACCCCCTAACCCTCTCCACAATACCCCTCACCGCCCCAGAATCCAATTTCTCCCCCCGCTCCGGCGTATACAACCCATTAACCTCCTGCTCGATATCCGTCAATTGCGTATACACAAACCCACAAATCAAGCCCCCCTCCACAATCCCCATCATCATCTTCTCGATGCGCCTCAGCAAATCCCCGCCATCACTCGCAGTCGTATATCCCCAATCGCGACGACCGCGCGCTGAATCCACGCGCGCGACATTCACGCCCCCGAACTCCGTGCACAGAATAGGCGCGCCGTCTGTATGTTTCGTCTGCGGCTGCTCGGGCGCGAAGCGCGACGGGATCGCGGGTAAAAAGACGCCCCGGTCCGATTTCGGCGCCAGGATCCCTTCGAGCGACGCGCACGTTTCGGTCAGCGCGTCGGCGTCGGAGTAGTCGTGGAAAGTCGTCAAGTCAGTCTTAACGTGTTCCCAGCCACAATTATCATTGATCGGTCTAGTGGGATCCAGAGCCTTCGTGAGATAGTACAGCGAGCGGATATGGTCTCTCTGGCGGGCGCTGTGGGCAAGGTCGGTGTAGGCCCAGCTTTCGTTCACGGGCGTCCATGCTACGACGGAGGGGTGGTTGCGGTCTCGTAGCACGGCTTCTTTCCACTCTTGGTCGAAGCGCGAGATGTAGGCTTCGGAGAATTGGTAGGCGTTTGCCATTTCGCCCCAGACGAGGAAGCCGAGGCGATCGGCCCAGTAGAAGAATAGCGGGTCTTCGACTTTTTGGTGCTTGCGGCAGCCGTTGAAACCCATGCGTTTGCTGAGCTCGATGTCGTGTTTTAAGGCTGTGGGGGAGGGCTGTGTCATGAAGGTTTTGGGCCAGTATCCTTGGTCGAGGAATAGGGCTTGGAAGTAGGGGCGGTTGTTGAGGCGGAATTGGGAGTTTGTCCAGGAGAGGGATCGCATGCCTGTTGTTGTGTTGATTTCGTCGACGAGGGTGTCTGTGTTGTCGAAGAGGCGGATGGCGAGGGTGTAGAGGGTGGGGTGTTCGGGGGACCAGAGGGCGACGTTGTTGAGCCAGGCGTGGGGGTTTTCTAGGGGTGCTTTGTCGGTGATTGAGGTGGGGAGTTGGGCGATTTGGTCTGGAGTTAGGCGGGTGGATGCTTCGAAGGATACGAGGTCGCTGTCTCGCGGTAGTTCTATCTTTTCGGTTTTGTGGACGAGAACGTCGCCGAGTCTTACCTCCATTTCTACGCTGTACTTCCAGGCCTTTAAGCGTCCCAAGATCTGAACGCCCACTTTCAACTGCCCTCCTTCGATGTCCGTACTCTGCACCACAGTTCCTGCACTTGAATCACCAATACGCGAAGCAGGAACCACTTCCAACCATACACTCTGCCAGATACCTCCACTAGGCGTGTAAAAGATAGACTCCGGCTGCGCGCCCCAGTACTGTTTGCCACGAGGCTGGGTAAGATCATGAGCAGAGTCGAATACGCGGATAGTCAGGCGATACCCGCCGATCTTTTCCCCAGTGCTCGTAGACAGCGCATCCGTGATGTCGACTTCCCACGGCACATGCCCACCACGATGCCCACCAACAAACTTCCCGTCCACGTATACCTTCGCTTCATAATCGACTGCACCAAATCTCAACAACATTCTGTCTCGCTTTTCCTTCTCCTCGCCACTCCTAAGATCCGCAATGCTTCTCTCATACCAAAACACTTCATGGACGCCCCTGTCTTCAATCCCACTAGCAGGACACTGCCATACGTACGGTACCTGAATATCTCTTTTTTGGTACGACTTCTCCTTCTCTTCGCCGGATTTCTTCCAATCCAAGTTTCCCTCCAGGAGCGCCTGCGTCTCTCCCGCGATCTTGGCCGTGATGGAGTGCGTATCTTTGTTAGACCCTGAGGCAGATCCTAAAGCAGGGTCCACGGTGACGGAATCAGGAAGTCCGTTCAAGTGCCATGATTTTGATAGACCGATGTCGTTGTCGTCAAAAAGGAAGGACCACGGTCCGTTGAGAGAGTGCCAGTTTTGGCTTGGGCGTGTGAAGTCGGGTCTGGGATACTCGGACATGTTGTCTGACTTCTTCTGTGCGTGTGTTTAAATCGAGGTAGAAAGAAAGCGACTCTGATCGTGACAATGGGTAGGTGAGGTGCAAAGGGCGAGAACCAAACACACGTACTGTATTTTTAAGATGTGGAGGATTGTTGTTTTAAGGTGGAGGTGATCATCGTAAAGGTTGGGTCCGGCTTACTTGTTCCGATGCTAGCCCCGCTTTTAGAATTCCAGTTGGGTTCCATGGAGGGAGCAAACTCTCCGGGACCAAGCTGGCAAAACTTGCATAAGCATTGACTCTGTAAATTCAAGCGGAGTATCAGTTACTGTCCCTTGGATGAGTTTCGCAGAGTATGGTTGTTGGCTTATTTTCTGAGATTTTGCCATGGCTGGCCAGAGAAGTAGCTCCGTACCGAGAATTGAGAAGGAAAGGTGGGCTACACTACCACGCACCTACCCAGAGTGTCTGCTGTCGGGAACATTTGAGTCGTTGGCAGTATGTCGTGATATGTGATACATTAACATTATGTGCAAAATGCAAACTGCAATCGCTACGATATGCACGCTGCACGCCTCGATGAGAAAAAAGAATAGTCGCGGCATCTGCCTAGCTCCCGGGCTGCCCTGTATAGTACAAATGCCTTCATGTCTCTCCGAGCTCGAGAAAAAAGTCAAGGGAATGCTTCCGTGTGGTTCGTCTCGTCTCATCTTGGCTGTCCAGACCTCAGAGTCCATAGCCCAACTTCTCCTAGAGACTTGATATTATTGACCCAAAATGTTCGGCTCACCGCGCTGGCAGCGTGCTCGCCAACTGTGTCCTCAACTCTTGTGGCGGGGCTGGCGGTCCAGTTCCGCTCCTTCGTCTCCTCTCGCGCTCACCCAATCCCAGCGGTGCCTCCAACTGTGTGGACTTCCTGAATTTACCACCAACGCCCTTCATCCAGTTCTCATCCTCATCAGCGCCGAGCCAGTAAACTGGGGCCCCGCTGAGCATGAGTCTGCCAACCTTGCCCCTGATCCCATATCCATCTTCCCTGCCCTCTTGAAATGGGTTCTCAGCGAGATCGGGAGAACCGTTGGTCGAGTCATACCATGCAGCAGAGGACGAGTTGGCAGCGATGTTTTGGCGGAGACATTGGCGCGCAAAGGCGAGCATGACAAACACGAAATAGACACGGAGGACCCAAAACCCGGTGATGAAGGAGATGCTCAAAATGCTGCCGCTTTGGAAGACTGCGTTGCCGAGCCCAGCACCTGTGCCCTGACCTACGGCGACGGCGCTCTGCCCCGCCTTGATGCCGTCTGCAGGCTCAGCCACAACGTCTACACGGCTCACGTTGAACTTCGGACTTGTAAAGCCTGCATTCTCTGCCATACCAGGCGCAGTCGAGGGTGCCTTATCGCTAGGATGGTTCGCGAGCATGTAGAACCAGAGTACGCCGAAAAAAGCAGTGTAGAGCGCATTCACGACCGAGTCGAGCGCATAGAGGTGTGCGAGCAGTACCGTCTCGAAGGGGCTTTGTAGCCGAATGTGTTTGTAAAGGTATACGGTGGTGAATAGGAGGATGGTGGAGTAGAGGTACATGGACAACTGCCATCCATCGATAGAGGCACCTGTCAGCAGCGCAAGCAGCCCGTACAAGCCTGACACCTTATTGATGACCTGTAGAAAGGTGATCATCTCAGCGCCAGTGCGCAGCGACATTTTCTGGAAGAATTTCTACAGTCTTGTCAGCACCTCCTTGCACCATCATTTGCGCATTGGGCGTACCTTTGGCCGCGGAAGCTCGAGGAGATGTACTGGAGGCCCCATGATGGCAGTTGTGAAGGCCCCAAAGCGGGCGCTATACAGGCGGCAAAGTGAGAATATCTATGCTGTGGTAAAACTGTGTCTCGTCGCGGTCGGGGTGATGGTGAGGAAAGGATGCGAGGTGTGAGACGAGTGACGGCGGTTGCGGATGCGCCGGCAGATTGGCTGGGCAAGCTCATTTTACGACAGACTAAGCCCCTTTCCGCAAAGCGTCACGTGTGGGCGTATTCATTCCAGACGTTGTGGTCGCTTAGTTATGCATCTACCGGCTTGAGCACCTCACCTCGCATCTCTTGACATGTTTTCCTCGTGAAAATTGATGTCATGTTTCCGTGGCAGTCGAGGCGCAACCTATGACGCCATCTGCAGCCGCCAACCTCATGTAGAGGCAGCCATCCAGCTGCACTGAGGGGTAACACAACATGGAGAAGACGGGGTGGGAATAACAACTATAAGTATTTGATATGTTGCTTAGTTGCATCGCAATAAATTCAAAATCTGTTGAAACATGGCAGATTATCGTCCCGAAGCACCAAAGCTGCAAGAGCAGGATCTGAAAGGGAAAGTGGCAGTGGTCACGTAAGAACATCTTTCCTCCTCTTTTATATCTCTCCTAGCGTCGATACAACCTGTAAGTTGGCCAAATGAGCGCTTCTGACGAGTAGCAGCGGTGCAGCGAAAGGCATAGGTAGAGCCATAGCAATCAACCTCGCTACCCGTGGCTGTTCCATCCTAGGAACCTACTCCTCCCCTCAGTCAGCCCACAACTTCGACGTCCTCTCTCACACCATCTTGGACCTCCACCGCGCTCCCAACACCCCAACCCACCTTCGTGGTGAAGGTGTGCCCAAATTCAAAGGCGTTGTAGCAGACATTACCTCACTACTTTCGGTTGGTGAAGTTCTGTTAGCCCTTCAGAAAGACTTCGAAAACAAGCTGGACATACTGGTGCTGAATGCCGCCTATATTGTTCGACTGAGAGTTGGCAGTGCCAGTGAGGCAGACATCCAGAACAGTCTGACAGCGAACCTACATTGGCCGATTGTGCTCATGGAGAACCTCGTTCGCCAAAACATCTTTCAACCTTCCTCCCGCATCGTGCTCATCTCATCCGACCGTGTCCGCGATCCCACTGCCGGCTCTTCTATCTTCAACGCTACCAAAGCCGGCCTGGAATCTCTCGCGCGATCTTGGGCACTCGAGCTGCCCTTCACTTTCCCCGGCACGACAGTGAATGCGGTCAGCGTGGGATTTACGGACTCACCAGGGCTGCATGCCTTCCCAGCAGCCGCCGTTGAAGCCTTGAAAGAGCAACGATTGAAGAAGGTCAAGGTCGTGAAAGGAGGCCGGATAGGGTATGCGGAAGACGTGGCAGATATTGTGGGTTGGTTGGTCAGCGAGAAGGCACGATGGCAGACTGGAAGTGTTGTAGCGGCAAATGGCGGTGCTGAGTATGTAGGAGGATCGTCTTGATGGGCTTCAAGTGTGGGTTGAATGTGACGAGTTCGACAAATATCTTTTCACGAGAGCCTGGATTATGTAGGTGGACGATGCTGACTCGATTTTTCGCCCTTGCCTTTTCTGTCTCTCCTGCTGAACAGATGCTCAATGAAAATATTTTGCGACTGAAGTATGCATTTCATACGTCGAACGGCTTTATAGTGCTGACATCTAGACGGTCGTCTGGAATTGCACACGGATTGCCGGCCGTTGGCAACATGCACTTGGAGGATTGAAGGTTGCGCAAGTACCCGTCTGTGCCTTGTGAACATGGTTCCTGAGGAAATTGAGAAACTGGAGTCGATCCGCTGGTGACCTATGTATCAATGACGCAACTCTGTCTGCTCTTCCTTGCGGTCTCCTGGTCATCCCACGCCTGGTGGAGTAGCGCTAGGGCCATGCAGGCAGGCCATACCGTTTCGGAAGACTCAATATTCAACAATGTTCCTAGCGCACAAGAGACGCCGTATGGAGTCGCCTCTACGCTCTGGAGCGATTCGACGTTCAGGCGTGAGACGTCGATGTCAAACGGCTTTCTGCCCCAGGACGAGGCGATGCTCAAGTGCTGTGTCGCGGCGGTGCATCTTATTTTAAGACATTTCGAGACACAAGGCCAGTGATCTAGTAAGCCCGACCCAAGACGAAACACCTGCGTGCGTTGCGACGGCCCGCAGACCCTGGTCGCTGAACATGGCATGACGGCGTCGCTCCATTCTTTTCAATGTGCTTGCGACGCCGCAACCTGCAGCAGGTATTGCGAGCCGTTGCGGGGCTATACTTACAGCAGGTATGGCAGGGCAGGGATAGAACGGGAAGAGTGACGAGGTGGTGTGGTGGTGTGCGAAAAGTCTATGACGATTGAATCACACGAGCGAGTGTACTGTATTGCCCGATAAAATGTCCGAGGAATAATGTAATGTATAGAGCTCCGGTGAGACTCGAGAATATACCGAGAAGGCGAGCAGGTGCCAGACTGCCAGACTGCCAGTGCTGGTTGTGGCCAACTCTGGGTGTGTTTCAAAACCCCCAGCCAATCATCTATGGCTGCCAAGAGACGCGCCGCGTGTTGTGGCTTTAGCAGTGGCTTCATTGCTTGTGCTTGACGGGAAGCAGCCGCCACGGCAATTGAAGATTGAATCGAATTAATTGACTCCAAGCCGCTGCCGGTCGCTGTCACTATGTATTCTCTCTCCCCAGACGCCATCAAGATCAGCATGGGGAACCATCGCAGCATTCAGGGATAGCGAAAATAACCCGTTACCACCCCGGCTGTTATTCACCCAGTCCAAGCCGCGCACAGCCCTCCGCTTTTGGTATAAGCGGATTGCGCCCCTGGCCGCATCGCGACCTTCGGACTTCTCAACCACCCACACCAGCCTGTCTTTTCTGCCAACTTTTCTCAAACATACATGTACCCATATTTCCCCCCAGCGCCGTCATAGCCGCGCTCCCCAGCAATCCCACCGCCTCCACGAACCGACGCTGGGATCACGACCCTGTTGCCCGCAGCGTCGTCACCCAGCTAGCGGAGAGCTCCAACCTACTGAGCTGCTTCGGAGACACCAACCACCAACGGCTATGGTAGGAGGCGCTTACGTCTCGACCTCTATCAGACCTCGCCGCCGCACCATCGATCGCCATCAACAGCCGACCTCGTCCTCCATATCAACCTTCTCGGCCACGACTCCAGCAGGCCCATCCTTCGACTCGATCCCGGAGGACTACGGCGGACGCGAACGCGCGAAGCACCACGGAAAGTCGCCCTCGCCGTCACCAGCACGCTTCCTCGGCGTGCGCCTGCCCATGTTCTCCGATGTCTCTGCCGGCTGGAACTCGCATTGGCTCAGTCGCCTGCGATCTGGCCTGCGATTGCTCGTTGTCGTGCTCAGCGGCGCCGTCATTGTCTTCCTGGTGCACACGCTCGAGATACGTCGCGGCAACCGCTACCTCGACCTCCGCAAGGGCGAGCTGCCCATGACCTGGCCGGCGCGAACGAACCTCTACCCGACGCTGATTCTGCTTGCCGTCGCCCTGGGCAACTTCATCGCCTCGGTCACGAACATTGCTCTCGCCTTCCGACGCTCGTTCCGCCGCCCAGCCCGCTCAGGTAATCTCTTCCGCATGCTAGGCGGCTGTTTCAGCGTCGTCATGTGGGGAGCTGCCATTACTGCCTTCACGCTCCTCGATCGGAAGAACAAAGCCAGCTTGGGCAGGTACTCCTGTACCAACCAGAATGTCATGAGCAACGGGCGGTACCAATACCGCGCCGTCTGCGAAGAGCAGGTAGGCGAACTATTCTAACCGGCCATGTACGCCACAGCTAACAATACCCCAGGGCGTCGCATTCTATCTCGCCATTGCCGCTGCTGCGACTGAGCTGGCCGTCGTCGTTTCCCTCGCGACCTCCTCCTACCTACCCACAAAATATCGACCTCCGCACTTCAAAGGTGATTACGAGAAGAAGCGTTCAATGAGCTTTGGCGTCACCGGCCGCCAGCCCTAATACAATACGATTCGAATTCTGTACAATCCTTGTCTTATATGTTTGCATGATACCCGGGGCGCACTTTGGATGTTTTTCTACGGGCGGCAAAAACTGGCGTTTCGCCGAGCATGATGCTTTTTTCTTTCTCTCTGGGTCTCCTTTTGCCTTTCTCTCTGCGTGCATCTGCATTGCATTTTCCGGAGTTGCATACTTCATCTTTCTGTTTATGGTTGACGATTCATTAGATGATTTTGGGACGCTGGAGCTTCGTCGCAAGCCCGGCCGCGCATTTGTTATGGCGACACACAAGTCCACTTTGTCCATACACACCTTGTAATACCCGCTAAATACGCTTCGAAGTTCAATAAAAAACATACATAAACATCTCAAGTCACTCCACTCTCTTTCCGCCAACCCGCAGCCCCGCATCCATCTTATCAAGTGTCTTTCTCTTTCCTTGATTCGTTCCGTCGCTTCCAAGACTTCCTATCTACGCGTATGTATGACGACTTTTCTGGCCAGGCTATATCGGCATTCTCCTTTGCGCATTCCAGGTTTTCGAGTACGCGATGCCGGAAGGAGAGGCGTGCATTCATTGGAGTGCATGGGTCGTTCAGCCGCCCTGCGCGTGCCGTGGGGGAAACCAGCGCTCATTGGCTGGGAACTTCGACACCATCCGGGGAACCCGTTTATGCGCCATTGTTTTAATTTAGCGATTTTGTGTTGGGTTAGTGAAGGCCGGTGGTGGTGCCTGGGGTACCTAGCGCTGTGCGAAATTCTGGAGGGGGATGCTAAAGTGAGAATTGCACCACCGTGGTAGAACTACCCAATCGACGAACTCCCGAGCGATTGTTGCATCTCGAGATCAACAATATAGCTGAGACTTCATGGCAACACACAGGAAGTCTGCGCAACATTCTGTTGTGTTTAAGCCTCTGTAGAACCCCATTGGACGCGCAGTCCAGCGGGATGATGAACCCCAGTCTTACTGTATGCGGTCTGAAGTGAGCCGCAACACTTGGGATGACCTGAAGGCCGCCATGCAGGGGTAACGATGAGGCGGTTTGGCTTAAATCCGACAACAGTTGGCGTATAACTGGAAAAATGATCTCATGGTTCCAGAAAGATCGGATACGTCTGGATATGAAGAGAGAAAGAGACGGTGCAATAGAAGACCAGCGGATCCCGCCATTGATCTTGACTACGCGGCTACTGCACCATCAAACCGCAGATTCAATCCCAGCTCCGAGTCGCCCCACGATTTACCACGGGGACGCGAAGACAGCGCTGCAGCAGAAATTGTGAGAGACGCCGGAGGCCTTTGGGTTGATCCCATGGACCAACCATACGCGCAACCTACAATGAGAGCCCAAGAACTCGAAGCGTCCTCCTTCTCTAGTCCGAACTGGCGAAACAAGAATCGAGCGATACATCCGGACTCCTTCCCCGGGAAGAAAAGGGTTGGAAGAGGCGAAAACACATCTCGGGCATTGAATGAAGAAAAATTCATCATCTGCGGCTGCCGTATTTATTCTCTTCATCGCCGGAGACATCACAGGGGAGTGAGTAGGTGGGTACTACGCTACCATGAATAACGAGCGCGTATCCCCAGTCCCTATACTTCGATAACAGGGAACGAACACCACACTCACAAAAACCAAACACCAAACACGACACCGACACCAACACCAAAGTCCTTGACCCCGAACCCGACCCCGACGACGGCGAACAACGCCTCTGCCCTGTAACATCAGGCACAACCGGCATGGCAGCCTTCCTCTGCACCCCCGCCGTCAACCCGACCCCCCACAATATCCCCAACCCCTATACCTCACCCTCCTCCTCTTCTGGTAATAAAAAACGGCCTTCGACATCACATGTCGCCGCGGCGTTCCCGCCACCGGCGACTCACAAACAGAGCCGATCCGTCGCAACGTTCACTCGCTTCGTGACGTATGATTTCACCTCGTGTATGGAGTGTTGCGCGCAGAGACGGGAGTGCGAGGGTGTGCGTTACGGGGCGAGTCTTACGGAGCGGGTGGGGAAGCGGAGGTCTTCGGGGGGGGTATTTGACTGCTGGAGAATGAATGGGCCTTGGGGGATGGGGGAGAGGAGGGGTCATTCATTGCGTGGCTGGTGCGTTGAAGGTTGGATGATTGCAGGTGTGTATGTGGATATGTGATGCAATTTATATAAGTTGGAGGGAATTGGGAGGTGAGGGTGCATATTGGTATGGTAGGTGAGGTAGACAAGTGTGAAGAGCTATGGACTTGGAGAGTGGGGATTAAGAGAGTCGATGACACAATCGCCGAATCCACCCGTTTCGTTGAGAAGTTGGAAAACGTACATACCTGATGGATGGATGTGTGCTTTTGGACGATGCAATCATGTCTCTCTCCTAAGTTGATAAGCTGGCTCGGCTACATGGAACTGAACGAAAATTCGAAATTCATGTATTATCATTACCACGCACGGGCACACGGTGTCGATGTCGATGTCGATGTCGGCCCGCATGTTCGAAGAGGAGAAATAGCCGGAGATGGAGTTGGAGATGGGTAATGGAGGTAGATAATGCAAGCAAATCCATCAAACGATCCCAGCTTCTCTCTACCTTGATGCACTACACTGTCCTGTACTGTACCAAAATGCCCAAACCAACCAGCCGAGCCGAGCCGAGCCGTCAGTCTCAACGAGGTACTGGTTTGCTGGTTCTTCGTTCCATATCTACAGTACAGTACATCAAAGCACCATTATTACCAGATCGTTTCGCTTTTCCCAATATAGGTATAAGTATAGGTACAACGAAAATACACTACATTCCTCTAGTCTGGGCCCTGGAGCTCTCTGATCGATAGAAGCCGAAAATGTTTGTTGTGGATTCGGATTCGGATTCGGATCGGATTTCGGTTATCTAGGGTTTCTTTGTGGATGTTTTGAGTTGTCTTTGATGTCGTTCATTCGTTGTATGTGTGCGACTAAAATGTGAGGGCCAGTGAGGCTTCCTGAAGCAGGCCAAGATAGATGGTTTGCGTTGGTGGGTTTTCGTAAGAGTCCGTGATATTTGACCGTGGAGGGAAGTTGGAAGGCATGGAATTTGTATACCTATACCTAGGACTACAATGGACCGTGTACATAGCGAGAGGAAAGATGATGACATAGAGAGCGAGCGGTCAAGGAAAGCATGCAGAAAATGCATCGCGGTACTGCACGCTTACGTTCGGCTAAGTCTCTTTAAAGCGCGGGGGGGGGGGGGGGGGGGGGCGGTTTCGCCATGATTCGAATCGTGATTTTATCCCACTCAACTTGATTAGGCCATGTTCTAGCTACCTCACTCAACTTCTCCATCGAGCACCACCGGCACGACGTGGTTGCTTAAAATAGCCCTTCCCACACCTCCCGTCCACCAGCCCGTTCCCTCTCCACTTCCCAAGTCTTCCTCACATCCTCGTTATCATGTTGAGATAACAGTGCATCCACCATACCCACGAGTTTCCTCAACTCAACCTTAATGTCCTCAAGATGCGCCGCTTTATTGAATTCAACGCAATTAATCCACGCCTTGCACACCCAGGCGTATACCTCCATGCAGCGAGCAGCATCGAACCTCAGCCACCCGTTCGAGATGACACTCTGTGTGGCCTTTATCGCGGCGAGCAGTAATGGCGGATGGGATGCGGTGAGGGGGTCTTGTATGATGATGCCAAGAAGGGGGAGGATAGATTGGATGTGTTTGACAGAATTGATCTTCAGCAAGTCGACGAGTGTGGAAAGTTGAGTGAGTAAAAGGGTAGCGAGGTTGGGATATGTACCAGGGGTAGGAAAATGGTGGAGAGGCGCTAGGACGCCGTCGCGAACCATTCGATCGAGGAACTTTTCGTCTCTTTTGGTGGCATGGTATAGAGCGATCAAGGCGGGGAAGGTTTGTTCGAGCAGAACGATGGACTCGGATTCCGGGGTTAATCTGGGTAGGAAGTTGAAGAAGGGGAAGAGTTCTGTTTCGAACATTTTGTCGTAACCGTGGTTAGTGAGGAAGTCGGGAGACGCGGATTCGATGAGGAGTTTGACGAGACTACAAGCTCTCGCTCGCCATGCTAGATCGGCATCATCTAGCATTTCCATAATGGGTGGGCGGATGAAGTGCATGTTATTTTTGACATCCTGCTCTCCGGCATTCTTCAGACTCCATTGCAATAGATCCAGAAAGTACTCGTTCTTGGGGCACTTCCATGGTTTTCCATTCCCATCATTGAACTTTGTGGAGGGGGAAGAGCTAGTCTGCGCGAAGAAAGGCGGTATGGTAAGCGAGAGAAAATGCGCAATGAGTCGAGAGGGAAGCTCACTGTTCCTAGACTTCTTGACCTCTTCGATGGCTTGAGCAGGGTCCGTGATGTCGGGGTTCCGGAGCTGCCATGCCATGACTACGTCGAGGGCATCTCTCATCCAAGGGCCGGGCTTGATGCTCATGGCTTTCGCGAGCTCCTTGCCGTTGACTAGTGGCTTGAAGGTGTCGGCTGCGAGAAGATCTTCTTTGACAAGCAGATTCAAGAAAGCAGTGTAGTTGTTCAAAATACCTGGAGGTCGTCAGAAAAACTCGGTTTGATAAGGAACAACGTACTCTCTCTCGATACCGATCCGAGCACTATCTCGTAGATTAGTGAGAACAGGACTTGAGTCCTCCAAGTCTGCAAAACAAAGTTAGACAGAGTCATCCACATGGGTGTCAAAAGGCCACATCAGGCAGCTAGTTGATGAACCAGAGGATTACGTACCGCCCCCCATCTCCGAATCGCCATACCCAACGTGTCACGCTCTTTCGGGCAACGGTCTACCAAGTTTTGGATTTCATCGCTATGGTCGAGAGAGGAAGCAATGACGTCACATATCTTGTTCGGTGCTTTAAAACCTTCTTGGGCAACTAGATAGGCAGCGTGGTACGGGGGTCGCGATGGCTTGGAGTTGGGAATCTGTGGTGTGTCGGCCCAGGGCATCACCGCAGCGCACATCCATGCTAAATACTGCAGCTCAGTGTTAGTCGAGATGCGCAGAGACGTTTCTTTTCAACTGACGTACCCATTCGTCTGCATTTCGTAGTAGATGTTCCGAGACTGTGGAGGTGCCGTCACTAGCGGTCCTGACAGAATTGACGAATTCGTAAGCCGGAACGAAATAGTCAAGGTCAGGCTTGGATGGAAGCTCTCGAGTGGGGTCGGTGAAGATGGTGTCGTACCTAGACAGCAAAAGGTCAATGAAAGTCCTATAGAGGAATACCGCGGCGTGGTACATACAGTCCAAACTCGTTGATAAGAGCGAGGGCCATGCAGGGATCTGGTCCTCGCAGCATTTTCTCCAGCTCAACGCCAACTCTCTCCCGCTTGATCTTAACCTTCAAGGCTTGCTGGATGTCTGCATTGCCCATAGCCGCAGCAGTGTGTGGCTCAATGGTGTAGTTGAGCCGGCTGGCGAACCGGATCAGCCGCAATACTCGCAGTGGATCATCTTTGAACGTTTGATACGGCTCCAGTGGTGTTCTGATGATCTTCGCGGCCATATCTTCGAAGCCACGCCCAGTCAGATCCTCAATTCTCTGCGTGTTGAGATTGTAGAACATGGCGTTCACGGTAGCATCACGTCGCATAGCATCTTCTTCAGCAGTACCAAACTCCATCTCCGGATTACGGCTGACCTCGTTGTAAGTCTCTTTCCGCAAGTTGACAAGGTCTAGATCGATTCCCATGATGCGGATAGTCGCCGTCTCGAGGTTCTTCGACGCCTCTGGATTGGCCTTGATGGTGTGCAGGCCCGACACAATCCTCTCCCCCTCATGCTTGTTGAGCCCGTGCTCCTCGATCTTTCCAGGGATTTTCAGGTACTCGAGCATCTTGAGCCCAAACTGCTCGCCGGTCATCTTGTTGATGGCGACGTCAACATCCTGACTTCCAACCCCCAGCAGCTTGTCGCGCACCCAGCCACCTGTCCAGCGCAAGACGATCTTCTCTTTTGCAAGCTCAGCGGGAACTTCTTTGCTGGTCGATGCACTCGACGAATCATTGTCGATGTAGGTCGCGACGCCAAGAAGCAGCTCGCGTAGTTGAGTCTCGCTTTCAGTCAACTCAAAGGTCGTTGGATTTGATTTAGAATCTGACTGAGGAGCCATGGTGCCGTACGGTCGAATGTATCGAGGTTGCGGCGGGTCAATTTTGCGCCTCTTCGGGCTCGGCTCCTCTCGTGATATGGGTGAAGATTGTCGTGACGTAGGCATACGACAGTAATGAAGAAAAGGCCTGGAGATGGAATACGTGGGTTGATGAAGTGAAAGCCGTGGTGAGAGACTGTTAAACCTGAGCGCTAACAAATTTGCTCGCGGTGAACAAAGATGGAAGGCACGACTCATCGACATTCATGGGTCAAAGTCAATATAGACGGTTTGGGAGTGAGACACCTCGCAAACGACGAGTAAGGCACCATGAAAATGTATTGGCGGTCCGGAAAGACGATAATGTAATAGAAGATTGACCAGCGACGGTAGTGGTGAGGTTTGTCGTGGTGATGGAGGTTTGCGGCCTCGTCCAGTCAGAAAGCGCAGCGGCCGCATCAGCCATCGTCACCTTTCCACATCACCACCGAGACCCAACCGCTGCACACCCGCATCTCCACCAAAAACCGCACATTTCTCGCCAGAATACATGCCGGCGATCCCAGAAACCCTGTGCGCATCTACAAACCACCCGTGGGCGCACCGCCCGAGCCCCCCATCTCCACCTCCGTCCCCATGACGCCGCCGCAAGATGGCACGCCCAAGCCCCCCAAGTATCCCGCCGACCTGGAGACGTCCATGATTCTGCCCAAACAGCGCGCATCGCCGGCCTCCTCGCTCTCCTCGCTGCCATACCGGACGTCAAATCCGTCGCTGCATAAGCTGTTCGAGTCTACGGCCACATTATCTGGTTCGCGCCCGAGCTCCGGATCGGCGACGCCTACGGCTACGGTAGCCCCAAGCTCGATATTCTCAGGCTCGACGTTGAGGAATGGCGCAGGAACGCCGGGGAGTCTGCCGCCGGGGGTGTCGGATGAGCATAGGACATTGATACAGAGGGCTTTTGCGCCGCATGTCGTTGTTCTGGCGGACCAGGAGACGGAAGAGTTAATACGGGGCAAGGGCTTTGAAGGAGGGTTATTACAACTTTTGCGGCCCTTTGGGGAGTCGGTACCGGGAAAAGTCACAATACGGGACAGCGTGGGTGCGAGCAAGAGCTATGAGGACTTTGGCGTGCGGTTTGTGGGGGTGAATGAGGGACTCGGACTCCCATCTATGCCAGGCAGGGA
This sequence comes from Byssothecium circinans, assembly GCA_010015675.1. Lineage (NCBI taxonomy): Eukaryota > Fungi > Ascomycota > Dothideomycetes > Pleosporales > Massarinaceae > Byssothecium > Byssothecium circinans. Next base: position 617,940 of record ML976993.1, on the reverse strand, counting down.
TTCAATGAATGGGAAAAGAGAGGGTGGCAGAGTATCCTCAAGCTCAATACGGCCACGGAGGGTAGGAGGCGACGTAAATCAGATTGAAGAGCTGGTGGATCGACATCTGCAATACTCCGAGTTCAATACCCAGGACATGGTGGCAGACTACCTCAACCAAGGCCAGCCCCAGGTCCAGGAAAGCTCTACCTCACCCTTCTACACCTTGTACCTGCGGCGACTATTATCAGGCCTTCCCTTGGTACCACACGAAACCTTCGCACATCCCGTTGCCGGCGTCATCGCCATCTCATCGCGCAACGCAAATCCAATAGAGGAGCTGAGAAGGCTCTACAGTAGACAGCACGACGGCGATCTCAGGTTCCCTCAGTGGGTGGAGAATGACTTCCTCCGCTATTACGTCCTAATACACGACGAAGAGACAGGCGACATTGCCAAATCAAATCAAACCTTTGACTCCATGAAACGACATTTCGGCCTACACTGCCACCTACTACGATTAAAAAGCCAGCAATGCATACCCTCAGACGACGACAGCGTGCGGTTACCAACCTGTGAATGGATGTCTGCGTCGGAAGAGCTAGCAGAGATCCAAAAGCGAGGTACACCTCCATCCACCCCATCCCCTTCTCCCAACTAACATTCTTCCAGAAGTCGCCGACGAAATCACAGACCCAACCCCCTACCTCCCCGACTCGGACACCACGGCCCTCCGCACCTTCATCCGCGAACTCGTCGCGCAATCCATAGTCCCCAACATGGAACGCGCAGTCTCAACCTGGAACGAGCAAGTGCTAGCCCGACGCCGCGGCATCTCAGGCCGCTTCATGTCGCTCTCCAAGCGCTGGACGCCCTTCAGCAGTTCGCGCAACTCCTCTTCCTCGTCAACCACGTCCTCAAACTCAAACTACGACAGCCTCCAGGGCTTCTACCGCCCCGACGCGCCCGAAGCCCTCATGCGCAAACTGGCCGATTACTGCTTCATGCTGCGCGACTACAAGCTTGCCCTAAGCACCTACGACATCTTACGCACCGACTTCCAAAACGACAAAGCATGGCGCCACTACGCGGGCGCCGCCGAAATGGCCGCTCTATCCGCCCTCTCCATCACAGGGCCCACGGGCTCGAAGACCCGTGTCGAAAACATCGATGCCTGGATCGAGGCCGCGTCGTACTCGTACACGGACCGCCAGCGCAGCGCAGCGCCCTACTACGCCCTGCGCACCCTCGCGCTGGGCCTCGAGCTCCTGCGTCTCCGCGGCCCCGCCGCCGCAGACGACGCTGCGCGCTGGGCCTCGCGTATCCTGGAAATGCATCTCGTGGGCGCCGTGGGCGCGAGCCTCTTCACCGAACGCATCTCGGCCTGCTACGCCGTGCGCGCCGGCGTCGGCGCGCTGCGGCTCGGCTCCCGGAGACGCAAAGCCGCGTTCTGGGCCGTCCTGGCGGCCGAGAACTGGTGGCGCTTGGGGAAGGCGTTGCAGGCGGAGAAATGCCTCGAGGCGGCGCTGGTGCTGTATGGGACGAGGGGGGAGAGGGAAGATGGCGGGGCGCTGCGTCTGCCGTATGTGGAGATGCGGGGTTTCGTCGATGATCTAAGGCAGCAGATCATGGGGCTGAGGCTTATGAATCGCGGGCTCGTGGATCAAGGGGATGGCGACGAGGAGCATGGACGTGGAGGGGAGGGCGCGGGGCTGGGGCTGGGGGTGGAGCACAGCGTCGTGGAGATCGCGACGGAGACCTTGGATAAGAGTCCTAGGGCGCATCGGAAGTCGTTGATTGGGGCTGTGGCGCCGGCTTTGGCGATGGATGTTGCGCCTTTGAGCCCCAGGCTGGAGAGGAAGGACGATAATTTCGAGGGGGCGGAGGCCGGGGGAGGAGCTTAATGTGTAGTTTATTTTTCCTCCTCCTACTCTTGTTCTTCTTTCTTCTTCGCTTCGATTTTGTTTGAGTAGGGTTGCTTGATGGGTTGGCATTGCATGGGCGTTGATTTTACTTTACTGTACGAGCGCGGAATGGGGTAGATGGATGCAAGGGACGCTACGTTGAGCGTTGGACAAGTCAAGTGGACACGATTGAATCACAGCACAGCATGTATGACCACTTCCACACATTAAATCACATCTCAAGCGAAAGCATCCATAACAGCGATCACCTTGCAAGCCGGCATGCGATAAGTATACAATTGGTCTCGCTACGGCCCTTCCATCATCCGTCGACCGAGCTATATATGCAGAAAGTAAGGAGAGGGAAAAAGATGATGCAAACATAACCCCCAACGCCAAGCCAAATCAGGATCGTGTAGGCCCAAGCACTTTGGTGCCCACCTGTCTGGCCATGCAAAATGTCCGTCATACTCGTATGTTATGCAAACCAAAGTGAAAGCAAAGCCCTCATGCAATATAGGAAGGAGGGAAACTGAATGTGCGCCTAGGCTATGCATGCAAAATACGTCGATAGGGTATCATCGTCGTTCATCATCGTGTTCGAAGCTCGGGGGGTGAGGCGAGCTGGTGAGGCTGCGTGTTGTCAGGCTGCAGCCTTCACACGCAAGAGGTCAGGTCGATTACCGGCGGCCGCGGCGTAGAGGTCATAGTCGATGTGAGATCGACGACCTCAGAGGTGGGTGCGGCTATCGTAGCGGTAGTGGGGGGAGGTGAGGGTCGGGTGGTGGTGGCGGTTGGTGGAGGGATGGCAGTCAAGGGCTCTGGCGACTCAGACGGGTCCGTCGTCCGTAGCCCGCGTAGCTTGATGGTGAGCTTCTGTGGCTTTGATGCCTGCTCACTATCCGGTATGTGAAGGTGTGCCTGTGACAGGTTGGAACCGTTTGACTCGTCCGATGAACTCTCGGTGCATTCCGGAGTAGAGTCTGAGTCGAAAAGCGGGAGCGGTGAGCGACGCTTCCTCGCTCGCGGAATCTCGTCCTCGTCACTGACGCTGGGACTGGGCCGCTTCCTAGAAGCAACAGTGGCTTGCTTTGGGATGACGGTGACTGCGGGCTCGCCGGTGTGAGGGCCCGCAGTGTTGCGTACCGAGGAGTAGTGCTCCCATGTCTGCAAGAGTCAGCTTGAGGTCTGCGACGTGGTAATGGTGAGGGTTACTTACGTGATAGGCGATGTGGAGCACTTGGCGGTTATCGACAGCCTCGTCATCTTCAGAGGTGTAATGGAAGCGTGGTGAGATGAGGTGGGTGTAGTCAGCCTGCCACAGACGGACATGCACGTTGAGGGCAGAAGCAAAGGCGGAGACCTCCATGTTGTCGGCCCACTCGCCGGGCTGCCCCATCTTCTCGACGTGCTCTTCGAACTGCTTCTGCAGGTCTGCCTCTGTGAAGGAGCTCGTGTCGATGCGAGTATGCAACGCAGCAGCCGTCTTGCGTTTGGGATTTCGGCGGACATTGTTGACAGCCATGTACTGGCGGTAGAAGTCGGCGTTGTCCTTCATGTGTTCTATCGTGGATATGCGTAGAACTTCATGCATCTCCTGGTGGCCGAAGAGCTGGTCGGAGAGGGCGTTGAACAGGCAGTTGCCTACCTCAGTCAGCAGCAATTCGCGTCGAAATTGGACATTTAGCACTCACCATCGCCTCTGATTTCGCTGGGATACAGGCCGTTTGCTTCCAGTATGGGGAACTCGGGCGAGTTGGCTCGCTGCTTGCGGGGAGCCATGGTGACAGCTGGTGGATGCAAGGTCGCGAGTGGTGTTTTCAAGTCGGGAGTGAACAGGGAAAGAACAGGTGGGAGCGGGCGAGGTGGTCTGTCATGGATGACAAGATGCCAAAGTACGGTCCGGCGGCGGCTGCCTGGTGAAGTTCCGCCTGTGGAGGTGGTGAACCTCACTCGTGAATGGGACAATAAATCGTTTTTCGGTGACGCGAGGTGAAGCTCAGGGAGGACGAAAGAGGGATAGTCGCCAAGGCACACGAACCAGGAGAAAGCAGCGGCGGCCTTAGTCAGACGTGCGAGACGACTCACACACGATGACAGGTTGCCGTGCACCAGAGCAAGAGGATGCAATTGTCGTAAATGCGTATTGTCGACGTGTAGAAGAGGCGGTAAGGCTGCAAGGTAAGATACGGCCAGAAAAATTTGTACCGGTACCTCGGTGATGTCACAGACCAGCTCTGTTGTTAGCTCGTCGGGCCGCTGAGAGGAAGTCAAAATAGCGAGGTGATAATAAGCCCGCGATCTGATCGTGCCACCAAGGTGCGTGAGAACAAACGGAAAGCGACCTGAGACTGCAGAGAATATTATATATGGCGTGGGCAGAACAGCTGAGCCAGTCAGTTGCAGGTGTAAATAAACACGCGTTATCTCGTGCCTCCAGCGGTCGATCAGATGTCTTGTGCCCGCTCCGAGAGGTGTGGAGACCAATCAGCGGTCGGTAATTGAGATGCCTGTCCACAGGACTTTCGTTGTCGAGAAACAGGACCATCCCAACATCTTGAACGCAGATAAATAATCCAATCCGTGCTTCATAATGACAACAACAAACGTCGTGATTGTTGGGTAAGTTTTAAACAACCAAACCGTACCACATGCTGAACCCTCACACGTAGCGCCGGCATCATAGGCCTCACAACCGCCCTCGTGCTCTCCAAACACAAAGACCTCTCAATCACAGTCGTAGCAAAGCACATGCGTAAGAAACCGTCTCATAAACCCACGCTACACACCAACCCGGACACGCCCTAACCTCTTAAAAGCCGGGGATTATGACATCGAATACGCATCACCATGGGCGGGAGCCAACTACTTCCCCGTCGGGACCCCAGGCAGCAACCTCCAAAAGTTCGAAAAAGCCACTTGGGCAGAACTGGACCGTATCTGCAGAGAGGTGCCTGAAGCGGGTATCCACTATCAACACACCGTCATCTATGGGCGGAAGAAAGATGCGGGAACGGCGACAGGGGACTGGTTTAAAGAGCTGATCAGAGAAGACGCGTGGTTCAAGGATACCGTACCGGATGTAAGCTGCCACCTTTCGATTGGAGATACTTCCTTCATTCACGCCTGTCCGTTGGGATATGAGGACACATGTGAGTCATCTCGACTGACCTCTTCAGTTCCGCATCCTCCCTAAATCCGACCTTCCACCCGACTGCAACACCGGCACCTCCTTCACCAGCGTCTGCATAAACACCGCAATCTACCTCCCCTACCTCCTCGGCCAGTGCGTAAAGCAAAACGTAACTATAACCCGCGGCATCCTAACCCACATCTCCGACGCCCCCTCTCACCACTCCAGCGGCACTGCCTCCATAGTTCTAAACTGCACGGGTCTCTCCGCCTCCACCCTCGGCGGCGTGCAAGATGCAAACGTCTACCCGGGCCGCGGCCAAATCGTGCTGGTGAGGAATGAACCGGGCGTCATGGTAACTGTCAGCGGTACGGATGACGGTAGCGATGAGGCTACGTATATCATGCAGCGCGCCGTGGGCGGGGGGACGATTCTGGGGGGTTGTTTGCAGCATGGGAGTTGGGAGTCGCAGCCTGATCCGAACCTCGCGCAGCGGATTATGCAGCGTTCGGTTGACTTGTGTCCGGCGCTGGTGCCGAAGACGGGGAAGGTGAGTGAGTTGTCGATTGTGAGACATGGAGTTGGTTTGCGGCCGATGCGGAAGGGTGGTCCGCGAGTCGAGAAAGAGAGGATTGGGGATGTGTGGGTGGTGCATAGCTACGGGTATGGGGGGTATGGGTATCAGAGTAGCTTTGGGAGTGCGTGGGAGGCCGAAAGGTTGGTTGGGGAGATTTTGAGGGAGAAGGCTAAATTATAAATTAGGTGGTTAGATGGCTTGGGGAGGGATGAGCTTCTTACTTACCTACATTCGTATTTATAGGATGCAATAGATGCATCCATGGATCGTAGATGGCCTCCTCTTCTTCTTAGGCGATCGCACATATTCCTACAGCTCCAACTTGCGAGATTCGTAAGGATAGCTGGTGAAGAAGCGCGTAGTTGGGCCTGGGCAACTAGTAAAGGTAAAGGGAAGGAAGGAAATCCTCTATAACAAGTTACTAGTTAAAAAGCCCATGAAGAAAGCACATTAGAGGTATTTCTGTTCTATGTACTTCCCAGTGATGAGAAACGAGAAACATGAGATGATCAGGAAGCCGCTTCGACGGTAAAGAGCGCTCGCCGCTGCAGCTTCTATCTAGTTAGCTGGTCGGAACGAAAGCAGTCCCCAAGATGGGAAGCTGCGTTGTTACGGGCATTCAGCCATCCAAAACCCCATTCTCCCACACTCCTGTGCCGCGCTTCCAGGATGTTGATTATTGTCAAACGAGGTTGGTACAGTCTCCCTCGCAAAAGAACCACGAAAGCACAAAAAAGAAATACCGAATCCGCATAGATAGACAACATATTACTACACGTCGTCCCCGTCAACGGACTATCCCAAAAAGCAAAAGAGAAGGGTATACCAAGATGCACTATATCCCAAAGCCCAAAAACATCAAAATCCCCAATCTATATCCATCCCATCATTACAGATTCTACATTACGCCATGATCCCTTTATCTCCATCATCCCCCGCTCCCTCCTCAACACTCACACTCTTACTTCCATCACATCAGATCATCAACCTCATTCCCCACCTCCTCGCTCTCTTTCTCATAAACCACCGTCACCGGCCCGGGCCGGTGCGTATACGACTGTGCCTCATAATGTTCCTTCAGCCTCCTCTGCCTCTTCTCTTTCTTATGCATCCAGAACATGACGGCCAGTAGGCCAATGATAGCCGCACCCATGATGCCTCCAACAGCCCCACCGACCGTGCTGGCGATTTTCCGCTTTTCGGCCGCACATAGGCTGGGAAGATCGGTGGGCGTGATAGCGAAAGGTGCGCCGGTGGATACTGCGGTACCAGCGACTTGAGGGGCATTGATGGCTGGGGTGGTAGTCGGTATTGCCGGTGTTGCGGTTGCGGTGGTGGGTGTTAGGGTAGACGAGACACCTGCCGTGGACGTTTCGAATTGAAAAGCACCGAGGAAGGTCGTTTTAATCTTTGGTGCCGTGGCGTTGTTGCAGCAGTTGGAGCGGTCGTCGACTCCGCGGCAGCAGTAGGAGCCGAAATCGCACATCTGGATGTTCCACGCGTGGGCCTTCTTGCCGCCGGCGAAATCGTCCGTCACTGGATTCCAGTTAGCCTTTGTTCATCCAGAATCGTAGCAGAGGACTTACCATCTGGGCATAGCTTCGGACATCCGGGATCTTTGCCAGTGGGGTCGGTACATCCTTTCTGCCAGATAGATCCCATATACTCATCGTTCGTCGCCATGCACAGTCCATTATCCAGGCATATGTCCACAGAGCCGACGGGACGGCGGATAGCGCAGCATCCACTGTGTTTGGTCGATGATTTGCAGGGCGCATACGTGCTGTCCAGTTCATTACCAAGGAGGCCGTAGCATTTCTGTTCCGCGCCCTGAGCCAGGACGTAGAAGAGAAGAGAAACCGGAAGAGTGGTAAAAGACCGCATGATTAGGAATAGACAGTATACAGTAGGTAGAAAAAACTCGGTATCGAAGTAAAAAAGCAGCACGACGTGCAAGATAGACTTTAGCAAAAGAACGACTTTGACGCGAACGCGCCGTGAAGCAAGCCTGCAAGCGTCTCAAACCACAACGACAAGAACAACAACTAAGGGAGAAGAAGAACAAACCAAACGTCCCAAGAACACAAACCGGCGCATCACAGCCTCTCATATCATATTCCCCCGAGCCCAACCCTACCCATCGCATTTTGTACGACTCCATATACCAAGCCCCAACCTGGCCAACCAGTCAGGGTTGCTCTGTCCAAGAAGTCTCAGCTGCGGCATCGCGAGATGAAACCCATCATAAAACTCCGCAGCCAGATCCCCGTCAGCACCCCCAACTTCAGCCTGGTGAGTTAGGATGGAATGACTCGATGTGGAGGGAAGATACCCGTAGTGCGGTAGCGAAAACGGAAGGGTGGGAAAGGCGCCATGTCCGATGGTGGAGGTGTGCGCAATGGGGCGCTCTGGCGTCTCCATGTTTAAGGTGAAGTCCGTCGTGTGCACACCAATGGCTAGACTCCAAGCAATCAGGACGATCGGCGCTTGATGGCTTCTGCAGTTTTGTCTACACCGGTGCAGAGCAAAGAATATACGTCAGGCCTTGACTTTTCGTGTTGAGGTGTGCAAATCTCCAGGCATAAATCATGTTCGAGCTTGATAGGGCGGACATGTCCGGTGGAAGTTCCGAGGTGGAACCGTGGAAGCAAGGGTGAATCGGGTAGGGCTTGCGGCAAGCACGATTGGTCCATGACGTGCAGCTGCTAAATCAGATCTCATTTCACCCGTCTCAGCCACCGACACACGAGCAAAGTACAAAGAAACAATTATCGAGCCTCGAGTACAAACAGCCTCCAAGCAGCCTATTATCCATGTACCACAGACTTACAGTGGAGTCCCGGGCTTATTTTTGAACACGAGCTACTAGGAACATCCCAGCATGCCGAGCTTCTTCTAGGTTAACATGTAGGGTAATGCATGATTTCAAGTACACGGAGGAGATGAGAGATTTAAGAGATCCATGCGTTGGATTTCCTTACGGTTCCTCCCGCCAATGTCCTGGTTTGTGGGTTGAACTTGAACATACCTAGGAGGAATCTAGGGACGGGTCGATGAGGAGGAGATTCGGCGTTTTGTTTGATAGTGAGAAGGAACAAATTCCTGATAATTGTGACTTTTAAGGCGGCCAATCCCGTCGATGTAAATATTGATTTTTTTAGGGGCATGTCTACGACTCTATGGTGGTACGCACCCCCCTTACTTCCTCAACAATAGTGTCGGGGTAATCTCGCGCCACCTTCACGCTTCTGCAACTACCGACTGCCGATCCGACTCATCCGCGTTGCTGCGTTGCTCCCCTATAGCTAAACTTCCATCTTAATCCGGCCCGGCATCCATTGTCATCCATGGATCCCACCTGGCACCACCCAAGGCCTGAAGCCTTAACACGTTCTCCTCAAGCTCCCAACTCCCCCAACAACTCCTCAATCCGCTTCAACTCCGCACTCTCCCTCCCATCCACCACCCACCACTGCATCAAATTCCTCCTCGTCCTCTTCGCCCACATAACCGCCTCACTCTTCCTCCCCAACCCATTATACACATACGCCAACCTCTCCAAGTCCTCCGCAATCAGCGTCTCAAACCCTTCCCTGTCGCTGATCTCAAGCACCTCCTTCTCCCACGCGATGATCTGCTGCGCATCGTACGTCTCCCCCGTGATGGAACTGAGCTGCTCGTGCAGCTTAGCGAAGCGCTCGCGCCGCTGGTCGCTTCCTGCGATGGCGTATTTGTCCGCGCTGCAGAGAGAACACGTGCAGGTGAAGTGCCAGCCGTCGCGGTACAGTTTCTGGCGCTCGGCGTGCTTGAGATCGATGCGCCCGTAGGATATGCTGATTTCCTCGCCGGGCTGGATGTCGCGGAGCGTGCTGATTTCCATGTGGAGCGTCCGCGGGATGAATTTCGCGTTGGCGTTGGGGCGGCAGGCGTGGTTGATGCGGGAGACGAGTGGGAAGAGGCAGAGGTAGCCTTCGCCGTCTCCTTCGCTGCCGTCGGGGACGTGGCAGGCGAAGGTGTTGGTTTTGAGGATGTCGTCGATGCCGTTACCCACGGCGCTTTTGTCGAGGTCTAGCACTTGCGTCCGCGTTGAGGAGGGGAGCATGTCGACTGCGCTGTTCATGAGAGCGAGGCCTTCGTCTCGATTGAGTTGGATGGGGAGTTGGGAGCTGGTGATGATTCGGGCTGCGTCGACCATGATGCGCTGTCCCTTTTTTAACATTTGCTTCGCGATGACTCCCTTTCCTTTACCGGGAATATCTTTTATTTCTAGGAGTTTGTCGTCGACTTCGTCGCCGGTTTTCGGGGCGGATGCAAAAACTGCGGATGCGGCCTCCGCAGCTTTTGGCGTCGCGATGATGCTCAGCCCGCCTTTGCGGAAAGCATCTGTCGTGTGCGTACAGTATTGCCGTTCCCGTCCTTGGATGCAGTGCGGTTTATATCTCCACCCCGAACCAGATTCCGGCTCTGTAGTCACGTTTTTGCGAACTTCTCTTGGTGGACATGTTGCTGGCTCCTGCAAAATAAGCTGTTGTGGTTTTGGCAACGCACATCGAAGGTTAGTTGCAAGTGCTTCGCTAGGCCGTACGAAAACGCCTAACAAGGCATAAAGAATACAAAAACGTATCATTATGCGTGTATATGTTCAATGGTCGTGTTGAGAGTCGCAAAGACATGGAGACCGCGGGCGTGGTGGAAACCAGGAGGCTGCTGCAACGCATCTGAAACAGGCGTCAACATCGTGTGTCCAGATCAGCAACATGGAAGCTTGGCTTGGATAAAGGTTTGCGGGCTTGGAATTGGCGTCGTCTTTGGAAGTGTAGATGAGAAGAACGTTGCGGAGTTGATGAGTGTTGACAAATGTCTGCTTTTTTGACAATCATTTCGTTGAGCCTAGGATGAAGTGAAGATGCACCTAACGCTTTTGAGGCTAGTTGCATGAGACGACCTCCTCCGTCTTGCAGTTGACGTATTGATTGATGGGTCTCCAGTCCTGCAGACCATGTTTCTTGTGGTGATGAAATCACTGCTGAAGGCTTGTTATCTCCCTGGATAGGGCCCTTCCATGAGAGTTCCTCGCCATCTCAGTGCTCCAGTCAACTAGATTCCATGCTAGTTTTGGTGGAAAATCCACATTATATAAACATATTCTCGTTTACATCTCTCAGTAACCCCCACATACATAGGTATCATACCATCTAATTCCAGACCAGTGGTATCAGACACGCTTGATTCGCAAGAGTCGCTCTAACCCGCCGAAGCCCAAATCAAACCAACGCAACACCAAACATGCCGTCAGGACGCCGCGCCTTTTAAATGCTCGCCATGCAAAAAACACACAGATATCAATGCCACCCTCAATGCGAACGGGATCCAACCATGCCGTACTACGACTTGGATGATCCAAAGAAATGATGCTTCTTTTTCTTCTTCTCGTCCTTATCTTTTCCCGGTTTCCCGCTAGGTGCCGGTGATGGCGCTGGGGGTGGCGCTTGGGGTCGCCCTTGGTTCAGCGACATGTTCGCCATAGCTGCGGTTGGCGGGGCGCGTCCTCCGCCTGGTCGTGATGGGAGACCACCCGGTATATTTGGCATTGGTTTTACGCCTGCTGGCGGGGGCGCAGGTTTAGGTGGTGCGGGCTTCTCGAACAAATGTGCTGGGGCCTTTGGTGGAGGTTGGTCGGCAGGGAGTCGCAGGGCGCGACGACTCTGGCTGAGGTCGCCAACTTGGCGGAGGTAGAGTGCAGGGTTGACCATATGGGAAGTGACTAAGAAGACGTCTCGTGAGGTCTTTTCAGAAACTTCGTAGCAAGAACGAGCTTCTGAATATGTTGCTCCTCCTCCAACGAATACGATGACTCGCTGTCGTGGTTCCACACTCGCCAACCGTGACTTAGCCCACGTTGGTTTAGCTGACCGGAGTGACGCGGCGGGTGTCATCTCTTGCATGCTTGGGTCTTCGGGCTGCATCTTTGTATATGGAAAGATATCTTGCGGCAATCTTCCGGCAACATGTTCTTCCAGGACGGTCTTCAATACGGGGTCGTATCTCGAAAGTGCAAACTCATCCATGTTCGGCGGTGGGGCGCTACGAGGAAATAGAGGAGGTGGAGGATCGCGCTTCTCCTTTAGAGCCCTATCTACTCGAGCACCGAGATGATTAAGATTCTTGAGCACTGCCTCATCCTGGGGAGGTAGCTGGGCGTGTAGTAAAAGCTTGTTCAGATCGGCGGGGTGGATTCCATCCCTATAGAGAACATATAAACCGATAAGGCGGAGGCGGTCGGAAGGCGAAACGGCGTCCTCGTCTAGAGTGCGAACAACCTGATCAGCCAGGCCTTTTGCTTTCTTGAAATCCTCGTCAAGGCCTGTGGCGAGGCACTGTATATTTGTTAGCAGCTGGTGGGGTCCACGGCGTGTCTTGTGTATACTGACCTGCTCAACGGAGGCGAGATCTGGCAATTTCCGTTGCTGGAATATGCCCATGCACTCTTCTGCCATGGATATGTTTAACGAATATGCCTCCTTCATTGCTGTAAACTGCGGGAGCCCTGCCATCATATCTTTGACCGCATTCAGGCCACTCATGCCGCTTTGACTTGCAGCCGCATCGGATGTGAAGACGGAATTCTCAGCCATGAACTTTTGAAAATCGCTCGGCAGTTTGTCGACGGTATCCTTCATGTGTCGATGGCGGTATTCGACCCAAATCTTGTCTTTGTCGCTAATTTCCATCTCTTTCTCTTCGGCGCCCGGCTCACCTTCATTGATGGTAGTCTTGTAGGTGACCTTGTCCCCTTCCTGTACCCGTAGCAAATCATGAACCATGGCCTGGTAGGTAAATTCATGCAGGAGCGGCGCATAGAGATCCATGGAGCGGTCTGTGATGTAAAGCACGCCACGCGGGCGGTTCGACTGTGGAGGGAAATCGGGATTGAACTGGGCGTACATGTCGAGCTTGTCTTGTGTGAAGCGAGCAAGGTGCGAGCAAAGAACAGCGGCGTCGTGGGTGGGATTGCGGGCGCGGAAATAGCGAATGGTCGGGTACTCGCCGAGGGCAACGCAGACGCCCGTGAGCCGCTCTGCGATTTCCTCCATGTGGTTCCTAACGAGATTGTTGCACTCGGGGTGGTACAGCACGGGGAAGCTCCACGGATCTTGGAAGGTTATGAGGTGCGATTCGCGCGGGTGGAAGTCGAGATGGCAGACCTTGAACATGCGGATCTGCTGCTGGGCCATCTGCGAGCGCTCCAATCGCTCTCTCTGCTGTGCCGCCGGCATTGTCGTCCATATCAGGAACGTCCCCCTATATTTCCGGCGCTCGAAATCTGCCATGATGCAGTCGACAATGTGCGGTTTCGGAGTGAGAAAGTAGACGGCATCGGTGTCGGGTTGCGCCTGGCGACGGTCCTCGATGTTCTCAATGTTGGTGATGTTCTCATTCAGGATGTCATCTTCCTTGGCGACGTTGTCGATCAACTTCCGGCTCTCGTGGTCTACAACGAGCACCTTCCACTGCGAGAATCAGCATAGTTCGGGCGGGTGTGCGGTGTGGAGGAGGGGCTCGTACGTCGCCGCGCGTGGTGTTGCGGATGGTGGTAATGATGACTCGAGAGCAGGTTAGCAGGGCGCGTACAGGTACAATAGCATGGGGGTGGCCATACGGTCCCGCTGGATGTCTATGATGGAAACCCCCATGATGGCGGGGTGGGAGCCTCAGTGCCCAACGGCCGGTGTCTGGAACTTCGTACTGGGAAGGAGACTGAACAGGGCTGGTGTGGAAGTTGGAGACAGCAAAAGACTCGAGGGATAGCGAGCGGCAGGTGGACTGGAGAAGAGAGTGAAGAGAGTGTTCGGCGCTGACGCGCAAGTGGGACGTGGTGTGTGAGGGCGAGGGCGAGGGCGAGGGCTGGTACGGCGGCGAATCCGTTCTCCGACGCCTGTGCTGTGCTTGGCTCTCCAGAAATTTGTTAGACATGCCATCTGACGTCTTCACCGAATGTGCAGTCCACACTGAGAGCCGCTCTCGCTCTCCAATCTCTCCCATCCCGCTGGAATGCCTGCATTGCCGACGCAGCGCACTTCATTGTGTCTGTTCTGCGCCTTCGCCGCCAGAGCCCGCCCGCAACAACGCCTCCTCCCCCGTGTCCAGGCCGCATATCGCTCAACAGCAACAAAGCGCAGCAGTCGGCCACGAAAAGATGAAGCCATTATCGACGATCAACTCGTTCGGGCAGATAATGCACGATCCCACTTCAAGGGCAAGAACGCCTTTAATTACCTGAAAGGAGGACGTTCGCCGGCCGTTGGTGGCTCCCGCCTCTTTGAAGAAACGCGCAAGAAGCTCGAAAAGCTTCAACGAGACTTATCCCAACCGGCGTTTCTGGAGAGCCTGCAGTTGACGAGCGAAGATTTCGATCGAGAATGGCTCACTTTTGAACGATCCATCAATCTATGGATCAAGCAGGCCACCCCCGAGCTGGAAGTCCTCGCACTGGAATCGCAGAGGGGCAAAGCAACGCTCGAGACTCGCATACGATATTTGTTTTACGCCCAAGTATGCGGCGGTCGCTTTACAAAGGCCGAACTCGAGAACCAGAAGGACGTGGCCGACCTGCGCTACCCGACCGAGTGGTATCCCGCCACCCGCGAGATGTCGCGGACCGTCCACCTCCATGTCGGCCCTACGAATTCGGGAAAGACATACCATGCACTGAAGCGGCTGGAAGAGGCCGAAAAGGGCATTTATCTCGGTCCGCTGCGGCTGCTCGCCCACGAAGTCTATACCCGTCTGAATGCAAAGGGCAAACCCTGCGCGCTGGTCACTGGGGAAGAGCAGCGACTGCCCGAGGGCGAGACCAAGATGTGGAGCTGCACCGTGGAAATGGCGCCTCTCAACACGACCATGGATGTGGCTGTCATCGACGAGATCCAGATGATTAACCACAAAGAGCGCGGCTGGGCGTGGACGCAAGCTTTCCTGGGTCTGCCGGCGAAGGAGTTGCACCTGTGTGGCGAAGCACGTACCGTACCTCTAATAAAGGAGCTATGCGCGCTCGTCGGCGACAAGGTCCACGTTCACGAGTACGAACGTCTCACGCCACTTCAAGTTGCGCCACGAGCTCTTGGGAAGCTACGCCATTTGGAGAAGGGAGACTGCGTGGTCGTTTTCTCCGTCATCGGGATCCATGCGTTGCGGAGGGAGATTGAGAAGAAAACGGGCAGGAAGTGTGCTATGGTGTACGGCAGTTTACCCCCTGAAACACGAGCTCAGCAAGCCCGCCTGTTCAACGATCCCGACAACGACTATGACTTTTTGGTGGCCAGTGATGCCGTTGGAATGGGTCTGAACCTCAGCATCAAGCGCGTCATCTTCGAATCGACTGTGAAGAACAACGGAACAAGATTGATGCCGTTGGCGATATCCGAGCTCAAGCAAATTGCGGGTCGAGCAGGTCGCTACAAGACTTCACTAGACGCTGAAAATGAGGCCAAAGCCGCTCGATTGGCCTCAACAAATAATACGGGCGTGGGACTTGATGATGCAGTGCCTGAACAGAAGCCGCAAACGCCCAAGACGGTCGGCCTTGTCACTACATTAGAACCGATGGACTTTAAGTACTTGAAGATGGGCATGGAACGCGAGCCTGAGCCCATCACCACCGCCGGTCTTTTCCCTCCATCCCTCATTGTCGAGCGATTCGCAAGCTACTTCCCTCCTGGAACACCATTCAGCTACATTATGTTGCGCCTGCACGAAATCTCCGATATCCATCCGCGATTTCATCTCTGCGCCCTTAAAGATCAGCTGGCCATTGCGGACTGCATCCACACAGTCAAGAACCTGAGCGTCTCCGAGCGCATCGTTATTTGCGCTGCACCGACCAACATGAGAGACGAGGGAGAGAGAAATTTCCTGCGTTATCTCGCTGAATGTATCGCTGACGGGTCGTCTGGCAATCTTCTCGATCTCAAGAGCCTCCCGCTCGACCGCTTGGACAAGCCAGCCTCTGCAGAACGAACATATCTTTACAACCTAGAGCAGCTGCACAAGATGATAGTCACTTACCTCTGGCTCAGTTATCGATTCCCACAGGTCTTCACCACCCGCAGTCTTGCCAACTACGCCAAGAAACTAACCGAGGACGCCATCGAAAAGACGCTCACAGAGTTCTCGTGGACCGAAGAGTCGCAGGAGAGGTGGCGTGCGAAGAAGAGACAGGCCCTGAAGGAACTGCAAGAAGGCGGCGAATTTGAGGGGCAGAACAATTTCAAGGGCACGCTTGTGGAGGGTGTACCGGAAGGGGTTCGAAATGTGTTAGAAGATGAGCAGTCTTTTGCCGATGATGCGCCGCGTACGGAAGATGAAGGCGAATACCCTACGGAGGATCTAGAGAGGCTAGAGTCTCTAGAGAGCGAGCAAAGCAATCGGACGCAGGAGTTACCAACGAAGGCGAAGGACATGCTGAACAGGCAGCTAGCTCTGGAGAATGAACAGGCGAGGCCTGAACAACCGAGGGCGTGAGCGGTAATTGTACATCATCTGTTTTGTATTGGTGATGGCCCTGGTTGGGCGAGTGAAAACTCTTGGGTGTAAGTTACGATTGGCGTTGCATATACCAAGCATTTCCGGTGGCGTATTTGATTCGGACATGTGTGCCATCACATTATAAACTCTGTACAATAGTGTAGAAATCCAATCTTCTGAAATTAGGAGGGTAGGTTAGAGCCATTCAATCGGACGTCCACCACGCATACGCGCTACTGCACCCGTTCGCAGTCCCAGTCTCCCGGGCAAAAGATATACTCTCATAAACGCCATTGCTGCGAGTATTTGCCCGTCCTCGCTTGAGTGATCAAGCTGTCATATCGAAGTGAGTGAGGGAATCATTGAAATACTCTCTAACGCCAGCGGGGTACTATACCTGCGCTAACCAAGGAAGTCCTTAACAGGAAGCAGTCGTGAAAGACCACATGCACAATCCGCCCACCTCACCACTCCCCGCACGCCCAACCCACCGCCCCCCCTTCCCAGCCCCCGGCCAACCCCCCTCAATAAAGCCACTTAGTCGAATAATCCTTCGGCGAAACCACGAGGCCCTTCCCCTTCCTCGCGCCCCGATAAACCGCCTCGATGACATCGATAAGCTCCTGCTTATCGTTGAGCTCGAAGTTGATCTTGTTGTTGTCGCCGGTGCCGAAGTCGACCTGGATGTGCTTGTTGCGCCAGAAGAACATGACGGTGCAGGGGTCGTAGAGCTCGTACATGGCGTTGAAGTCGGGGACCTGCTTGTTGTCGACGAGGTAGATGGTGGCGAAGTTCTTGACGCGGTCGCTGATCTTGTAGAGGTATTCGTCCATGGTCATGCATTCGGGGGTGCTGGCGGCGCCGAAGCGGAGGACGATTACGCGGGAGTCTTCGCTGAGCTGGGTGGGGGGTTAGGGGTTGTATGAGGGCTGTTGGGAGGGTCGGGGTGAGGGTGGAGGATGTGGTTGAGGGGATGAGGTGGTGAGGCTTGGAGGGTGTGGTTGGGAGTGGAGAGGTGGGGAGGTGCTGGGAGGGGAGGGGAGGACTTACGATGGCTTGGTCGACGTGCCAGCCTGAGTGTAGGTGAGTGAGGACTACGGAGCCCATTGTCGATGACGTTAGTAGTTAGATTAGGTTTAGCGGTTTTGATGGTAGGTACGAGTTGTTGTATCTCGATGGGTTGTAGTGGAGAAGTGAGTGGGTTGTGACAGAGCGGTACGGGTGAGTGTTATTGTCCAGCGCCTCGAATCAAAATAAAGTATCGAGCAAACGAAAGTCACGCACAAGCCACTCACTCACCTCTTTCACCAAGCATACTCGCGTTTGCATGCTTTGCCTATCCGTTTGACGTGCATCTGTTTAGTGGTTACTTGTACACTTCATCGATTATATAGATCGTCTTCATATGCCTAGATGGGCTTTTCTGAGTCTCCATCTTGCTCGAGAATGCTGCTGTATGCAGAACCTTTACTCTTAAGTATTATTTGTCGAGAGTTTCCAGCCTGTATCTTCAACATACCCTGCCGGTTCACTGTTCGTTCCATCTTACAGCTTGGTAAATGAAAGCCATCAAATTGCGGTCAAAACTTCAACTTCAGCATGAACCTTATGGTGCATTTCTCACCAAAAATCTTGCATTTGAAAGCTTTCATAATGCTGGATATAAATCCATATCACGAATGCGGTCTTACCAACCTTGGAAGATTATGGAGTCCCTTTCGCGCCTTCCTTGATCAAATTGGAAGCTGCAAAGCTGCTACACGCAACATCTTCCACGACACATCTTCCACGACTTTATGACTTGCAATTCCCTCCATCCCGATGTTCCATCCATCCATTCAGATGTCGTTCACAATTGGGTGACTTGATCCGATGAGCGAGTTTCCGCTCCCTTGCCCGTTTCGGCCGGACGTGGTTACGTCCAGTACATACCGACCTGCCTTATCACATTTCAACCTACGAATGGGAAGCAACTCCAATGCTTATCCGGATAATAAACGCATTTTTCAGCTCGTATTCTCCCCTGCCTGCTGTTGCCTAGACGTGGCTGTGTAGCTGTGTGCGGGGCATTCGCAGCCTGATGAGAAATTCACCCACCCTTTAACAACTGGAGTCAGCGACGTTGTCTAAAACCAACCAGAGTGAAGAACTGAGTTACAGTTACACCGATGGCCTCATGTTGATTCAGGGGTATTCAGAAGTGTAAGAGCTATCTGGAGAGGTTGGACGGCTTTCAGCAGCATGGACCAGTCAATGGAAGCATTCCCCGTGGGCAAGGCAATAACGAATCTTCGGGATCAAACCAAGCAAGATACTGCAGGTAATTAACAAGAGTAGAGAGAGCTATCAGCAGTAGTAACTGATCGAGTGACAGAAACCAAAGTCGAACGCGTACCGCAGAATGGACAGCTCTGTGAAGACTGCCTTGGAATCGGCAAACACCTCGCGAAAACTGCTCGAGAGGATCATCGTGCCGAATACGTATGGAAACGTTCGGAAAAGGAGATTTGTGAGGACTGCGTATGCTGTGTGTTTCTAAGGCACAAGTTAGGTATAGAAATTGAAGGGTTGCGCCCGGGCATTACGGGCATTATCATGTCAAGGACAGGGGGGATAGGCAATGGGGCTTTACAGTTTAAGAGGGAACTGTATAATCCCTGGTGGTTTCCAGACTGTTTTACGGGGATTTATACAGCATATGGTAAGGTTGGAAGATTTTTTCTTATAAGATTGGGTCAGCGGTCCAGCAGCAGCAGGATTGATATCAGTTCAAGCTCGGTGAAGCGTTGCTAGACTTCTGGCTGAAAGCCGATTTCCTCATAATACATGGTCTGACTTGTGAATAGATGATCCCGCAACATCCGATCCTGCGGTCGAATTTCTTCGCGTGCCCCAGTGTGCCAATTCTCCCGCTTGTCTACAATTCGTTGCAGAGCAGCTATCGTCATGCGAAACTACACATGCTGAGTGTTCCCAAAAGACCGCACCATGCCTTCCAGATAGAGTCATCGCCATCAAAAACTCAAGACTCTCCACTGATCCACGTCTGGTCCTCTCAAGGGGGACGAAAGGCCGATATGTGGCCCTCAGTCATTGCTGGGGTCCCTCGATACCGACTAGACTAGTCGAAAGGAATCTACAGGACTTCGTCCACGGCATACCATTCTCGCTCTTACCCCAAAATTTTCAAGATGCTATTAATGTTACACACAAGTTAGGCATCGAGTACCTCTGGATAGACGCACTTTGTATAATCCAAGATTCGCCTTCCGACTGGGCCAAACAAGCAGAACAAATGTCCGACATATATCATAATGCCTCTCTTACTCTCATAGCGGCAAGCGCTTCATCTTCCGAGGAAGGCTTCCTCGGCGATAGAACGGGAAGAAATAGCGACGGATTTAGCTCTACTGTCCGCCTTCCCTATCCCTACCAAAGTGACGAAGCAACAACACAATCCGGCACCATATATCTAAGCGACCATCAGTCAGTAGCCCATTTAGGGTGGGAACACATATACCAACCAACCCAATCTCGGGCCTGGTGTTTCCAAGAATGGCTCCTGAGCACTCGCTGTGTATCTTTCAACCGCGAGCAAGCAATCTGGCAATGCAAACGCGGATCCGTCATGGAATGTCATGTTAAACGGCCGTACTTGGACTCTTCGGTGCTTGGACCGATACACTCCACTTTCTCCCAGCAAATTGATCGGTTCAAATCTCCCGGGTGTGATCGCCAGCATTTTATCAATTCGGTGCTGGACTACTGGGAATGGAACATGGAAGTTTATTCTCGAAAACAGCTGACGAAAGCTAGCGATGTCTTGCCTGCAATTTCTGGAATCGCGCATCGAATCACTACACTAGCCGGGACTTCTTATCTTGCCGGTATATGGGAGGAGAGGTTGTTGAGGCAATTACAGTGGAAATACCGCCGTTACATGAGCACATCCGACCCTATGGTTCTTCCCAACGCGAGGGAAACATGTGCGCCTTCATGGAGCTGGGCATCCCGTTGTTTCCGCAATCCGAAATTGGAATTGGTTTTCTTGATAACTGGGCGTACTGGTAGTGGTCTCACTATTGAGCCGGGAAACCATCAAGCAAGGCTCTTGGAAGTGTTCTCTACCACCACCCCGTGGCAGAAGTATACTGCGCGGTTAGTGATGCGTGCCTGGACGAGACAAGCGCATTATATCTATGCAGGGGGTGTTATCCATTCCTCTTACGAAGATCCATTTACACACGTCCACGGTCTTGTGTGCGATTTAGCGGATGGACGGAGGTCGATAGTGGAAGGAAGTTTGGATATCGAGTATGCTGAGTTCTGGAATCGTGAGTGTACTTGTGCGCAAATTTACCAAGAGCATATAAACAACGGCACTGCCAAGGAAATTTGCTGTCGGCGTGTCGAGTTACTATTGCTTACACTAGGGGTGTGGGATAATGAGGGGCGGGGATTGATGCTTTGGAAAGAGAATCAAGACGAAGGGGACAATTATGTGAGGATTGGAATGTACCAGTATAGACCGGTTGAGGTGCCGGTATGGCCGGATGGGTGAGCATACTCGTTTCTGCCATGTATGCATGTGGAGCAACTGATTTGCTGATGTCTTGTTTAGGTTTGGACATACGCCGGAGATACGAAACTTATACCGTCTACCCGGTGCTTGCAATGGTCGTCTCACGGACGGGTGGAGCAGAGACAAAATCCATCACAGAAGTTAGAAGACTAGTTCTACCACAGAAGTTCATGGCTGGACAGTGTTAGTAGATAGCAATTAATGAGATTAACAAGGCACTTACCTTCAAGAACTTTATCTGCACTTGCGAACTTGCCTTGCCAGCATCCTCTAATAACGTCGCCTATTGGTCCTAGACTTTGCGTCTCAGGAAACTCCGATTTTTTGAACAGGTTGGTGATTTCTACCTCTGAACGCCCGTCGAATGGAGGTTTGCCGGTCCAGATTTCGTACAGGGTGGAGCCAAGGGCAAACAAGTCTGCCTGAGTTGATTTATCATCGTTTCCAGGCCACCTGTGGCTTGCAGTCACCGCAATTAATGGCTCAGAGCCATCTATTGAGGAACCACCAAAGTCGAAGAGCTTCGCGTTTTGGCTATTGTCTAAGGAAATGTTGTGACACGTGAGATCCCCATGAATTACATTCATCGAATGAACGAAAGCAAGCGCACTAGTGATTTGTTGACTCCATTGAAGTCGGTGCTTAGCGTCAATCTCATCATGAATTTTGATGTATTGGCGGAGATTATGTAGGCTCGTATATTCTAGCTCGATGCCGAGTTCGAAGGTGCCATAATACCGCAGAAGACCTTCATGCCCACCGTGTTGCTGGAACCGCTCGTAGATCTGTCTCTCAACATTAATGGTGGGCTCCTCTCCTTCGTGAGGAATTTTTATGACAGTGTTGGAGGTCTCGTTTAGGTACGCCAGGCCCGTAAGTCTGCCGCCGAGGCAGTCCGACATCTTCAACCCGGTCGGGATTCTGATTTGTGACATCTTTCAGTTGCGCGGTAGATAAGGAGTATGATTCTTCATTAGAAGATCCAAGGGGGGTATATCATCGCGAAAACCGCGTTTGGGCAGCAGAGAATTGGCTCGAGGGAGACAAGTTGGCCCGTGACACGGCGAGGCGAGGCTGCGCAAAAGGGTGGACCGCAGCGGGTAAAGATAGGATGGATGTGGCTAGGAGAGCGTGGTCCCTATTCGATGTCGGTTCGTCGCGTGAGGAGTCGCAGGTCGAACGTGCTTCCGGGTGCTCGGTGGCGGCAGCGGTGGCAGCAGCGGGCTTGAGTCGGCGCCTGAGCCTCACCTCCTGAGCGGTGGACCTTAGAAGATGGGAGGTCGCGGACGGCGGGAGGTTGGGGACGATGTCGAAACCCACAGGACAGCTCAGAGATTTCAGAATAATCTAGTATTTAACCGAGGCTAATTTCAATATAGTTTACCCAAATGATAGATTCACAGGTTGAGGTACATATAGTGGGTGTACGTTGATATATTTTTGCTAATGGGGCCCTCCATGATACTTCTGCGTCCATCGCTGCCTTAACTTCACCTATTCGCGCCACTTTGCCCTTTGGCACTGCTGAACCAGCCTCTGCCTCTGCCTCTGCCTCTAGCGCAGTACTCTTGTGCTTCCGACCACGTTTCTCTTTGCCCTTCGGCACTGACGGACCAGCATTAACCTCCGCTGTAGTTGCCTCCGCTTCCAGTGCAGTACTCTTGCGCTTCGGACTCTCTTTGCCCGGAACCGACGGACCAGCCTCGACATCCGCCGCAGTTGCTTCTGTATCCTGTGCAGCACTCTTACGCTTCCGACCATCTTCTCCTTTACCTTTAGTCTCTATAGTAGCGTCCTTTTCAGCACGCTTCACCCGCGCTTCCTGGAGATCCTTACAGCTCATTACCTTCCCAGATCCCTTCGCCAGTATCGTTGATTTATTAATCTTCAAGTCTTGGACCCGTTGTTGATGGCCATTAAGAGTTGAATGTGGTTCTGCTAAAGAGCATCTTGTAACGACACAAACTGATGCGACTTCAGTACGGCTCAGATTATAATGGTTCTAAAGAGTTTAACTACCTCCTATCAATAAAGGAATAAGCAGCCTCGATGATTAAGAGGGGAAGTTTACTATAGAGCTATAGTTATTAGGTATCGCCCATATGAGGCGTAGCCTCATCCCGAACGATAGCATTTTGCGCCCTCCATACCCTTCCGAAGCGTTTCCCACAGCTCTTCGCGCCCGTCAAATTGGGCTACGTGCTCCACAGTGAGGTTCAGCGCGATATCTCCTACCACAGCACCTCTTTGGACAAGCATCTCAATAATCTTAACGATCTCCTTGATGTGTTCCTCCACGATACCTTCCCCATAACCAAATTCTTCGAATAGGAACTGGATCGGTGTTAAAGTTTTAGTTATACCATAACTGGATTTAGTAGCCGCATTGTTAGAGTCCGCACCACTATCGAGGAGGAGTTGAACCACTTCTGCAGACGGTATAAAGGATTCGGATAAGGCCAGGTGTATCGCCTTGTAAGCAACCTTTGAACCCCGCTCAGGCGATCGGCCCGCTCTCCAGGGTACGGTATCTGTCAACGTCCCGCTGATATCAGCACCGGCCTTCAAGAGAATCCTGGTCATTTCTGCATCATTCTGGCTCACAGCAGCGTGTAGAGGAGTCCAGCCTAAAGGATCCGTGTCGTTGACATTAGCTCCACAGGCTATGAGTTCTTGCGCTACAACCTGATTGCCTGCTAATGCTGCGTTGAAGAGCAGAGTGTGTCCATCTTTATCACTTGCGTCAATGGCACACGCTTGGCTCAGTGCGAGCACAAACTTGTGGACAGGATTGCCTTGTTCGCCAGGGTTATTTGCGGGGTGTGGCCGGTGTAGCCAATGGGAGACCGGAGCTGGGTGTGTTTTGATGTATTCCAAGAGACAGGATAAGTTGCTGAGTGACCCGGATAGAAGAGCGAGTTGGAAATAGTCGAAGCCGTCAGTTGCCGGTGTATATGGATTCGAGCCAGCATCGAGCAGGGTCTGAAGGATGTCAGAGGCGACTGCGCTCGTGACAGCGTACTCCAAGGCGCCTATTCCATCATTGTCGACCCTGTTAATGTCAACACCGGCACCGACCAGCAAGCGGATCACGGAAAGGTAGTCACCGCTAGCTAGGTGGTTTGGGGTTACTTGATACCATCCACTGTCTTTGACCATTGCCGAACTGACAGCGACGCATATCGGCACCTCGCCACGCGTTTCCCCGTCTGCTCCGGTCTGAGGCGGATCAACGTCAGCGCCGTTTTTGATCAATAATTGTACGAGCTCCGGGATGCCAGCTCGAGTTGCCTTAATGAGTAGAGGGTAAAGTGGCCTGTTAGTCTTAAATCTCGCTCCCAGCTCGTGCAGCCGACGAGCTACCACCCAGTTCTCTGAAGCAATCGCCAAGGCTAAAGCCGTTTCTTCATAGCAAGCGGAATTGTGGGCGACACGTCCAAAATTGTCCACTTGACGTGTGAGGCCAGTGAGGTTCATGTCGGCAGCATCGGCAAGACTTACGGCAAGGTTGATAGTTTTCTCGATTGCTGCGGAGGGTATTTGATAATTCCGTGCTTCAACAGTGGCACCACTATACCAGTAAGAGTTGTCTTCGGACGCCTCAAATGGTGCACTGGCGGTGAGGTGAAGATGGGTCATGCCGCCTGTCTTCGTCTTGCCGAAATAGACACCTGAATTCACGAGCAAATTGATGATTGTTGGATCCCAGAGCCGTATTGCAATGTTAGCTGTGGTATTGCCGTCCTCGTCTACTTCGTTGATTGAAGCTCCATGCTCAATCAATGCTGTGCATATTTCTAGGTTTTCGTTAGGGTGGTGTTGGGTTCTCCAGCCTCCCGATTGAAGGAGCGTCATGAGGCTTGTCTGGCGGAGCACATCTTTAGCCTCTACGTTGACGCTGTCTTCGCAAAGGATGGCTTTGACGACGCCGCTAGAGCCTTCTAGACAGGCGTAGTGAAGAGCCGTCTTCCCTTCATTGTCCACCTGGTTCACGTCTGCCCCCTTCGCAATGAGCGCAATCGTGATCTCCGGGTTGCGCTGTGTGCAGGATTTGTGGAGGTAAGAATAGCCGTCAGCGCTTACTCTCTTATTGGTATCCTGCCTCAAGTCCCCGTCGAGATCTAGTAATGCCTTCACAAGTGAGGTGTCAGGGCTTTGATGCTACTCGCCCGTGAGGGGCTGAGTCATGTGATGTGATCCCTAGTATATATATATCGGCTGCTCGGCTAAGCTTAGCGAGCAGCGATTTGTCCTGTCCTATACTAAATAGTATACTATTGTTCTTCATCAAGGCTTACACTATCTCTGTGACCTGTATCCTGACATGAGGCATGTTCGCCTTCGATGGCCCGTTCCAGAATCTTTGCCCGGAAGGTCGCAAAGGAGTCCTTTTCTCGCCTGCGGAGCCAGAGGAGCCAGTCACCTTTCTTCCTCACTCTCCACAGTGTTCGAAAGAGCGGTTCAACACTCGGGGCTTCCGTTTCTCCTCCTCTGTAGTAGAAATTTACCTGCGATGCCTTTCTTTCAGCATTCTGCATGAACTCCGAGAAATTTTTGGAATCCAGACTTTCTGCGGACATCTGGACGAGGCTCTTCGAGGTAGCGTATGATGCGGCGATCCGTTTTGCTTGAGAAATAGAGAGGCCTTCTCGGTTTTCCAGCCATTTGAGGTTGCATTGTCCAAGAGGTTTCACAACACCAACCTCCTCTGTAATCCCGAACAACAGATGAGTGGTGGCATTTTGGCCTGCAGAGACTGACCAATGTAGCGGGGTCATGCCGTCGGAGTCAACTTGATGCACGTTTGCCCCGTGAGAAAGAAGCAAGCTTGCTATGTCGTGGTGGCCTTTGATTGCGGCCCAAAATAGGGGGGTCCATTGAGCGGAATCCAAAGAATCGACAGCGGCGCCGTGATGTAGCAGGAGTTTGGCTGCGTCCACCTGTCCCATACTGGCAGCCCAATGCAAAGGTGTCCACCCGTGGGAGTCCCCGGCATCGATGTCAGCCAGGGCAAACGCACGTAACGATTCGCTGAGTTCAAGGATAGTAGTGAGAAGACGTGACAGTCCCCAGTACGACGCGACATGAAGGATCAACGCATGGCTAGGGAGGCCAGCAAAGATATCTTGCGCTAATACATGGTGGGAACTGAAGGCGAAGTGAAGAACTTGCCATGAGGCCTCTCGCAGCTTTTCGTCCTCCAGAAATTGCCTCAGTTGCGGCACACAACGTTGTTCGACGCTTCTAACATGGTATCCGTAGAAACGTGCGGCGTACTCGAGGAACGGGAGTGACCGAAGACGACGAATAAAATCCTCTAGCGATGTTGAAGGGCCGCTAGCCATGTCCAGATTTGACAGATACGCCAAACATGCTCGACAGATTGTCATATCCGCATCGGGATCGACTTTAGCCTGATTCTTCTGGATGAAAGTGTGCGCAGACGAATGGATTAGCTCCACTTTCTGATCGGTCCGGGACAATCGCACAAGTCCTACGCACGAGGACAGGATGGACTTGGGACTTTCGAGATCTTCATAATCAACGACAGCTCCATTATCCTCCGCTGCAATAGCATGCTGAAGCTCCCTCATGGTAAGAGGTCTTTTCGTGTTGGAGACCCAGTTTAGAACCTTCAAGGCAAGCTCGCGCCGGCCAGGCTTATGCTTCATGATGCGATCGAAAGTGTGCTGGTATGCTTCTTCGTAGTCCGATGGTAGGGCTTCTAGGAATTTCCGAATTTTCTTGACAGTCGTAAGACCGCCGATATGGTCCATCAAGAGCCGAACGAGGAGAAAGCTGCAATAGAGGATGAGTGCGTCGGATAATGCTGAACGGTAGGACCAACTTACGAGCCATCTACGTGTTCAAACAGCCTTGAAGCAATGTCCTCCTTCAGCCCATCTGCCAATAGATCATATTCGACCTCACCGTCCTCGCGCAGTCTCCATTCGACGTAACGAAGGATATCATCACGCTCCGGTCTAACATCAATTTGGGGGTACCCTTCCAGATACTTTCTGACATCCGGGAGATCACGGCTTGTGATGAGGATCTTCATGCCAATGAGCCTCAGCGCCGACAGATGTTGGGCCAATTTCGACAGATACTGGCACTCATCCAAACCATCTAAGACAACATACATGACTGGAGAAGCCTTGGATATTGCTGCTAGGATATGAACCAGATCTTTTGGCAAGGGGTCGGTATTGGATATCGTGTGTCTCCTGCGCACCTCCGCGGCCTCAAGCACTATGTCACTGCACTGACTTATACCCTGGAAGACGAAGTGGCGGAGGAGCTCATGCAGAGAATCTTCGCTGCTGTTCGCTCTGAAGAAATGATAAACAATGACAGCACCTTCCGGGGCCGACGTTTTCAAATCATCCAGCACCGCTGCCCTGCGCATATTCAGAAAAGGCTATGCTAAAACACTAAAGATCTGGACTTACGACAAGACTGTTTTTCCCACCCCCGCTGTACCAATGGTATTAGCGCATTGTCCAAAAAACGCCGTACCAAAGCATATACTAACGTTGTCCAGCTGCCCAAAGGCAGTTTTCCGACTTGTCTCGCCAATTGCGATACACGCCGTGGCCTAAGAAAGAAGATCCAGTGCCAGGACACCGTTGCTCTCCAATGGTCTCAGCGTGCTGAGGCCCGGAACGAGGCCGAAACCAGTCTAGTACCTGCTTCAATTCGTTTTCTAGGCCGGGTGAGCATGGCAAATACACCCCGGGATATGCAAGGCTAACCTTGTCGTTGCTCGCGCAGCTCGCGATAGCTCGCAAAGGAGACGGTACTCCACCAGCGGTCAGTGCATAGTCCGTTTGTGTAAGGAAGAGGAGCATAGATGACTTACAAGTTATCAGCCAGCAACGCTGAAGAGAAAAGGCCATGATAGCGATGAAGCATGTCCACATTCTTCTGCGTGTCCGGCTCAGAGAAAGGCCATGCTAGCGCGTCCAACTTCCCCATTACACCTCTTCTAGCTAGTTTTCCATCTAGCTTGGCCTTGAGCTGCTGTAAATCGCTAATACACTTGTTCACTGCATCCTTGGAGACATTTGGCTCCAGGACGGTGAGCACGGAACCGCGTTCTTGCACTTCACTAGCTGCCTGCAGGCGAAGAAGGACGGATGTCAAAGCCGACAGTTCCTGAATGTAAGACGACCAGGCTTTGGAAGAGCCCTTGACGCTTGCGACATATTGGTAACTGACTTGTGACAATTGGATAGCCAGCCCTACGAGGCTACCTACAGTCCCCGTGACACTGAGTGGGTCACCCATAGTCCCCGTGTACCTATGTGCAGATTTGAGTCGTAGGACGTGAGGAAATGGGGAGCCTAGGGAGTTCTATTCCGGAGCGGAAGGCATACGGGTTCCTAAGATGCCCTTATAGTAATAATTGTTGTTGGGATTGACCGGAATTCAGATGCGGGGTCTGCGCCCCCACAAGGCACTCTATGACTTGGGCACCAATGCATTTATGACGAAACAAGGCGGAATTTGACCGGTGTAGGAAGTGTTGCTGCCTGCGGTGAGGGGGCGGCTGCACAGTGTTCTGACACACTGCGAGCAGCACGGGGAGCGATACCGTAAGGATGTGTAATAAGCCCCCACTACTAATACGCCCAGGCTCGGTAATACGCCCAGTCCCTGTCAAGCCCTAGGATTGACAAATCGGTGTCCTAGTTATACGCCCAGTCTAGGTGGGGCTTACTCACGCGCAGGGGTGGAATTAGAGTCACGTTTTTTTGGCCATCCGCGTTCTAATTCGTTGCATGCCCACTAATTAGATTGATGCGCAAGTCCTGAATAGTTCTCTTGGGATGTAATTTCCACGTGACTCTAATTTCCACCGTATCCACTAGGCTCCGCGAGTAGCTGAGACCGCTAGAAGGGCGTTTTTATATAGAGAAAGTAGTAGTTTTGCATTCTAGAGGGTTGGATAGTAGTGTATTAGAGATATAAAGCCCCAAGATTTCTATTATAAAAGTCGCGTGCGGTCTCCTTAGCACTTATAAAAACGGCCTAAAGGCGTTAAATATATCCTTTATTACGCCCTTATTATTATCGTTAAATACGCCTTTGTAAACTTACTAACGTTACAGTAGTTTGCAAAATAATTGGTACTCGGAAAATCTCGCAGTCCGGACACAAAAAATTTTAACCCGACACATAAGTGCAATGGTTGCTAAGTTGCCTAACGATGTCGTACATCAATCAAATTATAGTTCGATTCAAGAGCGGGAAAAGTATTGCACAGGTTTAGAAAACCCGACCTTTCGTGAATCCCCAAGAGCGGCCGCCGCTGATGGACGGTCAATATCTAGGCGCAGTCATGATGCGACGCGATGCGACGGCCGCTAGCATTAGCAAACAGCTTCAGCTCCCAAAACCTCGCATCAAGGCACACGACAAAACTGACAAGAGCGACCTCATTTTAGTATCTGCTCTATGCTCTCTTTATCCTTTCGATAAACAGTAATATAATTACATGAAACCACTTCTCTAGCATATTTTTCCTCTACAGATCCTCTACCTGAGTTCTTTAACTCGCAATGGCCGCAACTCCAGGTCCATGTAGATATTAATTCCCCTTAGGATAGATGAAGAATACGTGATAGAGTCATGTCTATCTGGTAGGTCATCGATCGGAGACCGTCTTCAAACAAACATGTCATAGTGATTATGATCTATCTATAAGTCACTATCATCATCTTCAACGGCTTCCTCCTGCTCTTCCTCTCTATTCTTCAAGTTTGGCAACTTGATGGTGAAGACCAATAAATTGACTACGATGAAGACGGCGATTGTGGAGAAGAAGGTTACTCGCAAGCTGCGGCTGTAGGCATCGATGACTGTACGATGCGGTTAGTTCTGGGGCTAGCTGAAGGTTGCGGAGTGAGGTGTGACGCGCGCGTGGGAGATTGAAACCAAGTCTTAACATGCAGAGAGGAGTTTTGGCGAACGTTGAAGGATGCTTTGGAGGAGGCTTATGTGAGGGAGAAAAACAAAAGTGGATGAAGAGGGTAGTGCCTCTGAGACGTACCTTGGCCTTGATGCTTGGGGTCCAGATCAATGATCGATCGAACCGACTTACGAACAGTGAGAATGATCTACCAAGAACGTCAGCAAACAAGTCCCTCGTGGAAAATCGACAAGCAACATAGTCCCCAACATACCTCATCTTTATGCCTGCCAGTGACAAGCCGTCCCAGGTACGCCGTCAACGCATTCTGCAGAATCAAACTACTGAACGACACCCCCATAACCATCCCTAGACTCCGCCACAGTATCAATGTACTCGTCATGACAGCCTGGTCTTCCTGTGTGCTCGTTGCAAGCACAGCAATGGAAGTTGCCGGAAACGAAAGTCCCTGACCGACACTTGCGGGTACGAGGAAGATGGTCGCGAGCCAAGATGGTATGCCATCCCACATAACAGAAATACATACGCCGCCGACGAGCATGGATACCGAGCCGAGCACGATGAGCCATCTCATGCGGCCGGTGGCAGTCATGATGATGCCTGATGAAACACCACAGATAGTAAGCGCGACGGAGGGTCCGGCGAGGCGAAATCCCGATGTTGATGCCGACTCAAGCTTAACCGCTTGGAAGTAGAGCGGTGCGTTGAAGATGATAGTGTTGATGCCGAGTTGGGCGAAGAAGTTGTTGAAGACTAGGTTCCCGCGGGGCTTTGTAAAGAGCATGTTGAGGGGCATCACGGGCCGTGCTGCTTTTGATTCCACGCGTACGAGAACTGCGCCGCCGATTACAGCGACCACGAGAGAAGTGATGACGAGCGGGTGTTTCCATGGAAATACGTTACCTCCGAGGTTGAGGCCGAGAATGAGGAAAGCTACGGTGCCTGTAAGTAGGAAGGAGCCGGCAAAGTCAAATCCTTTCATAGCGTCTCTGATACCCAATCCTGAGCGCTTTGCTAGGTTTGGTCCGAGAGTTGTGGGCGTTGTGAAGAAACCGTTGATGAGCAGAACGACCAGGATCGGGATTTGGATCGCAAAGGTCATCCGCCATCCGAGCTTGTCGCAGAGGAAACCACCGAAGGCTGCTCCGGCGGCTGAACCGCCACCATAGAAGAGATTGATGACGGCTTGGTAGAAGCCGCGCACTTGAATGCTGACAAGGTCGTTCGTCATGACATTGCCCATGGAGAGCACACCAGCAGCTCCGAGGCCGCAGAAGGCGCGGGCAGCGATGAAGCTTCCAATGCTTTGAGCAAGCGCACACCATGCCGTTGTTGCGGCAAGGAAGAAGAGACCGAAAAGGTAGAGTGGGCGTCGTCCAATGGTGTCGGAGACGCGTCCAAAGAGGGGCTGCAGTGAGGTTGAAGTTAGGAGGAACGCTGTAGAGAGCCATGACGCAGAGTTGGAGGCGTTGAAATATGAGGTTATGACAGGATGGCTTGATGCCATGAGTGTAGAGTCGAACATGGCAACCTGCATCGTAATTAGTCTTCATATCGTGCACCTGAACATGTTCTTTTGGACTTACAAGATATCCACCCAAGATACCTCCGAACACGAACCAAAACCTGGTTTTCCCAATGCCGACGAGAATTCCATCCTCAAAATTGACCAACTCATTCGGCTCTGGTCGAGAAGCGGAGTCCTCATCAGGAGCTAACCAATGGCTATGAGAGTAACTTCTCGGTTTCCCGAGCTCTGGAAATTGAGGTACTCCAAGTGCACGTTCTCCAGCTACCTCCGCCGCTTGGACACTTTCGGTGATAGCCGAGTCGTCGGCATGGCTCGGAGTAGATGTGGATGTGGTTTGTAGCAGCGGGGTCCGCTCTGATGCTGTTTGATTGCGCATATGGAGAATAAAACTGTCTTGACCCCCTTCCTCAATCTAAGAGGTTGAAGAAGTAAAAAGCACGTCTTTGGATGTGGAGTCACGCTTAAAGATCTGACAAAGCGGCTAACCTTTCCGCGTTAGGCTATTTCTTTATCTCCGATGAGCCCTCCGATGACTCGCTATCGCCTTAACACACTTTAAGATACTCTGATATCGAGATTTTTCAAGACGAGATGAAACCGCCCCTACGGATAGCCATCCTCGAGTGCGATACTCCACCAGACGACCTGGTCGCTCAGTTTGGAAGATATGGCAAAGTCTTTAGAACGCTTTTGGAGGCTGCTGCCGACGATCTTGGGGTATCTGGATTCTCAAAAGATGACCTGAAGTTGAGCGCATACGATGTTGTCACTGAGAAAAAGTACCCTGATCTTGATGATGTGGATGCTGTTCTGATCAGCGGATCAAGTGAGTTTTCAGACAGTCACCCCACGATGCATACTAACTCTATCGAGAGCACGACTCATTTGGCAATGATCCATGGATCTTGAGACTGGTCGCATATACCGAAAAGCTGCTTAAGCAGGACCGTGTTCGCGTTATAGGGGTCTGCTTTGGCCACCAGATTATCGGACGAGCAGCGGGCGCAAAAGTTGGACGAAGTGAGGAAGGATGGGAAGTCGCAGTGCTCCCTGTCCAGTTGACCGAGAAGGGGAAAGAAATCTTCCAGCAAGACACACTCGTACGATATTCTCCCTTCGAGTAGTTGTATCGCTAACATCAGCCTAGAGCATCCATCAAATGCACAAGGACGCCGTCTTCGCATACCCGGACGATGTTGATGCTCTGGGTGGTTCGCCTCGGTGTCCTGTGCAAGCCATGTACAAGAAAGGGAAGTTTATCTCGGTGCAAGGGCATCCAGAGTTCCACGAGACTTTTGTGACCTATCTGATCAAGATGAGGAACAAGCAGGGCATTTTCAACACGGCAGAGGCGGAAGATGCGTTGTCAAGGGTTGGTGACCATCACGATGGTCTTCCGGTGGCAAAAGCGTTCCTGCGTTTCTTGCTAGAAGATTAGCTCGCATGAAAGTCACAAGTACAAGGGGGGCTCATGTGCGGGTTGCCCCCCCTCCCTGTCGATTTAGCGCCTTGGCATAAGTCTCCTGAATTCACTCATCTTTCACTGATCTAATGTGAATACCCTATCAACGCCATGCCCTCCCTACACCGTCACCGCGTCCGTAATCGCCCTTGAGATGCTCCAAAGCAGAGTGAGAACCCTGAGGATACAAGTTCTAGTCGCCTTACCTACCGCCAACGCATTAAGATCCTCACGCTAAGCAACTACGCTGGCTAGAAACCCAACCAGATTAGCAGCACGCTTAAGATTGCACGATTAACTATCCGCTACACTATTAAGAAGCCTAAAACACCAGAGAAGCCATGAGGTAGGCTTCCTATGCTTGATACACCTCTATAGAAGTGCCTTATCTAGCAAGCAACTGTTAATGGGTATCATAGGAAGCTCTGCTACCTAGAGGTAGCAGAGCTTGAAGGGATACAGGCCTATAGACGCACGCTACAGAAAGCCTTTAAAAAGGAGCACTACTTCTGACGCGTTATGATAGAGAAGCCTCTTCTTACAGACAAACACAGACGAGACAGGCTTAAATGGGCATGGGCCCATCTCTCATGGAATAAGTAGTAGTGGTTAAGGGTTATATGGACAGATGAATACTTAATTATCTGTAGATATAATAGAAAGGTGTACGTTACATGAAAGGTAAAAGAGAAGTATCTACCTAGCTATTGTATTCTAAAGTTTAGGGGATATTTAGCCTGTATAATCTAGGCCTGCATTATAAGTACACTTAAGGGTCCTCTTATTATCTTTCAGAAGGGTGGAATTAACGGGCAGACCTATAGAGAGACAATTGTACCTGTAATCCATAACTTTAAGAAGTCTATACTAGTGCCTATCCTTATAGAGGATGGGGCATCAATTCATAGAGCCTACGCAACTCAAGCGCTACATAGGGAGCTTAGAATTCTGCAGATAAAGTGGCCAGCCAACTCACTAGACCTTAACCCTATTAAGAACGTCTGGCGGCTGCTTAAATATCGCGTTGGGAGGAGGTTTCCAAAGACAGCAGCTAAGGCAGAGCAGTATGTGAAAGAAGAGTGGGAAAAGATTATTGTATAGGACTTCAAACACTATGTATCTAGCATGAGAGAGCGTTGCTAGGCTGTAATCGACGCAGATGGCTGGCACACAAAGTGGTAGAGAGAAGAAATCAAGACCTCAATTCAGCCAAGGCGCTATATCGATAGGGAGGGGGGGGCAACCCGCACATGAGCCCCCCTTGTACCTTAACAGATCAACATTGAAACGTCTGGTGATGAACGGTTGTCGGTGATTGCTCGGATGCTTCACCCGCATGCATGTGCTATATTTGACACTCTACGCATGAGGTCATCGCCTTACCCCTGCCGCGCTTGCGTAAACTGATACAAATCACTTCTACATTTAGTATTCCTCCGCAATTGAAGAGAAGCCAATATAGTGATCGATGCAGAGTGAGTGTCCAGTGATTTGGAGTCAAGACGATTTGAGTGAAAGGTATACGAGACATGGCCGGACTGGGTGCGATCACTCCAGCGCTAACCCGAAACAGCCTGGCTCTATCGCCGCGTACACCCAAAAGCTGAGCCTTCGTAACCTCCGCAACGCAACAGGTCTTCCGCGTCGCTCGCTACCCACCCACCGCTACTTTGTACCTTTCCACACGTTTGTCGCCGGCCGCGCCGCTTCAATTTCCTTTTCACACCCTACACGCCTTTTAATGTGCGCTCGTCGCTGGATGCCGCCAGTCCGGTAGTTTCAGGGTCCGATGGGCAAGTGTACGCAATCCCCTCTGCCGCGCTGTGCTGCCCGCCACGCAAGGCTCAAGCTGACAAAACTGCGTGTACAGGGAGATATGGAGTTATACTGGACGCTGGGTCCTCGGGGACACGGGTCCACATTTACAGATGGCTGAACAGCGACACGGCACGAAAGTCGGCCAACGAGGCTCAACTACACAGTTTACCTGCGGTCGTGACGGATAAGAAGTGGACGAAGAAGATACACCCCGGGATATCCACTTTTGGCGAACACCCACACGATGTCGGCCCCGATCACCTCGACAAGCTCCTCAGCCATGCGCTCAAATACGTACCTCTCGAAGAGGTTCCGAATACGCCGCTTTTCCTCCTCGCGACTGCCGGGATGCGCATACTGCCGCCTGTGCAGCGGAAGTCGGTTTTGAAGGAGGTCTGTGACTTTGCGCGTAAGACGACAAAGTTCCAGTTGCCAGACTGCGATTTGCATGTTCAGGTCATACCGGGGGAGACGGAGGGCTTGTACGGGTGGATAGCCGCAAACTATCTGCTCGGTGGGTTTGACAGCCCGAAGGATCATGACCATGGCAAGAATCATCATACGTACGGTTTTCTGGATATGGGAGGAGCGTCTGCCCAGATTGCCTTTGCGCCGAATGCGACTGAAGCCGAGAAGCACGCGAATGACCTCACGTTACTGCGATTACGAACCGTGGATGGACTTCCGCTGGAATACAAGGTGTTTGTCACGACGTGGCTCGGATTTGGTGTGAATCAGGCCAGGCAAAGATATGTCAAAGCACTTCTAGAGGCGAGCCCAGGAGCGAAGGAGTACCCCGATCCCTGTATGCCCAGCGGCGCAAAGGTGATCGTCGGCGATGACGGGACAGTGATTGAAGGCAAGAAAGAGGAGAAAGGGCATCAGATTGTCGGAACAGGCGTTTTCAAAGAGTGTCTACGGCGAACGTACCCGCTATTAGAGAAGGAGAAAGAATGTCTCGACACACCGTGCCTCATCAATGGACAGCATACCCCCGCAATTGATTTTGATGTGAACCATTTCGTTGGGGTGTCCGAGTACTACCACACGACGCACGAAATCTTCAAGATGGCGCACAAGGACGACGATGACTACGACTTCAAAAGCTATCAAAAAGCAGTCAACAAGTTCTGCAGCCGAACATGGAAGAACATCCTAGAAGGCGTTGACGACAAGAAATTCGGCAAGAAGGTGGATGAAGAAAAGGCGCTTGACGTATGCTTCAAATCGTCATGGCTGATCAACGTACTACACGACGGTATCGGGGTCCCACGCGTTGGTCTCGAAGATCTCAACAGTGCCAACAACGTCACAAAAGCAACAACCAGAAAAGGCAGTAAGAAGGGTTACCTAAACCCCTTTCAGGCCGTCAACAAAATCAACGATGTAGAAGTGAGCTGGACGCTTGGTAAAATGGTACTTTACGCATCCAGCGAGGTTCCACCGCCCACAACAGAAGCACTCGCCGTCGGTTTCGGCAGCAACAAAGCCGGCATACCAGACGATTTCCAACACCCCGGCGGCTCATATACCGCCATCTCTTCCACCGACGACTGGCACAACCACCTCTTCTCCGAAAACCCGCGCCGCATACCCGGTTTCCTCATCGTCGTCCTCATCCTTTTCATCTTCGGCTTCATACTCTGCGGACGCGAACGGCGGAAAGGTGCTAGGAAACGACTCTCCCGCATCTTTGGAGGCCATGGTCATGGACACAGAACGTCTCTAGGCCGTCGCCGCGGCTTCGCGGGCAAACTCTTCGGTCTTCGAAACACCCCGATCTACGAGCGCGTACTAGAAGAAGGCGAAGCCTCCAACGACTTCGAGCTCGGTTCCTACTCCGACGTCTCCGACAACGACCACTCGGATTCATCCGACGGTTCACGCATCGGCCGGACATCAGGTTGGGCAACGCCGCAGATCAAAGGCGGCGCGACCGGTACCGCTACCCCGTCTCTTCTCGACCCGGGACAGGACATCATCGCGCAAGGAGCAAACCTTGGCTTGGGCCATGGCCCGCCTGCGGGATTCACGAATTCCATTGAAAGAAGTGGGTTGATGGCGAGGACGGATAGTCGGGAACGACTTGCTGTGGGACGGAGGAGTAGGGCGAGTAGTCCACGGAGAAAGAGCCCGATGGGGAAGTTGGAGGAATGAGTGTTGTTTGTTCTCGTTTTTCTTCCGCTGGCGTTTTGTGCTTTATATGGATGCAGCAGGTGTGGCGTCTATATAGTGATGGCGGATGTGGATATGTGGAGATTGACAGACATACATACATCTGGTCTTTGGTTGTCGGATGATGGACTTGGGCGTTTCTTGGGGGGCGTATGGGTGGGATGGCATGGCGTGGGGATGTATCATGTGATGCATTATCTCTCGTCTTTTGCTTTTAGGTAGTTTTTGATTTCAATTGCATCCATGTGCATAGTTCGTTACGGACTCTTACTATCTGCTCTGCGCTCTACTTGTCGTTGTCGATGGATTAGTTGTTCGCTTGGACGACTATGAGAAGGATAAGTTGTGTGTTGCGAATATTCAGTGACCCCCCTTTGGGAAGAATAGTGTATGCATGGATAACTATGCTATTCATATTAGTTGTGCTAAATCAGTTCAAAACTCGTGCAAAGTCTCCGTAGCACCCTACTAACCATTCAACATCACCACTCTACATCTCGCAAACACACACAATGAATTATCAAATTCCAGGGTATCAAAACAATATATCCCAAACCCACTCCACCACACCACCCAACCCCCTCCCCCAGACACACTCACTCACCCCCAAGTCCCCCCACCGCCCCTCCCAGCCCTCTTCTGCGCACTCAACCGCCAATCGTCCTCGCCCGCAAACCTATTATGCAGCGGCTGAATCCTCTCCGCCTTCTGCCTCTTCGACAGCTGGTTCTTGGGCGCGACCTTGAAAAACGACGGCGCGACTTCAGGAAGCCACTTCGGCTCGATGACACTACACAGCGTCATCCACTCCTTCGACGTATCCAAGATGGACAGATACATAATCATCTCCGCGTTCTTGCCGAAGAGCGCGGAACCCGGGTGCAGATAGACGGGCGTGCCCTCGACGAGCGTCTTATACCCTTCCTGGTCCTTCCGCGCCGTGTTGCGGAAGTAGCCGCTCGCAAATGCCTTTCGGACGCGCGTCGTGTCGGAGCCGCACGAGACGATGGGCAGTTTTTGGCGCTGCATGATTTCGAGGAGTTGCTTGCGGATGTTCTGCACGCTGCGGAGGTTCCGCGGTTTGATGAAGTTTTCGTGGCAGAATTGGTCGGCGAAACCGCTCTTTTGCCACGCGCGGTAGACGTTGAGGTACGTGAGGTGGTCGCCCGTCGAGTCGTTGAAGCGCGCTTTGCGCTTGTTGGCTTCTTCGGCTTTGTCGCGCGGGCGGTAGAAGACGCTATCTGTGCCGGATATCATGGATGCGATGGTGAGGACTTCGTCGGAACACTGCATCTCGGCGGATTTGATGAGCGTCTTGGCGAGGGCGGGTGAGGTCGGATACGCCGAGCTTCGTCGGCCTGAACGGGTCAGGAATCCGTCGTCGTCTAGGAATCCGAGGTTGTAAAGCTCCTCGAGGGCTTGCAGCATTGTCGCTGCGGGTGGAGGATCCAGGAAGGGGAAATTGAGTAAATCATTGATCCCCATTGCCTTGAGTGTGAGAATAGTCGAACTTAGGTTAGCACGTTGGATGTCGGGCACGGCGGACTTTGTCATTTCTCCCTCGTAGGCCGCCTCTGTATAAAGCCTGAGGCAGCGACCCGCGCGCGTACGGCCCGCGCGACCAGCTCGCTGCTTCGCAGATGCCTGCGAGATCGGCGTGACTTGTAGCCTGTCCATTTGCAATCGCGGGTCAAAGCTACTGGTCTTCTCCATGCCGGAATCAATGACCACAAAAACACCGTCAATTGTCAAAGATGTTTCAGCAATGTTGGTAGAGAGGATGACCTTTCGGCTTCCGGGCGGAGCAGGTATAAAGACCCGTGCTTGCAGGTCTTCGGGAAGAGCCGCATATAGAGGCAAGATGATCAGCTCCGGGACGCCATCACCCAACGCTTTCATACGCTCCTCCAGTATCTGGCATCCGGTATTGATTTCTTCTTCTCCAGTGAGGAAGACAAGGATATCACCTCCGCCCCCTTCCAGGCCGCCTTCTTCGAGATGCGTGGCGATGACAGTCGTTAGAGCTTCCTCGAGATAATCGTCGCAAGGTTCACGGGAGTACATGATTTCAACCTGGCCAAAAGTTAGCACTTCCATGATATGCAGAGAGTAGGATTGGTAGACTTACAGGGAAGGTTCTGCCTGGTATGTGGAACTCGGGCGCGTTATAGTACTTACTAAAGGACGCCGAATCCAGAGTCGCTGAAGTTACAATCAGCTTCAGGTCAGGGCGAAGCTTCAGGGTCTTCGATTTAAACAATCCCATGATGACGTCGGTGCTGATCGTTCTTTCGTGTGCCTCGTCTATCAGTATTGCGGAGTATCTTGATAGCATAGGGTCGGCGAGCATCTCCGTTAGAAGTATGCCATCCGTCATGAATTTGATTTTGGTATCCGGGCTTGTCTTGTCATCGAACCGAACTGTGTAACCGACTTCGCGCCCAAGAACAGCCCCACATTCTTCCGCTACACGTTTGGCAACATTCTGGGCGGCGATACGACGAGGCTGTGTGCAGCCAATCATCGTATTCTCACTTGTCAATCCATTCTCTGCAAGATACTGTGCGAGCTGAGTCGTTTTCCCTGAACCTGTTTGGCCAACCACGATAAGGACCTGATTGGCAGAGATAGCTTCGAGAAATTGAGACCGGAATTTGAACACCGGCAAACTCTCCCTCTGTTCTTTCATGCTCAAGTCGGTCCGGTTTTGAACTCGTCTGGTGTTCGTTGGCATCTTCCTCACGGGTTCGGGAGGTAGGTCTTTTCGAGCGTTGCGTATATCGCTTGCGAATTGCCGTTGTTTTGCCAAAGGATCGTTCCACTGACTGCTGAGATCGACTTTCTCGGCCTCTTTTGCTGCCTTTTCCTGGGCCTCTTGCTGCCGTAGCTCACGCCTTTCCTGTGCCGCCTGAAGAGAGTTCTGTGCACCTCTAGCTAGCGAGCCTTCGGGATTCTTCACTATTCTGATCGGACTCAGCTCAAGTGACTTCTGCGTCTGTCCTTTCAGGAAGATTGGCTCCTCTTCCGTGAGTTCAATCTCGACTTCCTCTTCTTCCTCGAAGCGGCCCTCCTCGTCAACATTGTCCCGGTCGATGTCGGGGTAGTCTTTCTTCTGAAGCACACCAGAGGCAATGAGCTGCTTGATCTCCCATCGTTCCGGGGAAGTCATTCGCTTGCGCATGCCATTGCGCCGGCTGCTGAAAGCATCCTCCACGACTGGGACGGCGCTGGAGGTGCCGAGGGCCTGCATGTTGGCTCCAGTGATTCTTGCAGAAGGTGCTAGGTCATGGCCCGTACGCTGATCAACCTCTTTCATTGACAGTGAAATCTTAGTACCGTCGACTTTTATGACTTTCACTTTCACCGGCTGCCCTCTGCTCACAAGGTCCGAGGGGTGGTTCACTCTGCCTTCTGTCAATTGCGAAACGTGTACCAAGCCATCCTGAGGCCTTTTCAAGCCTTCGACGAAAACGAAAGCCCCAAAGTCCTTGATCGTTTTGACCCTGCCGTCGTAAATCTTGTAGAGAACGGGCTCATCGTCAAGCTCAGGGGTAGGAGGCCGTCGAAACTCGTCATCATCGCTCCTGATCTTCTTTGAGGAGCGGTACGCAGTATCGCCATCCCTATCTCTTTTGCGACTGCTATACCGCGATTCTCCCCGAAAGTCGGCGTCCCCAAAGTCCATCTCATAGCCACGGTCCTGTCTGTGTGATTTCCGACTTCGCTCATACGGACTCCTTGATCGGGACCTCCGATCCCTAGACCTTTCCTGCCGATCTGCGGGTTTGTCTCGTCGCTGTGTAGACTTCGAGGGAGCGAGCGTCGCCAGATCTTCGAGCTCAGCAAAAGCGTCATCCAACGGATTGTTCATTGTAGGGTCATCCACCTCCTTATCCGGAATCGCAAGACCCCTGAACACTCGAGCCTTCCGCGACTTATCATCGTCGTCGTCGTCGTCGTCCCGCACAGCCGGGGCTGCGCCCTTCTTGTATTTCGGATGCAGAGTTAAAATCAAACGGTCGATGCTCTCAACAAGGGACCGCGGAAATTCGGCACCGACATCCTTGAGCTTTGTCTCAAAGTCTGTCAGGCCCTTCGCTTCGGCATGCGTGTTGATTACGAACTCTGCGAGAGTTTTGTCGGCGACGCCAATGTGGTTTTCGATCTCGGAAGCGATTTTGGACACGAGTCCGAGGTACTCGAGGTTCTCCAGGTCATCCATGACGCACGGAGGGTAATGAAGTGCCGATGGGCGTTGT
Source organism: Byssothecium circinans (assembly GCA_010015675.1). NCBI lineage: Eukaryota > Fungi > Ascomycota > Dothideomycetes > Pleosporales > Massarinaceae > Byssothecium > Byssothecium circinans. The sequence goes on along the minus strand of ML976993.1, from coordinate 577,061 downwards.
AGGTGAGCGAGTGGCGTGTCGAGAGGTTTGCGAAAAGGTGGTTGCATGTTCCGATGTGACGTGCAGAACTGCCAAGAAAAAGCAGTCTAGCATCTATCGGCAAAGGATTTCGCCGCTCCGCTAGCCACTCAGCGTGAGAGACCTCCGCTCACCTCCCCCTACGAGGTGACTCGACGTAAAACCGACAAAGATGCCGCCTGTTCGTATCGCTACACCAGGCTCGCTGACGCTTTCGATGATTTGCGATTCCGCGGTTCTTCTCTACACCGGTTTCCAGCTCTTTCATGTGTATCAAGGAACGCACCCGGTTCTGTCGCCAAAACTCGAAGCCGCGGGCGTGCTACCCAGACCAGTGGGCGATAAGAGGGCGGAGGTGCGCAGGCGACAGGGCGATGACAAGGGCGAAGACGGCTGGACAAACGTAAATGGGCTGCCGATTCCGTCGTTCGATATGTTGATGCGACCGTTTCGAAGGGCGTAAAGGAGCTGGACCGCAGGGATACAAGCGTGGAAGAAATTGTTGTACAGAGGCTTTGCCTGGGATGTGAGAATGAAGTGTGGAAGAGAAGAGGATACCCAGAAGATGGAGGGTTGTGCAAAGGCTCTGTCTGGATTCCGAGAGTGTGGAGTAAGAGATAGAGAGACCGACCAGAAGAAGGGTGGGGTAGCATATGGGTGGACAGGTAGCGACAGAACGTGGGTCTGGTCTATCACTTCTATTGAGCCCACAAACCTATATCACGGGGCTGGACCATATTTTGTACCAACGGAAGCGCTGGAACCTCACCATGGACTTTACCTGAGCAAAGGCGTTTGCATTATTACGTTCAACGGGGACAGGCATCGGCGACTCCTCTCACGCCTTTATTTCGACATATTTCCGATTAGCGTACGGCGTTTGGGCACGGAGAAACATTCCATTATCAATATTGCGTGCAACCCCGAGAATGGGAAAATTAAGTTTTTCTAAGCCATACTCAATGGCCAGTCACATCAAACATGAACGCGTTTCAAATTGCTCACAGTACATTGCCCACCAGTTCGGACTATGATTCATGCTGTTGAATTTATTTTCCATACCTGGTTACATGCAACGCTAGAAGCTTCTACCAATACCGTTTTTAGAGGCCATATGATCGCTAAACAAGAGAGAGACGAAGGCCGAGAAATGTACCCACTCAAAGCCCATCAGATATCGCCCACGCATTCATATATACCCTCGGAATTCACAACGCCAACCCGCTAAGTCGCAGCAAACTATATAACAAATCAAAATCCATCTCCTCTTCCATGAAGACATTTGACCTCTCCCGCTACTCTACCCATCGGAGCTCAGTCATTGTAATTCACAATACCCGACCCATCCTTATTCGCCTTCGGAACACCATACTTCTCCGAAAGCTCGTCCTCCTGACTACGGCTATTCGGATCAAGATACGGCTTCTCCGCCCTGCAGCAAACACGCACAGCATGTCGTCGATGCGGCGCAAAACCATACGAAGCAGAGTGATTAGTGCTCCGATTATCCCAAAACGCGACGTCGCCAGCCTGCCACTGGAACCGCACGTGCAGCTCCGGGCTCGTCGACACGATCTCGTTGAGGAAGGAGATGATGTGGTCGCTTTCTGTCTTCGGCACGCCGACGATCTTGGTTACGAAACCGGGGTTGAAAAAGATGCTCTTCCAGCCGGTGACGGGATTAGTGCGGATGAGTGGGTGCTCGGTGGTCACGGGTTCTCGGCGGACGGTGCGGCCGAGCTCGCGGGTGCCTTGGGCTTGGAGCTCTGCCGAGTGCAGTGCGGTGAGTGACTCGAGGTACTTTTGCATGAAGGGGGAGAGCATGTCATAGGCAGCGTATTGGGAAGACCAGAGGGTATCGCCGCCACCGCCGCGAGGTGGGCCGGTGAGGACCTTGAGGGATGTGTAGGAGGGTGGCTGGACTTCATATGTGACCTGTTGTTGTCAATATTTTTTTTCCGCAATGCCCAAACAAAGAGAAGAAGACTTACATCCGAGTGCCAAAGGAAGCTCGGTGCAAACATCGCTCTCAGATCCGGACTGTCCTCCCCTGTATACACAACATGCACGTCCTCCAAGCCCTCCTGCCTTGGCACCGCAGTCGTAGCATGCTTATGCAGCTCGCCAAAATACTTCCCCAACTCCCGCTGCTCCTCGATGCCAAAGTTCTTCTGGTTCCGGAAGAACACAACTCCCCGCGTGGCGATCAAGCGCGCGAGATCGTTCTTCTGAGCATCGGTCAAGGTAGCAAGGTCAACGCCGTGGACTTCAGTGCCGATCTTGGGGTTGTAGTCGAAGACGTCGGTTGCTGAGGCGAGGAGGTTCTTGAATGTTGGGTCGCCGAGAAAGCCCTTGTCGTGGTAGGGGACTTCAGTGAGGGGATCCCATGTGATGTCTGGGAAGCGCGTGCGGAGATGCTCGTACTCATAGGTGTCATCGTGTTTAGCGACGATGGTGCGGCCGGGGACGTAGTTGAGGGCGTTGGTCTTGGTGGTGGGTGTCTTGAGGGAGAGACTGGCCACATGGTTGGTGACCTCCGTCGTGGTTTCCACGAGTCCGGGGGCCATGGTAGTAGATGTTCCGAATCCGGAAAGTGATGAGCCGGGGTGAGGAAGTTGGCCTGGTCCGATAGAAGTTTAATTGATCAAAGAGTCGGAGTTAGTGTACAAGAGAGTGGTGTATGAGGGCAAAGAGAAGTAGTTGAAGAGAAAAGCAACCCGACAAAACCTTTAAACGACACAGGTCACAGTTCCAGCGATGGCGTGCCCGATGGCGTGCTCAACGGTAGCGTAAGTATGGGATAGGAAGGAGCCTGATATTAGTCTTACCGCAACTTTACCGTCCGCCTACAATATAAGAAAGGCAGTTACATATACGGGGAAAACGTAGCCTAAAACGCACTGGTACCATATAAACTACACCTCACACGAGCAAGTGGGTCACCTCATTTACACTTCTAATCCAGTTGCGCAATCGCACTCAACGCTGATTCGCACGTACGAACAAAAGTCATCACGGACCTTTCCCCACATTAGAGCTAAGACAAACAGAGTGCACTCTGGGGAAGCGAAGAAGCCGAGCAAGCATGTCACACAATGGGACAGCTTACTGAATGCCGATGTAATCACTCTCAATTTCCCGGGTCCACGGCGTCCGAAGCCGGAGCATTCACACAGAAAATTGATTTTCCCCTTGTGTGAATCTTGCATGCTGCGCTGCATACCACCTATTCACCCACTACTCTACCCTCAAACTCTACTGCCCTCGCAAATTCCATGCATACTATTTCCAACCCAAATTCCCCAACCTTTTGCTGCCCTAAATAACTAGTTATCTGGTTCCCATAAACTCCGCAATTCCTCTTCCTAAACTTTCTAGATGTAGCATGACGTTGGAATTTGCAATGCATTGCTGATCGCGTGCAGAGCCGCTCTAGCCGTATGCGGAAAAGGTGAGAAAGGCGTCATGGCGTGAAAAGATGGTGCAATCGCCGCCTATGTCAGGGACCTGAAAGATGCAAGATTCGGGTTTGTCAGATCTCGTTTACATGCTGTATGTGTGAGGTGAGGATGATGTGACATGTTTGAATGTTCGAAATTATCTTGTCGTGATGGTGTACCCTAGAATTGAGTCTCGGGCGGTTGATCTTTGAGTGTTGATAATTGAATGTTGGCTTTTCTTTTCTTTATACACGTGAAATAAGGAGTAGTGACACATGCGCTCTTTTTACATGCTGTAGCGCTTGTTGGGTTGTCGATGAAGGTGCGTACCTTAAGGAATAGTCTGTCATCACGACCACTAAACACGAGCCAACCAGCGACAAAAAGAACCCATGCGCGAAAGGTAGAACAATGGAGTCGTTCAAGTATGCCTGCTCAAAAAACTTCCCAAAGACTGACCTTCCCATCTTTAGCTCCAGCGACAACCCAGTGCATGACCTGCATCTTTTCCTCTCTTTGCCGCAGCAGTCTTCCCAAGCTCCTCTCTGTTTTCATCACTTGCTTTCCCTCCTCATCGACACTTTGACTAGCGGCCAGGTCATCGGCGCTCAATATCTCTCCAAAGTCTACAGCATATACACCCTCTTTGTGCCACTTCAAAACAGCCATTTCGTCCAATGTCTTTGTACTGTACACTCTCACTCGACTGTCCCAGCCTCCTGTGACAAGGAGCCGGCCGTCGGATCGCACTCGAAGGGATTGTTGGCCGGCGTGTTTGGTGTTGGTGACTTTGTAGGGTTGTTGAGGGGTGGTGATAACGGGTAGTGGGTGCGGAGATGGTACCAGTCTGACACGTGGTGTAGAGCTTGGGCGTAGGGATGAGTTAGGGGCAGAATTGGAGGCTGAGTTAGTGGTTGAAAGTAGTGATGACAGCCCTGATGGTTCTGTGGCCTGAGTAGAAGCCGTACTCGCAAGCGGAGCCACGGGCTTCTTTGAGAACTTCAACGGCTCTGCTGTGGTTGCACTTTCTGAAGTGTTTTCCTCATGGTACCCATCTTTTAGTTCAGGTTGACGTTGGTCAGGGTGTGATGAAGGCGATGGTCCCGGATCTGAGGTTGCATTATGCGTGGGTGAGATGTTGGAGGTTTGCTCGAACTGTTCAGTCAACGTTTCGGGGGGTTCAGATAACAGATGTTCTAGTCGTGATTCCCTGGCACTTGAATGTGAAGGTAGGTCCGGAACACGATGCGCAGCAAGCACAGCATCGGCAGAGGAGGTGAAGAATGTCGTGCCGTCCGGCGAGGCATCAAGTGACAAGATAGGCTGAGTATGGGGAGCACTGAGGTACACTATCTGTGCGACTTCTATTGAAGCTCGTGTTGGTTGCAGATTTGTTGCTGGAATACGAGGCAGCAGATACACGGCCACCATTCCACCCTCGCATCCAACGCCAACTAGTGCATTGTTCGAAGGCTGATGGTGTACGAGTTTTACAGCCATCGCCATGCCTGGCACATGTTAGTGGCTTGTCCCGCAGATATACGAAGCGATAAGCTTCAAATGGGGGATGATGTGTAAGACAGGGCGTCTAACCTGTGTCTTTTGGTTGGAATTTCGGGACGATGTAGGCGAGCTTTTCATCGGGATATTGGTAGATCTCGATTTTTTTGTCGTCCCTTGCAGGCACGGCGATGAGAATCGAGTCATCTGACTTTGGGTTGGGTTGGATAGTCGCAACGGCATCCTTCACTAATGCATGCTCTGCAATGCATATGGAGAAGGCGCAAAAATTCAGAGTGTTCACGGGTAGAGAGTGCAATAGCCACGGCTTCGGTCTATCCTTAGTCTCTCCATCTGCGGGAAGTACTGTTGACAGATTCGACGTGCTCGCAGCGTCGAATTGCCAAATTCTCAAAGTATGATCTCGCCCATGACTAGATGGTGCCGCTGTCAGTCCAGAACGACGGAACGACAGGCAGTGACCAAGGAAGAACCCACGTTATGAACTTCTCTGTGCCCCACTCGGCGGTCCCGAGTATAGCCCCATCGTGCGCTTTCCAAACCGCCAAGGGCCGTTTCGTCACCAAGGTCCAGATCACGACCCAACCGTCTGCGTCGCCAGTAACGAGGCGGGTATTGCGCCGTGTTATGTGAGCGCTGTGAATCTGCGCCGTGTGGCCGCGAAAGACGAAGCTGGGCTGAGCTGGACCACGGGTAGATGTCTGCTGCCTGTGGTTTCCGGCCATGAAGTTTGCCGCGGGTTGTCTTGTCAGCTATCCAAGGCTGAATATCAGTGTCGAACTCGAGGCAAGTCGGGACGAGGATCGACGCTGGGAAGCGCGTCGTCGCAGATGCGCCAGGCGCTAAGCCAGAAAAGGCGCGACGCGCACTTTCTTCGTGGTAACGATGTGAACAGGCGCATGCGCTCGTATTCCCATCACGAATCAAAGTTATCAAATAACACTGAGCCATCCGGAATGATTCCTGAGCACCCCCAGATCAGGTCCGATCACAGCTGACGGCGCATCAGCAAGTCGACGGTCGACGGCGGCGTTGCTGTTAGAGCTTGGACCATGCCTATTTTAGGGACTTCGTCTCATCTTTCTGTGCAGATGGCCAGCCCGCTTTAACTTGCCCGCTCCTTCTTCCAACCTGAACCAAGCCTCAACTCCATTTGTTACCTCGTTGACCACACTCATAGCGCCCGCTGCCAGCGCTGAATGGAGCTGAGGACCATCTTCGCATTGCCCACTTACCCGTAAGGCTTCGACCGTGGTGCGCGCCGCCCTTTGTGGGTCCCGGCCCTCGCGCCGCTTCACTTCATTCTTACCCCATAATCAACCACCATCATGGCCGGCACCATCGCCTTTGCGATGCAATCACATCCAGGAAGTTATTCCGATGCTGCCGGCGGGGAGCAGATGCCGCAGACAGACCCAGGAAGCCACGCTTCAGAAAGATCGCCACCGACGCAGGAGAAGAAATCAAAAAGCACTCGAGTGCGCACAGGATGCCTCACGTGCAGAGACCGTCATCTGAAGTGCGATGAGGCTTTCCCCGAGTGTCTGAACTGCAAAAAGTCGAATAGGGAATGTCGACGAGGTTTGCGCGTCAACTTTCAAGAAGCCGATAAGAACATGGCCAATTGGCCGGCACCATATATTCTACCACCAGGTCCAGACTTCCAGGTCAGCTTCCAGGACGAATCCCGTGAGATTGCTTCCGAGTACAAGGGAGGCGCGGAAAAGTACCCGCCGCCCGTGCAAAGAGGAGGAATAGCTGAGACATATGAATACCAGGAGCAATATAACTACCAGCATCGTCCATCCTATCCCAACATCGGCTCTGACCACAGCGGTCCCAGCGGCTTTGCGCCAGCAATGTCTCATAGTCGTCACCAGAGTCAGATTCATCATCCACCAACGGCAAGTCCTGTCAACACACAGTCGTCAGCAAGTGCGTTCATGGCTGGCACGCCCAATGTGCAATACGTCCAGCCTCAACGGGAACCGGACGAGTTACCGGCCCAAGGAACGGACTATCTCCAGGATCGGGAAGTGGTGCTTTTCATGCAAGTTTATGTCGAAGAGGTAGCAATATGGATGGACAGCATGGATTCTAAGAAACATGTAGGTGATGGCCTTTCCAATTTTCGACCATGCTCTTCCCTTCTAGACTGCAGCTTACCCTAAACAGTTTTCACGCCTGCTACCCTTTCACGCCCTAGGGCAACCTATGCTTCTGAATTCATTCCTAGCCTGCGGTGCTCGACATTTAGCACTCGTAAACCCCAGGTACAGCGACGACAAAGCACTAGGCTACTACAACCGAGCCACAAAGCATCTCCTTGATGCACTCCAGGACCCTTACCGCGATACCGGTCTCTGTGCAACTGCGGCCGTAATCCTCAACGTCTATGAAATCATGTGTGAGCGCGCCCTCCAACGCATGAACCACATCGCAGGCGCACGCGCTCTGATCAAAGAATGCGGCTGGAACGCCCTCTCCACCGGCATCGGCGCCGCCTGTTTCTGGCTCAACATCGGCATGGAACTTCTCAGCTGTCTCCACTTCAACTGGCAAGTAGCATGGCATCCCGACGAATGGTGCCTTGACATGAACATGTCGCCCGAGCAAGAACCCGGCCGTGAAGAATCATGGACCTACCGCATCCTCTACATCACAGCCAAAATATGCAACTTCCGCGCCGCCGTGTCGCACAACAACCACAACCACCAAGCAACCCAGCGCCAACGCCTCGCGGAATGGGAGTCCCTGAAAGATCTCGCGGACCACTGGAATGAATGCATACCTCGAACCATGCATCCAGTCGCCTATCTCCACCCCGGCCAAACCATCTCCGGTTCCGCGTTCCCAGAAATCTGGCTCATCAAACGCACAAGCATCGTAGCCCGCCTCTTCTACCACACATGCATGTGTCTCCTCGCCCAAATCCACCCTGTAACCGGGCCTTCGGACCCCAAAATGCGCGCCATGCTGGAAGAACACAGCGTGCTCATCTGCGGTATAGCCGCACACGTCAAAGACCGCGGCGTCGCGTCCGTAGCCCTGCGCTCCCTCGCCATCGCAGCAGAATGCCTCACGGAGCGCCGCGCCCAAGAAGAAGTCCTCCAAATCATCGACAAAATACGGCAGGAAACCGGCTGGCGCGTCGGCTTCCTCAATAAAGAATTACAGGAGAAATGGGGGTGGAGTGATCAGCAGAACCAGGCTCAAGCTCAAGCGCAGGCGCAGGTGCAGGCTCAGAATCAAAACCAAGTCATGCCCCCAACGGCCCAGCAACCGCAGCAAGTCCAGCAGATCCAACCTCCGCAGCAGCAGCAACAACAACAGCAGCCACAAGTTTCGCAGCAGCAACAACAACAGCAACAGCAACAACGTGCCGCAGCCCTACGCTTCAACCCCCTCGCAGGCGTCGGCTTCGAAAACCCACAGCATCCGTACCAGGAAGTCTACGTCGCGCCTAGTATAAACCAACTCATCCAACAGGCGCAGGCACAGGCGCAGGCACAGGCACATGCACAATTACACACGCATTCGAACCAAACGTCTCAACAGCAACAGCAGCAACAACAACCGCCTCAACCGCACAATGGCTTTTATTTCCAGTAGAATGGTGATGGAGTGAGTGTGCGTGAGTTTCTTAATTGCCATGTTCAGTAGGGCGCTTATGTGTGTGTTGGGGGGGGGGGGGAGTGTACGAGTATACAAGAGTATTATGGTATTCTCTTTCTTTTCTTCCATAATAAGGGGGGCTGTTTGAATAGGCGCTTGGTGGGGTTTTCCTTCTCGAATGTTGGATTGATTGCTTTTGGGTGTACATGGACCGGAGTTTCCGGGGGTCAGATACCTTTTGCAGCGTTTTCATCGTCGGATATGCCATGGTGTTGGTTCCACTTTCCTTGCGGGAAAGACGTTTGGTTTGGATTGGGAGGACGTCTATTGTTCAGAGATACCTTCTTGGTTTTTTGGCAGCAATACTCGGATTTTTGAATAGTTACATTATTTTTTAATTCCTCCATGACTGTCTTCTTGGCTCACTGAAATCGCTTTAATCCGACAGGCGAGGTAACTAACGATTGACAAAATGTACTCATATCGTACAATATAGTCTGAAACTTATTCAATGTTGATACAACGCTTGGTCTTTCGCCTAGAATATAAACTTTTCATTGCTTGCATACCTTCCGAGATCACCTTCCCACGGAAACATGCCACAGAAACATTCACCTAATCCAAGTTCCGAAACTACCGTGCTTGCGGTCTCACCCAAGCACCGGTCCAACTGACTCCGTCTTTGCAATTGCATATTTCTGTAACGGGCTGCTTCCAAAGCAGTAGCCCAGCTTGACTCACTGAGGTATCACGGAACCGTGCTGAGTGGCGTCTTCTTTGAGAACGTCGAGGGTCGCGTAACCTTATTTTGTGTTGTCGATCTAGAATTCGGACTAGTCTCGCAATGGATGAATGGCGATTTCCTTTCGTGATCAACACGACGGTGCCCACTCTTCTCGTTTCCGAGTGTGCAGGTTCAAAACTGCGACGAAGATATACGTAGGGCGGCTATCGCAAGGCCCAGGTGGACGAATGGCGTCTTTCGAAGGCACGGCCAGTTTGCTGTTTCAGTTCCTGGATGTGAACATCAAATCTTGTCCTGATGTCTAGCCGTCCCCATCACTTGTCTTCGCAATCCCGGCCGATCTGGAGGCACGGCCGGTTTCCAGGAATTGAATGTCCTTGCTCACAAGAGAGCAGTAGCTCACTGATGGTGCCCCGTCTTCCTCATCAATTCATCTTACTGGCCAATCCGCCGTGGACGAATGGCGTCTTCTGTTTTATCGACCGTCTGAAGGCACAGCTGATTTCTAAAGGTAAATTCAAGATGTAGAACAACCTTCGTTGCCCAAACTCGTTCATCATAACATGTGCTCATATGCTGAGTGACAGCATATGGTCGCCAGCGGTGGAAGGTTGCGTATGAGACTCCGTGGAGAGGGTCGAAGTACGTAGATTGTCAATGGCAGAGCCATTCAGAAGTTCTCCAAAATGCGAAAGGCTATATGAATCGATAGATTAGCCGTGTAAAATGGTGGCTTGGAGGGCCAAGGAATGGTACATACCTTCGACAGCCTTGCGCAATGGGCGGCTTGTGACTTTGATGTAGCCTCCGTGGTGCCTAGACTTTCTCACGTCCCCGTATGCCTTCATGAACGTTTCAGAACGGCCAGCCTAAAGCAACTTCACGTCCCGTACTAAAGCTTTTGTAGCCACGCTATCTTCGACCGGAATCAGCCGCGGCGGTGATTGAGAAGTGAAGCGGGGCGAACCCAGCTTCAGAAGCTCTCCAAAATGCGTCGCTCTTGAACAGTTTAGTCAGGTATGTATACAACACCAACCAGACCGGCACGAGTTACATACCTTCGACAGCCCCGCGCAATGGCCACTTCAAACAAAGCTAAACCCAGCGGTCGACAAAGTCGAATGCATACTCAACAACAGCGGCAGATTGTCCGCTTCAAGAAGGCCTAATTCAACCTAGATATACATCCCGCCAACGTTGCGTCAACTTGGCTTCATGACGAACACAATGATGGGCTGCGATATCTCAGATCATCGGACGCCTCACGCGCCTCGCCTTCGATATTGTGCCGATGGCAATCGACCCTCAGAATCGGCGCTGCTGCGGAGTTCAAAGCGCTTTCGGCTGCCATAAGTTTGGCAACCTGGAGTCGATCGTCGGATTTGAGGCAGTGAAGGCAGAGAGCCCGCAATCAGAAACTCTCCAAAATGCGTCTCCCTGGAAGAACCACGAGCTCAGCCATGGACCCTAAAGCGCGACAAGAGAAGTGACGATAGCAAACCTTCACCGGCTTTGCATATTGGCTGCTTTGTGAAAGAGAGGTTCTAAAGCAACTCCACGTTCCAAGGGGAAGGCAGATTCTAAAGCAAGGGCACCACGTTCCGGGTGAAGCAGCTTAATCTCGAAATCGATGAGAGAATGTTGGGCTCCATGGTGGATTTGAGGCGAAGGGCCCGGGAAGTGAAGCCCTTCAAGGCATGATGTCGTGATGCCGGAGACTATGCCCTCTCCAGAAGTTCTTCAAACTGCGCCGGGTTGTTCTGGCTGTCTGTTAGCAACTTGTCAGTGTACACTCGGCCAATGATCATACCAACGAAAAGGGTGAATGGACTTGTACTCTAGTGCCGCGAGGAACGTACCATGGTATCCATAGCTAACTCGTTTAGGAAGGCTATGGTGATGGGAGACAGATCGTCTCACTTCACGTCCCTTCGCCACTCTCGCCTTTCGCTAGCAGCACCGGGAAGACGAATAGGACAGGTGTAGCATGGCCTGTATCAGAGCCGTCAGTCTCAGGTCGGTGAATTCCCTCTCCCATGCGCCGATTTCGCCTCTGCGGAGTGGAAGTGCTTGACGGCTGGTGGCGGTTGATCGGTCTTACAGAAGGGGCTGATGGCAAAGGCGAGACACGGCGACGCAAGAAGGAGGATAAAGATTGTTAGGGCAGTTTATTTGAGCGACATGCTGTGGTAAGTGAAGGAATAGAGAATGAAGGGGCGGAAACTAGTGGAGATGAGATAGCGGGGTGTGACGTAAGTGTGAGAGATGAGGGTGGCGGGCGAGGAAGGAGCGACTTTGGGCCAGAGTAGCGGTGAACTGGAGTCTCAAAATACCAGCCTCCAGATCCTCAGATAACGAAGTGAAGGACGGCCTCTTGTAATACATTTTTAATTTCATTTCACATATTCATATCATCTCAGCTCTGACTCTCCCAATCCCATACCTCGCCCCATCTCTTCGCATCCAACTCCACCGGACCTTCCCACCTCCCAAGCCGTGGCTTCCTGACACCTTGCTCAGGCAAACAGATCCACTCTCTTACACAGCCTGGAATCTCTTGTCTTGAGTGAGACACGCAAAGTAACGCCTGATGGTTCTGTAACCCCGGAACCACGCTTTCACCCTTCTTACTTGCTTCACTTTCCACAGGTTTAGGACCGGCGTCGGTGTACTGTAGTGAAAGCGAGTCTCCGTGCGAGAGGAAGAGCAAGCACTTGTCTCGCACAAGATCATCCATCCCTGAGAAAGCTTCGTCGAGAATGACGATAGGCGGGTTGCGGATTGTGGCGCGGAGGAAGAGTAGGATGCGTTGAGTAGAGAAAGAGACTTCGCCGAAGAGAGTGTTAGAAGCCCAGTCTACGTTGTCGCTTGGCGGCGCTCCCTCTTTTTGCGAAGCATTCAATTCAGCTTCAAACCAGCGGAGACACGCTTCTGCCCGTTTCGTTGCATCTGTGTTCAGTTTCGGATTTGTGATGGGTGTGTCGCTCCACGCTGACTCCAGAGTTCGGCGTATGGAAAGGTACTTAGGAAATAGTGCGTGTACCTCAGGGGAGGAATGACCGATGCGGGATTGGATGTTGAAGATGGTGATGCCGGGAACGCCCGGCGAAGGCAGACGTGAGCGTTGGAAAATTTTGACCGGTGCCGAATAAGTTTGAGGATGATCAGATGTGACGAGACTCAATAGAGTTGTTTTTCCTGAACCATTGGCACCAAAGATGCCCCATCGCTCACCTTGCTTGACAGTCCACCACAAACCATCTTTTTCAATGCCGTCTACATCTTGTCGCCAGTCACCAAGAACTGAGGTAGAGCCATACTTGATGCGCACGCCTTGCATCTCCACAATGAGTTCTCCAATCTTTGCTGGGCTCTTGTCATACTTTTCATACCCATCGCGAGTGAGGAGTACTTCGTCCGAGCCTTGGCCTTCGATGCTGCTTGCTTCAAAGTCGCCCCTTTCTGAAAGATGCCGTCCAACCTCTCGAAGTTCAACCAATTTTGGGTCCAAGCCGTGCCCTTTTCCCTCTCGAGCGGTAAGCGTCTTTTCGATCTCCTCGTACTCTTTCTTCAAGTATTGAAATAACTCCTCTTTTGGCCCCAGAGCCTGAACCTTGCCATCTTCTCCTGCGTATACTACATGTGTGATCCAGTCCGGAATTGCATCTTGCGGTCGAAGACTCAACACAATTCTCGGTGAATTTGCTTCTGCCAACCTATGCAGCACCTGCGAGATATGCTGAGTTACAAAAGGATCCAGTCCGACTGCGCACTTTTGTCAGCACCTGCTTCCCACAACCGATGTCATTAGCAACAAACTCACTGAACGGTGCATCCAAACACAGCACTTCCGGCCCTCCCAAGAGCGCCTTCCCAATCCTCGCCCTCCTGCTCTGTCCATTACTCAACATACTAACCGGCTTTTCCATGAACCTCTCCAGCTCTAAATCCCTCAATGCCTTCCTCATGACTTCCGGATCGATGCTCTTTTCCCTGATTTCAGCTTCACTAGGGTTCATCCCAACAATACCAGTCAAGTACTGCGAAAGCGTAAAATCCGTCTCTTCAACCCGACTCTCGTACCGCGCAGAAAGATACGCGCCGCCAAAGGCTTTCCGCTCTACATCGAAGCCTACATACTCAATGGCTCTGCCGGGTGACCGCAACTTCGGGTTCTTCCTCGCAATATCCTCCGAGAGCAGATACGGAAATGATCGCGCGGTTGGCGGGAAACAAAGTAACTGCCCCCTGAGGATTTGTAGGAACGTGGTTCGTATCGTCGACGATGGACTCAGAATCGCCCAGCATTGGTTCGGGCTTGCGAAAGAAGGCAATTCCAAATTCAAGTCTGCAAACAAGGGCGCATTCGTCGGTCCTCCATCTTTTTCACCCTTGTCGCTGGGATGGCGTCGATAAAACGTGCCGTTTTGTATTCGGACGATGGGGTCTGTCCTTAATGGTCTACCGCTGTGGAACCGCGTACATCGTGATGCTCTGAAGAACAACGCTGGTGTTCTCCGCATTTTGAGAAGAGAAGAAAAGAAGGATTGATGATGAGATCATCGCGTTGCTGATATCAAAAGGCGACTGCGCGAAAGGTAGATGTGGTGTACCGTAACGGAAATATGTCCGATCCCGCGAAGAGACTGGACATGACGTCGGCGTTTTGTGTGCCGAGGTCTCTACGGATTGCGGGCATGCGATACGGCGCACTTCCCACCATGCGTTTGCAGATGTAGCCATCATACTAGCTAAGCTGTCGACGATGATATCCTCATTCCAGCCACAAAGGCCAAAGGTATTGTCTTTCCCTCTCTCTCTTTCAAATGTTCCCACACTAATCGCAAACCAGCCACCGCAACAACGACCACAGCCCACACTCCCACTCCAACAAACGCGAACATCCCACAATCCCCCTTCCCTACCTCCACAACAAGCGAACGCTTCTTCGCAACCTCTAAGCTCTCCAAGACCACGTTCTCAATTCGAAGCCATGTCGCCATTCGGCCCTGCACCACCGTTTTCTTCTCCCAGGGCCTTCTACGACGTTGCAGTGCGCCATCCAGTTTTCTTCACTGAGCAGTTGAGGAAACCGCCGTTCCCGATGCCACAGATGGCAAGCCAAGGATGGAGTCCGGTGGCGAGCGGGTATATACAGGAGCAGAGGAGAGCGGAGGCAGAGGCGGTGGGAAGGACGAAGTTGTAAGGAAGGGTTGACAAAGAGTTGATAGTGATAACCTATATGGTGATCTCGTATGATGTTTCATGTCTTGGATGCGTATATGGAAGGGATACCACGACGTTTTATTGGTGTTGCGTAATACCGATTCCTTTACAACCAGTGTTATTACGATTGAAGAACGATGGTTAGGGAAGGGACGGAAGTATTCTCCAGTTCAGGCTGCGTGTCGAAGGGAAAAAGAATAATCTCAGTGTCAGACATGGAAGTCTACTAGGCTACCTATACACATTTTCTCGTCGTGAGCTCATCGATCCCTAGCGCAGAAGCAAATTAGCGGTATGTATGATCAAGCCAACTGATGGGAAGGTACTGTCATTTCCATATGCAGAAATGGTGGTAATGCCTATGCAACTATGACAAGTAGGCAGAGGGGCTGTCAGATTTCGTGTTGACTGCCAATGTGCTTCTAGTTCATCGTCGCAAATCTCTATGCGAAAGCGGTATCCTGACAATTATGACTAAAATCATTGGTTTTGGACATGCATTGGCAGCTCAGCAAATATATAAAGATGCTTCTCATTATGATATCGATCTATTCTCCTGCATATACGTAGGAGGCAGAAAAATTACATCCATTCCAAATGTAGCTTTACTGAAAAGACCAGCCCGCTGTTACAGCACAGGCAAAAGCTCTTTATTGAGTCTTGAAGTATCGCAGAGCTACTTCTACTACGTTACAAATCCTTAAGGCATACAATAAGAAACAGATTATATCTCAACACCCCGATCCCAAACTTGCACGTTTCCTTTTCCGAAGCAGTAAACATACCAATAAAATCTAAACTCACATGGGTATCCATGCCCTGTCCCTATTCCTATTCCATTTCACGCCACGCTAATTCAATCATCCAATCATATCAGAACAAAACTACGAAAGAGAGAAAATAAACCACAGTTAACATCAACATCATTGAGCCTGAAACTCAAACCCACCCCTCCACCCTGTCCTCAGCCGTCCACTTACTCCCCTCTCCCCCACGACACCCCCCATCACACTCCACCTCATCAACCCTCCACGGCCCCTTCCCCCACCCCTCAACCCCTCTCTTCAAACTCTCACTCCTTTGCGTCCCGCCAAGCGCACTCCTCTCCGCACTCACCGTCCCCGTACTCCCCAACCTCACCGCCTCCCCCTTCCCCAACCCATGCCTCCTCGCAAAAACCCTCAAACTCGGCAAACAAACCGCCAAAATCGACGACACAATCTCCACCAACGCCCACACATCAATAGTATGCGTAATACTCGCCTTAGGCGTCGCCGAAACGAGCTTCAGACAAATAAACCTCACCAGCGCAGCGAGAATGGAAACGCTGCCCATCAGGAACATGAACGCCAACCCGGCGCGCTCCGTGCGGCCGAATTTCGTCGCGAGCAGCGTGCTGATGGGGATGGAGAGGATGACGAGGTCGGTGACGACGTTTGTGAATGTCGAGATTGTGACCGAGGAGATGGAGTGTACGGCGGAGCAGAGGTGTTGGCCCGGTGGCGGGGACCAGTTTGACGAGATGGGCGTGCACCAGAATGCGATGAGGAACATGTGGAGGAGGAATGTTGCTGCTGTGAAGACACAGGCACCTGCGAGACCCCACCGCGCTCCCTTACCTTGTAGGGAGAAGATGGAGTAGTAGAAGGCTAGGAAAGCGGCTTTGGCGCTCCAGAGGCTGATGTAGATGAAGAATAAACTGATCCAGGATGAGTAGAGGAGGTGCCCCGAGAGGGCTTCGGGAACGCCGTAGTAGAGCGTTTCGGGGGGTGCGGAGAGGTACTTCATGCGGAGTTTGTTTTTCCACGTGTTGATCGCGATTAAGACGAGACCCGAGAGCCAGGCGAGAATGACGAAGAAGTCGGCGGTGTTTGTGGCCGGGCTGGAGAGGCCGCGGTTTCGGGTCCGCGAGCTGATGCGTATGAGGATGGGGAGGAGGGCAATGGCCATTAGGGCCCAGTCTAGGGCAATGAACCCGGCTTTGGGAGCATGTTAGTGCTACTTTTTGGGATATGTTCAGGGATACAACGCACGGAGTGGGAGCTGGATGTCCGAATAGACCATCATCAAAGCTTAGAGATTCCACCGGTGCGATAGTTCGGAGAAGCGTAGTCGTTCCGAGCGAGCTAGTCACCTTCAAGTGACAAAGCTTCGCTATCAACGAGGATACCAGTAGTACCGGCAGCAATACCGAATGCTTGGGCGCAAAAAGGTAGACTAAAATCGACGCTACTACCGTAGTGTAAGTGATGTCCGACTCCGTTCCCAGCCGTTCGATTAGGTAAGGGACTAGAGAGATGATAAAGAGAAGAAGTCGATGACTACACGAGTGGGTCCATGCCAAAACGCTCTTCACCCTATATACCCTCCCAGGGTAAAGCTCTTCCTTGCGACCTATGCCTTCAAACTGTCCCTCTCACACCGTCCCTCGCGAACTCCGCATGCCCCCCTCATCGTTCCCCAAAACATAACCCCAGTCCTCAGCGCTTGACTGCGAGATTCCGAAAGCATTCTCCCACCCTAGGTTTTGTCTTTTACTTCACCCAATCGGAACTGAGGAAGTTGATGTGGTAATGCAAGTCAGCAACTTGGCTTCTTACATTCTCTAGCCTTGTGCATAGACCACTGCTATTCTGATAGGTTTCCGACTCGCTAAACCCAAGCTGCCGCATTTTTAGCACCCTCTAGCCTTGTTCACTAAGCAAAGTAAGCACAGGAATAGTAACCCCATTAACCACATTTGCGACCCAGAATATCTGATGTGGTGCCTTTCGCCAATTGCTATTGAGATGTGGTGATGAGAAGACGGTCAGAAAGCCACAGATAAGCAGGCTGTGGCGTCGAGAGCTGTGAAGGAATGGCTCGGGGAATTTCGAGGTGCTGGAACGGTCTGACTGAACTTTTTGCGGCTTGCGCTTTATGGTGAGAACGGCCTTTGAGCGCGGTTGCAAATCCTGGTGCATATGTGATGTGGAATATCGCTCGTATGCAATGGCTTTTCGTACTATATTTGCCTTTGACAGCTTTAATAATCTGTTGCTCTCATAACTGTTCGGTAGAAGAGGCAGAAGTGACCTGTTGAAGTTTTCGAAGGATCCGGACGTTCGTATGTCTGCTGCAAAGTGTCGATGTATCCATGCTCAAGATACTGCACGAGCTGAGTTGTGAAGATGGCCGGGGTATTCGCTCAGCGCCGAAGTGCCGGATCTAGAGAAGATCAGACGTGCGGATACGAGGTCGTTAGCGAGTCGCAGTCTTCTGCGAGGGAGAGTGTATGAAAGAGCGTAATCATCAGAAGATCGCTGACGGTAAAAGGGATGTTTGGGGATTAAAATCAGCTGTCATGACTCTCGATCTTGCTATTTGTTGGCAAAAGTTGAATGACAGCAGAATGTAGTGATGTGGGGAGAAGTCACGCCTACGATGAGGAGATTGCTGAGGCTAGCAACAAGCGCCTCTCTAATACAATGTATGGGTGCTAGAATCATGAACAAGCATGTGATAGATCTCTTTTGTAAGGCTGCAGCATTTTGTGGCCTTATATGAGATGCAAATCAGACGGGCCCGAGCTTGAGAGCGCGGAGGACGAAACAGTGACTGAGCGTGGGGATATCTAGGTAGTGCATAACGGTAGGTAATCCCCGTGGAATGTTGGTACATACAACCATATTTACAATCCCAGTCTTACACATCGCGTGGTTTGTCGACAACACGAGTGGACAAGACTTCCAAGGGGCTGACCTTGCGTTCATCGGAGGTTGTGGTCCATTTCTCAAGGAAGAGAACCTTCATCATTTCACCTCGGTCGGAGCAGTCCAACAATAGCTGCAGTGATAATTGCACCTGCAGCAGCGCTTTGGAGCATTGCAGTCGTGAAATCTAACCGGCGCATGGAAATGACGCGTTCGCTAATTATATCTTTGGCAATGAACGTCACTTTGTCTTGCCAAGTCTGTGAAGTGGTATCGGCCTGGACTTCCTCTTCGATGTTGATGGCTTCTTGAGCATCAACGCCTTCTGGGGTGTGAGGGATCGTCTCCGGTGCGGATGCCTCAGTGATGGGCTCCTGCGTGACTTCCGGTGTCGTGGGTGTCTCTTCGATGGCTATTTCAAGCTTTCCCGGTGTAGCAGATGCATCAACAGAAGGTTCTGCATTTGCAAGGACCTCTGGTGAAGTTGTTGCGAGTTCAGCCGGTTCAACTACCTTGTTGATCTCAGCCTCAATGGCTCCAATTGGAGCAGCGACTGATGCGGTAGCCTGAGAAGCCGGACTAGCAACAGAATCGATGGCAACTTTCTGAGCTTCAAGTGCCGCCTTGACCTCTCGCACTATCTTCCTTCGTCGATAAGGCTCGAAGACCAATAGCGATGCCAACAGCAGGATGATATTGACACCCATCAGTCCAAAAGTTACCCAGGTGCTGTTTCGCCGAATTGTGTCACTCCAGATCTGCTCTTCATGGTATTGGGCACGTTCCCGCTTCTCTAGCTGTGCTCGAGCCTCCTCCAATGCACTTTCGGCGGCAACAATGGCCTCCTTGGCTTCTCGAACCGCTTGGTCGTTCACATGTTCGGATCGTATCAGAGACATGTACCGCTCCAGATCCGCAGCTGACCACGAATGTTTCCGCTCTAAGAGAGCGACCACCTCTTTCTGCGAGGATGCTTGTTGCTGATGTGCTGCATCAAGGGCCACTTTAGCTTCTTCGATAGCGGCGCGTCGTGCTTTGACGAGTTTCTCTGCTGATTGTCAGCGTAGCACCCCTATATTTTCATGACAAGTAAAGTACCTTGCTCTTTGATCTCCTGCTTCAAGGCTTCGATGCCAGAATAGTCCGTCCCAGTGTAGGTGTTGACCTTGTGTGACATATCGGCCAGCTTTGGTAACAGGTCGTCCATGAGCTTGTTCAATTGCTTCGAAAAGTCCCATCTTTGCGCCTCTCTATGCGATGGTAGCTGCTCTGCAGGCACCCGGGCAATGTTGTCCACGACCTCTGTCTTTTTGGATGACGTATTTGATGTATTACGAGGATCTTTGTGCGAGGAGTCGCTGACTGTTTCGTCTTTCTTCGGCGTAGCGGTGGGTTCGACGAGAATGGGGTCCGTAGTGTCTGGCGGTACCTTCGGCCCAAGAGGCCCTTCTTTCTCTTCCAGCGGCTTCCTCTCATCATTCGGCGTCTGATGAAATCTTCTCTTTAACACCTCGGTCACCCCTAAACCTGTCTGACCACACCTCGGAGCTGTGAAAGCTCTGTATTGGCACCTCGCACATATCGAGAACTGAGACGGTACTCGACTTGCGAAAGATCGGGCGGACGACGGCCGTGCTATCGGAGCGGCATAGGCGGAGAAAGCGCGTGAAGCATGCTGAAGCAGCGGCCTCATTCTTTTATTTTCGCAACACGAATCAATTCCTCCTTACATCGGGTGTGATGGATTCAGCACGCTGGGTTGGCTACAAAAAAAGATGGAGCATGTTTGAGCTTTGACGCCTTCGATTCTGCTTTGTCAGCAATAGCACGCTGGTGGGATTAGAGGTTCGGTCACGTATTTGAATACTAAAATACTAAAAAACGCGAGCCTGTAGAGCTCTCATAGTAAAGATAACCTCAGCTCAAAATCGCTTTTAAAAAGCGTTCAGGGTGCTGCACGCTGCTGACGCTAGCCGTTGCTGACAAAGCATAGTCAAGTGTTCCCATTATTTCCCATTGGTGCTCTCATGAAAGCAATATTCATGATATAACAATACAAATTAGTCGAAAACGCCACATCGCTAAATCGAGACTTTACGTACTGCACATGTGCAGTCATAGAAGAACTTCACATAGCTATAGAGGCGCTGAAAAGCAATGTCGCAGTTTCCACCGACGAAATTTGCACGATAACCTCTACCCATGAATTCGTTCGACCTCAAGCAAATGGCATTTAGTCAAGCCGCGAATGAAGCCGATCAAGCCTGTGGAAGCGCCGTCTCAGCCGCACTTCTAGCAGCAACGAAGAGTTAACACAGAAGTAATAGCCACCCTACCGCTGAGGACGTAATAGGCATGCTAAAGACGTGAACTGATCCAACGTCATCCTTCCCTCTTTCATTTCTGCTTCTGCGGCCCTCACCCGATCAGCTTCAGCACGATACTGCTGCAACCCTGCCATCTTCGCCGCGACAAACTCATCAACCTGCGCCTGATCAACCGCCGCTTCTTCTGCGTCCCACTGTCCGCGGTATATCTTCCTGACCTGGATCAGCGGAAAGCTGGCCCAGCCCGGGCCGTCGACCGTGAGGATCATGTGGACCCAGCAGGCGCCCGACTCCCACGACCATTCAGCCAGCTCGACGAATTCCCTATCACTTGCCCCGTGTCCTAACTGCGCCCTCTCCGCCACTACCTCAGCCAAGGTGACCATGTACATTTCCTTATGCTCCACGAATCTCTCCCAAAGGTCTTGCGGCTCGCCATCGTCGCAGTCCCATAACTCATTAGTCGGACGATCCTCGAGAAGCCACCAGGGAATTGTGGCAGCCAGCTGGGCGGGTGCGGCATAAGTGAACTCGAGGTCGATAAGGCCCGCGAATGCGGGAAAGTCGGGATCGTCTACGGACTTAAGTATGACATTCTTCATGCTCAGATCATCGCAGATCAGCTTCGCCCTTCCTTGATTGTAGGTCGGATGGACAAAGTCACCGAGCCGCGACCGAAGGACCGTGAATGCTCGAAATAGGGCACTCGCCTCCGTCTCATTTCGAGCGGCGTTCGGCTGCATCAGGATTTGCTTCCAGCTCTGTTCGAGGAGGTACGAAAGGTATTCGTAAGCCGATCCGAATCTTTCGGATCGGTGGCCTACCAAATATCACCCTCCTGTTAAACGCTGCGAGGGGAAATAGCCAAGACAGAATTGAGTATCTCACCAAGTCCGTCGATTCCTTCGAGCTGTCCCATTCCGGTCACCTTGAAGGTTAAGGGTGGGCTCCCAGAGCCGACATTAACTTTTGCTTGGGGTAGCAGGTCCAGGCTTCCGATGAAATTGAGGTGTACGCTATACAGTTTAAGCTGAACCTCGATCATTTGCCGGAACATCCATCGGAGGAGCTTCTTGTCAACTTTGGCCTTCATGATACTGATCCCAGGATCGAGGAGGAGGCTCTCCAGAGGAAGCCCTTCGACGTATTCGACCAGCATAAACGGTCCCAAGCCTAGACGGTTATCGCTAGCGTGACCCCAAGCGAGGACCTCGGGGACTGGGACGTCGGTCTTCTGGCGGATGATCGAGATTGCCGCCACTTCAGCGCCAATCTTCTCGTCGAGATGTCTGTCGTGGGTCTTCCCTGGCATCGGAAGGCGAATCATGAAGGCCTTGCCGTTGCTGAAGGTCACCTTTAGGCAGGCGTTGAAGGAGCCACATTTCCAATAAGCATAGTTGTATTTGTTCAGTTCGATGGTGCAAGGTAGTTGTTGAGGGTGAATGCTAGATAGCCATTGGGTGAAGCTAGGGGTATTGCTCATCTGCTGAACTCGGACCTTCCAAGCATCTTTGAGAGCTTCATTGCAAGAGTCCACAATTAAATCGACGTCCATGACGTGTGGATAGTTGGATGAACTTGGGTCTCGTGGTAGCTGGGGAATAATTAGAGTAAAGGGACGGAAACTTGGTTCGCTCACCGCCCTAGGGATCCAGAAGCGTTCGAGGATTAAGCTAGCCGACACTGATGCGAGCCACCCACTGATGCGAGCCATCTGCCAGGGATCAGCCACCCCTTGAAAAATCAATGTAATTGCCTCAACCTAGTTACAATTGCCACTCTATACACATAGACTGAAGCGTTTGAGCTGCTGTTTCAGCTGCTCTTCTTTCTGCAGCCTTTTCCTCAGCATCAATATCACGCTGTGCCT
>ML976993.1:497912-553242 GCA_010015675.1 Byssothecium circinans | reverse complement strand
AGAGAGCGTGGCTCGAGGGATACCGTACGCCTTTGCAGCAGCTCGTTGACTGGTAAAAACACCAGCATCAAGATCACTAATAGCTGCTTGAATAGTTGCTTCACGGTTGTCCATTTTAATCGAGTGGGTGGAGAGAAAATACGTGTTTTGATGAGAGCCTGAGTTCTGGGCGGATGGCTCGGAACAGTGGGTGGCTCGCATCAGTGTCGGCTAGCTTAGTCAGCTGGGGCCCGCAAGGAGGATCCCTGATTGGGTTCACTTATAACTTTTATCTCCATAGATGTCGCGACTTCTGGACTTCACATCACATTGACGACTCAGCTGCACCTCAAGCCCTCACCAGAACATTTGCTACTAACTCAATACCGGCACGATGGGACTCCAGAATGCCACGGCCCTGCCCGCCATGAGAACAAACCCCAAAGTAACCCCCACTAATGCATTCCGAGCCTCGGAACGCCAGTCTAACAATCTCCAGTTCATCTTCTTCACAGATTTTGACGGTACAATCACAATGCAAGACTCCAACGACTTCCTCACCGACACTATTGGGTACGGACAAGAGCGCCGCCGCCACATGAACCTCGAATGCCTCAACGACCGCATCTCGTTCCGAGACTCGTTTCGCGATATGATGGACTCCGTCACGCGGCCATACAACGAGTGCATCGAGTACCTTGTTGCCAATATCAAACTGGACCCATACTTCAAAGAGTTTTTTGAGTGGAGTCTGAAGGAGAATGTGCCCATCGTGGTGCTTAGTTCGGGAATGGAGCCTATCATCAAGGCATTGCTGACGAAGTTGGTTGGTCCAGATGCAGACAAGATGCAGGTGCTAGGGAACTATGTAGGAGCGAGGCCTGGGAAGAGCATTGATGAGGAAGGAGGTTGGGAGATACTGTTCAGGCACCCCGAGAGTGGCTTTGGGCACGACAAGTCGGTGAATTTGAGGGAGTACTCATCGCTGCCCGAAGATGTGCGTCCGACCATGTTCTATGCCGGCGACGGTGTCTCAGATCTTTCTGCTGCTCGGGAGACTGATCTGCTGTTCGCGAAGAAGGGACACGACTTGATCTCGTACTGCGCGAGGGAGGACATTCCGTTTACCGTGTTTGAGGATTGGTCTACGATCCTGGCCAAGTGCAAAGAGATTGTGGCAGGCAAGAGCACGGTACAGGATGCTGCTAAGGAGGGTTGGGAAGCGTACAAGGCCGGTGCCGCGGGTGTGAAACCGACCTAAGCACGGCATTATTCCATGAGCATTTGAAAGCGGGCAAGATTTTGATTCGAATGATAAGATTTAGACACTAGACACAGACACCACCAATGGATAGACTAGCATGCAGAACAATACACCAACATCATGGCCGTTCTCAAAATCCCCCCTCACCGTAGCGAAATCTTAAGGAATAAGCCAACAATCACACCCCGCAAACCGCTTTCAAAGGTGACATCTGGCTTCAGTCCATTATACTCTCCTTAATTGCTGAGCTTTGGCGGTGCTGTGAGTTTTAATGGCTTATTTCCCTTTCCGCGAGAGATCCTCAGGATCAACCCACATCCTATGAAAATGACATACATGAACATTTTCTCACGTGATTGCGGGGCAGTGTTCTGCAAGGATGACCCCGGCACCTGTCACAAACATTTGCCAGCTCATCACCGACTCCAAGAACGGAACTGAACAACAATGTCACTCAATCACCCATCCACGCCGGGCACGATTCGACAATTACCCCGAAGCTGCGGCTAGCGACCTAGCCTCCTCGTGCCTCCGTCTTCCCTCAAGTCGATTCGTGCGCTGCCCAAACACAAATTACCCCACCATAGCAATCCCTCCAACCGCTCGCATTGACTGCAAAAGTCGGCTTACTGTACATCACGGAGTGGTCTACCTGACCTCTTACTCCGTGCTCCGCCTTGCGCTCACTCTCGAACCTCTCCAGAACACGAATTGACCTCCGTCCACAAACAATCCGCGATACGCCTCAACACAATGAACACCGACCCCCTAACCGGCGCGCCCCTCCCCTCCAACGCCTACCAGCGCGTCCTGCACATCGCGCCCAAAGTCCACATCTACCAGATCCCGCCCCTAACCACCACAAAAGGGTACCAAGCCTCGTCCTGGACCGCCGACAACAACAAGCGGCAAATCTTCACGGCGCGGTTGCGCGTCCTCGAAACGACCATCCCCACGACTTCCCCCACTGGCGAAGAAACCGAGAAAGTGACAACGGCGCTGCTGCTAGAGGACGCGGGGACGGGACAATTGTTCGCCGCCGCGCCGTATACGAGTCCCGGGGTGGTGGAGCAGGCGCTGGATAGTTCGCGGTTCTTTGCGGTGACGGTTGTGGGGGAGGGGCGGAAGGCGGTGCTGGGGATGGGGTTTGAGGAGAGGAGTGAGGCGTTTGATTTTTCTATCGCGTTGCAGGATGTGCGACGGACGCTGGGATTTGAGGTGAATCCTAATGCGCCGCCGTCCAAGTCGAATTCCCAGAAGGCGCAGGCGGAAGAGGCGAAGAGGGATTTTAGTTTGAAAGAGGGCGAGACGATAAGTATCAATCTAGGGGGCCGGAAGGGGAGGAGGGAGAGGAAGGAGGATAGTAGGAGCCCGGCCGAACAGAAGAGTGAACAGGATGCGCTGTTTAGTATTAAGCCGCCGCCTGGGAGTGGAGGGTCGCCTTTCCTTCCCCCACCCCCGAGCGCGAAGAGCGTCAAGGAGGAGAGGAGGCGGAGCAGGCAAACGTTCGAGCAGCCGAAGCCTGAGGACTTGGGCTTTGATGATGGGGAGTTTGGAGAGTTCCAATGATGTCGCGGGCAGCAGGGTGGCTTCTTGTTTCTTAATTTAGCGTGGAGCATGGTTTGGTCTGCATTATTGGTGTTCTGGCGTTTCTGATCTGGGCGGCATAGATGCAGCATGATAATGCGACAATGATATTATTGATCACAAGAAAGTATGTCGGACAAGAGAGTGATGGGTATCTCATTCAGTGCCCCCAAGAATCCAACGCCAAACATGCGATCGGAGAACTCCATAAACTCTACGCGTTATAAAGGATCCACAATTATTTCGTCAAATTGCGAAGGATCAGCGGTATGAGTGACCTTGTAGAGCTTCTCAATCTCACTAATGAGATCGTCCGGCTCACTCCCATCCCCACAATCCTTCCACTTCCCGCCATCCCTCACACACCTCGTCTTCCCATCCAATCTCACAGTACAACTCGTGCTCACGCTCAAATTGGCGCTCCTCGTCACGCTATCTCGTAACATGCCCATGCCGTACGCCCCGTCATCCTTACTCATACAATCATTCAGCTTGTCAAACGATATGCCGTGTTCCAGCGCACACTCCTCGATGAACCATTGCTTGGGTAGCTGTTGGTAGTCACGCTCCAGACACATGGTGAAGCCGAGATAGGTCTTCGGATCGGGGTACGTGTCTGCGGCGCAGAGCTCGACGATATTGCCCAGGCATTCGGTTTGGCCGTGTTTACATTGGACGCCGTCATCTTCTTCGGTCGTTCTGCCACCGTACTGTTAGCTTCTGTGGAAGGTGGAGAGAAGAGGGGTCGACGGCCGGCTATATGCACCGATATGTCATTCCTGCAGGTTGGTAGGAACGCAATTTAACTTACTTCCCTATAAACGACAGTCTGAAGTCTACTTTATCTGACACATTCGCCATCGTCGGTACCACGAGCTTCTCGAGACAGTCGCGCGCGTCGGGGCATTTCGACCTGTATGCGTGTGCTCTGGTCAGAATCCGGAAGGTGGCGTACTCGGTACTGTTGGTTGAGTGGGTTGCCTCACATTATGTGCACTTCGAGCGGCACCATTGTTCCCTTTCCTGCAGGATTGCAGTGTATACGGCTTGACGATGTCCATGATCTCGGGATTGGGGGCTCGAATGGGAGAGTGAAGAGGCCGAGGAAGAGCACGATGCCTATCATGATGCGAGCGGGGCGCGATGGTAAGGGCGTGGAAGCATGAGCTTCAGAGCCCGAGGGCGGCGGGAGGAGGGAAGCTTTCTCCATCGTTGCCGTGGGTATCTGGCGAAGCGGTATAATTCCCTCCAATGTTGAAGAAGAAATTGCTAATGATGTTGCTCTAGTTCCCAAGAAAGAGGTTGCGACGTCAACGAAGCTCCCTCTCAGCCCTACCAACACCACTCGCTTACGTGTGACACCATCGCCCTTCACTCGCACGAGCACGCTAGCCCAAAGCGATCTAGCTTCGAGCCCCCATGAGATCACGTGCCTTGTCCTGCAGAAGGCGGCGCCTAACTGCAACATCTCTATGCAAGGACGCACGAGAGCCGATTACGGGAAGGGCGTGGCTGCACGAAACCGAGGATGCGATCCTACCTTGTCACGACATCCGCGTCTGACTTATTCGAACGACTCCGATTCAGGCTCTACCCCTCCACGAGACATTGAGCAAGACCGTAACGCGACTAGACATTTCTATCACTCAACTCAAGCTCATTCTCTCCCGATCTTTAGGTGGGCATCTTTGTTGCTTACCCAATCTCGGTCTTGATCACTTTGCTGTGAGTCAATCCGGGAGGGAGCTTGACCTGTTGGATACCCGCCTCCGCGGAACCTCAACACGATAAGAAATGGCGGATCCCTCGCTGCCTGCAGCAACTCTGGAAAACAACATTCCAAGAGGAATAGAAGCGTTCACGACCTGCATCAACAGAGAAACGTTGCTTGACTTGGCGGCCCGGTTCTCGGCGGTCTATTCTAACCTCGCTAAAACGTCTCTGGACCAATTCCTTGTCACCCCGGTGACTGCATTGCCAACTGGGAAAGAGAAGGGGAAGTTCATCAGCATCGATGTTGGTGGGTCGAATTTGAGAGTCGGCTTCATTGAGCTCCTGGGCGAACAAGAAAGGAAGAATGGAGAGGAGAGCGAGGTCGAAAAGATTCGGAGATCCTATGATAGGAGCTGGCCGATTGGAGATCATTTGAAGATGGATAAGCCGGAGGATTTGTTTGAGTGGATTGGCGACTGTATAGCGGAAGTGATCAAGGATGCGCTGGACGATGTACCTCCAGCGACTGAGTCGCCATTTGGCAATGAGCTGTTGCTCGGCATCACTTTCAGTTTTCCTATGGCGTATGTATTCATGATCATAATGGTGTGTCGACGTCCTAACGTATCCATAGGCAAAAGAGGTTATCAGAAGCTACACTACTCCCCATGGGCAAAGGCTTCGCCATTACATCGGACCTCAACCTTGGCAAGATGCTGCTCGCCGGCTACGCACGCCATGTAGCCAAGCCTACTACCAACGACGAAAACCACACCAACGCAAAAAATCCCTCAAGCAAGAAAAGAAAACTTTCGAAACTTCCGAGTATACGAATAGCAGCCATTACCAACGACACTGTCGCCACATTCGCCTCATTAGCTTATGCGGTCAAAGCAGCGCCAAACAGCCGTGTTGCAATGGGCCTCATCGTCGGTACTGGCACAAATGCAACGGTACCTATGAAACTAGCGGACTTGCATCCCGCGAAAAAAGACGATCTAGCAAACCCTAATGAAGTGGACACGGTAGTCATCAACACAGAATGGACGATCCAAGGGACAGAGAAGCCGCTATTGGATCTGGATATCAAAACACCATGGGATCTCACACTGGATGCCAACAGCGATCGGCCAGGTTTCCAACCCTTCGAGTACATGACATCAGGCCGGTATCTAGGCGAGCTAGTCCGGCTAGTCTTCGTGGACCTCTACTCAGCAGATGCTGAAGCTTATCTGCCGCCACCATTGAAGACGAAGAACACGATCCTTACACGATTTCTCTCCGAAGTGGTAGCAAGAGCAGATGAAGAGACGTTGAAAAGAGAGCTGGAGCGATTGTACCCATCTCTAGAATCACCAAAACCTTTCTGGACCCCCGCACGTGTACGACTTCTCCGCGATATAGCATCTGCAGTGCAACAACGTTCGTCGGCGCTAATAGCAGCGGCATGTGTTGGTCTCCTTGACTGCGTACACGACATTGCGATCGACCGGCCTAGACAGTCAACCCGTCGCACAGCCCACGATCACGCTCACGATGAGGAACTAGTCATCGCCTACGCGGGTGGAACGATATCGCAGTACCCGAATTGGCTCGAAACATGCCAACACTGGATCGATGTCTTGGTGAAGGCGGGCTCGAAGAGTAATGCGGGGAAGAAGGTGGTGCTTAGGGAGGCACTTGATGGCGGGATCATTGGGGCTGGTGTTTTGGCTGGCATGACTGACGATATTGCATAGCGACAGGGGTTGGATAGATATCATTAAAAGGCATAGAATGGATCTGAGGGTTTTTAATGAGATTGAGGTCCCCCGTACATCGAAATAGCAGGGTTCGAGACTTCTTTGCTAATAGACTTGAGTAGGTACACCGCATCTGGACCTAATATTCCCACCCGAAAGGAGACCATCATGCCCGGAGAAATAAAAGCTGATTTTCGAACTACCTACGCACTCAACGACCTCATACCTGGTGACGACACCGCGTACAGAACCCCACATATATATGCACCTACACACTATAAAAAGGTGTCGGCAGGCATTCAGCAATGGTAGTATCGTGGAGGCGCAATATCCATCATCGCTAGTTGGTTGTTGAATAGTAGGCAAAGAGGGGGCTACTACTCGGGGCCAGTCTTGTCACTCAGGGGCTATGCTTTCATCAGCCTGTGCCGAAACCCCAGCCTTCCCCTCATTACCATGGTCCCTCAATTTTTCAGTTTCCAAACGAAGTTCGTCGTTTACTTATACAAACTCCGTTTAGCAAATGTATAATAACAGCCACCGAAATGTCCATTCAACAGGTGCGTATCCTACCTACAATTCAATCTAGGACCGGTCTTGAAGCTTATGCACTCTCACAGTTGTATAACCAAAATCACGGCCCAAGCAGCACATCAACCCTCCCAGAAGTCTGCCCAGGTACAGAGAAAAACCGGGCACCCTCTCTATTGCAAGCGGATCACTACGCCGAGAAAATCTACGCCCCTCCGCCGGAATCATTGCACCCAGTACCACGATCGTCTGCGCAATCTCAATACTTAAAACCATGGATGCGTCGTCCATTCGTCTTACTGGGCTTTTCACTCGTCATCGCCATCGCCTCGGGAACGATAGGTGGCTTCATAGGCAAAGCAATCGAGTCGAATTCCCATCATGTAAACCATCACCCCCTTCGTCACCCTCTTCATCATCCGCATCCACACCCCCACACCCACCCTCATGCTCCGCACCCGCAAACACAACAACCCCCAACCCCACCAACTCAACCGTCGAACGCATCACCTGCGATGCCACAACCTCCCGCTCCGCGCGGTATTCAACCGTAGCCTCCGTCCCCTACAAAGTCTTCTGCCACGTAGACTGGGTCCAATACGACATCGTCGCCACCCTCGCGCTCACAACCTCCGAATGCATAGAATCGTGCTGGACATACAACGGGTATAATCCCGGTGGAGACAGAGAGTGCGTCGGCGCTACGTGGGTCCCGGACTGGGGGGTTGATGTTCAAGCGGCGTGGAAACTGGTGAATCGGCCGAGTAATTGCTTTTTGAAGTCCAAGGTTGAGGGGTTCCCGGCGAGTAAGGTGGGATGGGTTGATGCGGTGGGGTTGTGTTTGGAGGGGAAGTGTCCTGCTGAGAATACGTAGCTGGGATATCCAAGGCAGATTTGGAGGCAGAGGTATATTTTAGATTTGGACAAGACGGTCGTAGGCGGTAGAGCTGCCTGCTTTTGGTCAGGTATTGGTACGCCGTTGCACGGAGCTGGTGAAGAAGCATGTAGAGCGAACGGATACGACACTATCGGAAGGCGCAAGTGACGCGCTGCATGTACCCGTGTACCACGACATGGACAGCGACACAATTATGTCGTTACTGTCACCTAGATTAATTAGCTACACACCATGACCAAAAACTTCTCTTCATTGGGTTGGGAAAGTTGTTCAATCCAGCCAGCTATTGTTCGCCCATCGCTCTTGCTCTCCTGTCATCTCCCCCTCTTCGCTCTTTCCTCTCCACCCTTCCACCCTCAACCACAAGTTCTCGCCACACGACCATGGAACTCCGACTTCTCCCCATCTTCTCCCTCTTCGCTCTTCGCGTCGTTACTGCCCAGGGGCTCCCGCAAATGTGCTACATCGACGCCAATCAGCTCGCGCCCGATTTCATCATACCATGCTGGACGTCCTATAGCACGCCCCACTATTCCTGCTGCATGGTAGGCGACAAATGCCTGCATCAGAATGCCTGCTACAACCTCAGCACGGGTATAACATACGAGTACGGCTGCACCGATCCCTCGTACAAAGACGACAACTGCCCGTCCAAATGCAACCTCGATCGTAAGAAGTCGAACTGGGCTGGCTTGCTGTTCTGCGATGGAACGAATGGGACGCCGAAAGATACCTGGGTAGGTCCCCAAGTGATCGATGACGATGTTGCTGGTTAAGGCGCTGAATTAATTTTCGGTCAGGTGTGCAATGAACCAGATAACTGCCACAACTGCCCGGATCATACGCCATGGGATCCGAGACTGGAGAAGCTTTCGAGGACGTCGTGCGACGATATCAAGAATGATGGCAAGTACGTTGCGTTCAGTCACACAAAGAGTATCTCGGATATGGTGGCTCTGCCCGCGGCGTCGGATATCTTGGAATACTATGCGTTGAATGCGGATCGGTGGGATACGTCACCGAGTGCATCGGCTGCGTCGGCGAGCAGCAATGCCCCGGTATCGACCCCGGTTTCTGCCCCGTCTTCATGGACAACGCCTTCGTCATCCATCCCAACTGCAGCAAGCACTACGACCCCCTCTCCGCCAAATCATCGACCGAAGACTGTGGCCCTAGCGGCTGGCGTCGGAGTCACACTATCGCTCTTAGCTATAGTAGCCGTCTTGTACTTCATCTGGCGCCGGAAGCAACACCAAGAACAGCGCGTAGAGCCCTTCGAACCACCACACGACGACTCCAAGGGTCCTAGCCTGGGCATAGATATCAAGAGTGGATCATGGGGATACGCTCATAAGGCCGAGTTACCGGGAGATGCGGTGCCCCCGCCAATTGTTGAAGTTCATGGGACGTCTTCGCAGATCTTCGAGATGGAAGGTTCGACTACTGGCGAGCGCGTGCCGCTTCAATCACCGGTCGTGTCACCGCTGCTTTCGCAGTATTCGGATCGGGGGGACGGTCGGGAACATAGGATTTCGGGGATTGACGGTATATGACGTTCGATGTGCAATGAGGCATTGTCGATTGGGCTACTACTGCATGCGGGAATAAGGTGTCGAGGGTTGGCATATACTGGTGGCGGTTCAGGTTTGGTCGCTTTTCTCCCCCCGTTATCGCTCTAAGTGTCGGGTCTGCAGTTTCGTCGTTTATCTGTTCGAATGGAAGAGAGATAAGAGAATGTGAGGATTTGCTGGCAATCTGCTTTTCAGATGATATCGGGAGGTCGGCTATTCACCAACTATACCGCTTGTGGACTAGCGTCCCAGCATACCAATGTTTGTCATCTGGACGAATATTTGGATTTTTTAAGTTTCAAACATTCCACTAGGTTAACGTTTTATATCGTTTCGTCGACGCACAATCTTTCTCCGTCCGTAACCTGTTTAAATCAATATAACCCCCTCCCCCACGTCATTTACCATTCCGTCCATACTCCGATATATCTCGCGCCGATCCCCCTCCCTCGGCAACCAAACCCCGAGGCTAACATGCGCAGCGCTACAACCTCAGATGAACGTTACAATCTTCGTGCGGAGAGATACCGGTAGATACCTATGCGACATCAATATCAATATCAATTGATCTCCTCTCTCCTCTCCGCTTCAATGTTACCCTCAGCACGGTATCGGTATCCCGAAGCCCTTGACGCGAGTCATTTACAATCTCCCCTCGGTTTGATAAAAGATCAAGAGTCGGTCGGTCACTTTCTTTGGAGAATAACATTATTGCCGTGGTTCGCCGTTCAATGATCAATCTTTTCGGTCCCTAGACCCAGACGCAGACCTCGACCTTGGCCTGCAGCAGAGATGGTCCCCGTCCCCGTCCCCATCCCCGGCCCGCACCTTGCAACGTTTCCGTCCGGCCTCGCCTCCATGCTGCTGCTGCTGTTGCTGCTGGGATCCTGCGCGAGCCCAGTATCTCCATATAATTTAAACAACCATATCTCGCAGTCCACGTCCCTATCCATCCCCCTAGATCTAACCCCGTACTTCAACAACCAAGGCTTCGGCACCTACCCGGGCGAAGCCTCCCTCGGTCTCCTGAACGAATCCTACCCAGCTTCTGCTTCTGCTTCTTCCAACGACACTACTCCTCCCTTCTACACCTCCAGCACCGGCATCACATACCACACACCGCGCTATCTCGGCCCCTCGACCCCGGACAATGTCATCTGCGCAAACCAACGCATCCCCGTCCCCACTTCTTCCTCCCCGGACCCCTATTTCGCCGTCTCGCTCCTGCACTCTTGTGACTTGCGCGAGGAGACGGCTGTGGGGACGCTGACGCTGCATTACACGGATAACACGACGTCGACGACGGAACTGCGCTCGGAACCCTGGTGGGGGTTCCTCCTCATCAATGTGGGAGAGATTGTGTATCCGGGGTTCCTTGGCGCGGATTATAGGGATGGGAATACCAGTCATATTTTCGAGAGCGAGTATGCGTTGGTGCCTGGGAAGACATTGAGGGCGGTTACGCTGCCGGATGCGGCGAATGCGACGGCGGGGCGGATTCATGTGTTTGGGATGAGTTTGGTCAGGGGGAGGGGTGGGGTGGAGGTGCAGAGTGTGAGGGCGACGCAGAAGAGTGGGGGTGTGGGTGGGAGTCAGGTTGTTGAGGTTGTGGTCAATAATTCGGGGGGCGAGTGTGTGAGTGGGGAGGGGATGGGGGTGTCTTTGACCGGGGATGGGGTGAGGACTGTGGAGATGGGGAGGGTTAGGAGGCTTTGTCCGGGAGATCAGAAGAAAGTCGATGTAGCGGTTGTTGGGAATGGGACTTGCGATGTCACTGTGGTGATTGATATCGGTGGAAAGCGGACAAAAAGTGGCGTCTTTTCAGACATTGCTCTTGGTCTTACTCCTTGGGACACTTCCTATACGAATCTCGCGCGCCACGAGTCACCTGCTTGGTTCGATGCTGCCAAGTACGGTATCTTCATCCATTGGGGTCCCTATGCTGTACCCGGCTGGGGCAACTCAACACCCTATGAGAGCTACGCAGAATGGTATTGGTGGTATAGTACGCATCCTGAAGGCGACAGATCGGGGTTCCGGGACCACCGTCTCCGCACCTTCGGCCCAGAGTGGAATTACGATGACACGTTCACGTCGTTTACAGCTGCTCAGTATAATCCGCGTGAATGGGTCGATCTGTTCGCTGACGCGGGGGCGAAGTACTTTGTCATTACGACAAAACATCATGATGGATTCGCGCTATTCAACACAGGGAAGACGACGAACCGAACCTCGCTGCGCTACGGACCGAAGAGGGATATAGTAAAAGAATTGTTCGATGCAGCGAAGACTTATCAGCCGGACCTGAAAAGGGGTACTTACTTTTCGCTACCGGAGTGGTTTAACCCAAGCTGGGGCAAATACGGATTTGCGCAGTGGGGGCCAGAGAGACCGGGCGGGACTACGCATCCTGGAATTATCGCGAAGAACCCGTTCACCAATCTCACTGAGCCGTACACTGGCTATATCGAAGTCAACGACTTCATTGAAGATGTTATGGTCCCGCAGATGGATATCTTGGCGTACGAGTACGAAAGCGATATCATGTGGTGTGACGCCGGAGCCTCCAATGGAACAGCAGAATTCGCGTCGAGATGGTTTGAGTATACGCGTTCTCAGGGTAGAGATGTAACGATCAACTCGCGCTGCGGAACGGCGGAGGCGAATGACTTCGATACACCAGAATATGAAACGTTCTCCACTGCGCAGCGCAGAAAGTGGGAGAGCAACCGGGGTATGGATCCATATTCCTACGGCTATAATCAAGCCACTCCGGACTCAGAGTACATGAATGCTACGACCCTGGTCACTACGCTTGTAGATATGGTCTCGAAGAACGGCAACCTCCTGTTGAACATTGGTCCCAAGGCAGATGGTACCATCCCGCAGGCCGAGATTGATAACCTCAGAGAGGCCGGGAAATGGATTAAGAAGCACAGTGAGGCCATCTTCAACACTACGTATTGGTTCTGGAGGGCCGAGGTTCGGGATGAGAAGGCAGATGTAAGGTTTACGCAGACCGATGAGGCGTTTTATATTCTGTCGATGGAAAAACCGGTGAATGGGAGTCTGGTTGTGGAGGCTCCGATTCCGATTCTAGAAGGGGATGAAGTCAGCTTTCTGGGTGGTGGAGAGGGCGAGGCGCTGGAGTGGAAGATGGACGACGGAGTTGTGTCGATACTTTTCGATCAGAGTGCTGTGGATGCGGTGGAGCATTGTTGGGTGTTCAAGATTGCGTATCGTGTGTAGGCTTGGTAGGAATAAAAGAAGGGAGCGTCGTTCGATAGTATCCTACGATTATCATGAGCCGCAATAACTGAATCGATGACTTTCTAAAAGCAGCTGGCAGACTCCAGTATCCCAATGCCCATTTTCAGGGGGTCATATAAGGTGGTTGGAGGCTTCGAAATTGCTCTATTCGAAGTGGAGAATGATGTTACTAATTTCTTTAGCGTGCTACTCAGGTATTGTAGGGTCGTAATTTTTATTCCGCAAGCTCCGTGAGCTCTCCTGGCCCGAGCGAGGGTGTCATGGTGTTACTGACGGGACCTCAGGTCAATGCCCAGCTTCCGATGGATTCGCATCCGCGACCAAATACGTCCAACCCGACGGTTCCCTCTCCTGAAGTTTTTCAGCTCTTCTCGAGCTTCCACTACCCCGCGGCGCTAAACCGAGTTTTCCCCGCATTCGACTATTCTCATGCAAGGTCATCCGCGGATGTCAGGAAACTACTACTAGTTGCATCTGGACACAGTGTCAGCCAATAGTGTTCATGTACCTGCCCTCTCCTCGAGATGCAGGCTGTGCGGTGTTGGAGCAGTATGTAGCCTCGTTTGAAAAGAATGCGTGGCGATGTACACATGAGCTTGTGCTCCCTTTGCCCGAATACCGAACGCGAGGAAGGCGTTGGCACTGTGGTTTGGTGTTGTTAGGGAGGAAGGAGGATCGCTCCGTTCCTCGGGCGGATGTACGGGGATAGCGATGTTGTTTAGTTGAGAATAATTGGCGGACATGGTATCAAGAGAAAGCCACCATGTGTGCGGATACGTTTGAGTATTCCCGGTCTCCGGTGTGCATGTGGATGGGAGAGGAAGGGAGACGAGAGCGAGCAGAGGGGATGGTCCAAAATGTGGCTTACCTGTCATTATTCGAATCTCGCGTACCGCCGTAAGCCCACGTTAACGAATTATCGATTTCTGCACCAGACGAGAGGATTTTTGAGCCTCGCCGAGTTCACGGCCGAGTTGGTGAGGTCTTGGTGATATCAGGTGAGATTTCCATCTCGCCAGGGAAGTGACGTCAAGCGAGCCCGTGCCCCGCCTCTTCCAGAACTCAAATCTCACGGTGCGCATGCACAGCACTCTTTGACTTCCAACACACCACGCTAACGATACCAGCGAGAGAAATGTCAGGCCATAATTCACCGTCGTTACAGTAGTAGCTCGTCACCCTACACATGATCCCAGCGTAGTCGCGTCATAGTAGCCCGAATCCATGCCCGCGCCCGCCTATCCGAGACCCAGCAACACAGTCAAGGCATCAGACATATCCGATGCACCAGTCCTACAGCTTGTACCCCTCTGATAATCCATAGCACCGCGCAATTGCGGGCTGTGGGGCCAATTGAAGAGTTTGGCACGCTCCGGACTCATGGCAAGGATGGGAGGAAGGATGGGAGGAGCTTTCTCGATTGGGTTTGACGGGTGGAGAGACCAGGAGCGTTTGCGTATCGATGAATCGAGATGCATGTTGAAGGCCCGTTTACGAGGTAGGTATATAAGTCCTCCATGCCGCGGCCAAGGTAATCTATTTCCCATCATTAGCTTCAAGCTTCGTTCATACCATCGATTCCCACTTCCTCCATACACCCTTACATCTCGATACTCAACGAACTCGACACCATCAACATGTCCCAGCAAATCCCTGAGAAGCAGTGGGCACAGGTCTTCGAAAAGACCGGTGGAGAGATCAAATACAAGGAAATTCCAGTGCAAAAGCCAGGCCCTGATGAGGTGCTTGTCAACGTCAAATACTCCGGTGTCTGCCATACCGACCTACACGCATGGCAAGGTGACTGGCCATTGGTAAGCTTCTCTTCAATAACATTCTTCTATCACAGAGTGCTAACGCCCACGCAGGATACCAAGCTCCCTCTTGTCGGCGGCCACGAAGGTGCGGGTGTCGTTGTAGCTACCGGTGATCTCGTCGAAGACGTCAAGGTTCGTACACGCTCATCCACCACAAACACCTCGTATCAGCGACTAATTGAATCCAGATTGGCGACCACGTCGGCATCAAATGGCTCAACAGCTCCTGCCTCGCTTGCAGCTTCTGCCAATCATCCGACGAGCCCCTCTGTGCAAAAGCCCAACTCTCCGGCTACACGGTCGACGGTACCTTCCAACAATACGCCATCGGCAAAGCCGCGCATGTGGCCCGCATTCCCAAAGAGCTCCCACTCGACGCTATCGCACCAATTCTCTGCGCCGGCATCACAGTCTACAAGGGTCTGAAGGAGTCGAATGCAACGGCAGGGCAATGGGTTGCCATTGTCGGTGCTGGCGGTGGTCTCGGCAGTTTGGCTCTGCAGTACGCCCGGGCAATGGGGCTGAGGACCATTGCCGTCGATACTGGAGATGAGAAGAAGAAAATGTGCACGACTCTGGGCGCCGAGGCCTTCGTTGACTTCTCAAAGTCAAGCAACGTCGTCAAGGACGTGCAATCCCTCACTCCTGACGGCCAAGGCCCTCACGCCGTCCTCCTCGTCGCTGTCAGTGAGAAGCCGTTCCAGCAAGCTGCAGAGTACGTCCGACCTCGCGGCTCCGTCGTCTGTATCGGTCTTCCGGCTGGCGCCTACCTGAAGGCACCCGTGTTTGAGTCCGTCATTAGGATGATCACGATCAAGGGCTCGTATGTCGGCAATCGGGTTGATTCGGCGGAGGCAATCGACTTCTACGCGAGGGGCTTGATCAAGGCGCCGTATAAGGTTGTGGGCTTGAGCGAGTTGCAGTCGGTGTTTGATAAGATGAAGAAGGGCGAGGTTGCGGGGCGGTATGTGCTGGATACCAGCAAGTAGAATGGTGGTAGTGAGGGGTTTGTGTGATATGTCGGGGGTGCGGGGTACTAGATCGAGTGGACTTTTGATGTTCCATGGTGTTTGGTCGGTGGGTTGTTTTGTGTGGTGTATATACTAGGTTTTTCCAATTTCAATGTCTGCCTATCCTCTCCCTTGTTGATCACTGATTACAACACTTCACTTCACCCATTATCGCTTGATAAAGTTCATTACACATATTTCGGCGTACCGAAGCAGTACAGCGATGTGTCAAATGCGTAGCAACACCTCTCCTCTTTCGATCGTCAGGTGTTTCGCGTCTCCCCAGGATTGAATGAAACCAGCGACTTAGTATTGCATGCAGATCGCAAAACCATAGACCATCAAAGGAAAGGCGACATGGCAAAAAATAAACGATGGTTGGATTATCCACATCCACATCAAGCACGTACAGGATGCTCCAGAATAATTAATTAATTGTCGTTCCTACATCCATCCATCCATCCATCCATCCTCACATCGATCGTCCAATCCTTCTTTTCCTTTTCCAGAACCGTCGTATACATACAGTACAATTACACTGCACTGGCACAGCCCAACCCCCCTTCCACCCGTTCGTTATATTACTCCCAGGATGCGACTTCTACAAGCCATACCCACCAATAACCAAGACAACCATCCATCCATCACCACATCCGTCCTCTTCCAACAAGCCTCTCAATGCCAACGCCATACTCAACCAAAATCAATCCCTAACAAGCCTCTTCCTCTCCGCCGCACCCGCCCCCGCCCCTACCTCTCCCTCACTATCACTATCACTGCTCTCCACCCCCACCGCCTCCATATCCATATCCATATCCCTAATCGCCTTCCCAAGCGCAAAATCCCTCTCCTCCGCCTCCGCGCCCAGCCTTCCCCCAACCACGTCCTGCACCTCAAACCCCTCGCCCTCGCCCTCGATCCCGCTCTTCATACTCCCCGCCACCGACACCGGTGAATCCAACCTCATACCCTCCCCCTTGAAATCGAGATCCAAGTCCAGATCCACATCCACATCCACATCGAGCATCAACACGCTTTCCCCGCCACTTACGCCTACGCCTGCGTCTGCGTTTGCGCCTGCGCCCGTGTTCGCGGCATCGACATCCGCATCGGCATCAGTATCCGTATCGAGTTCGAGTTCGAGTTCGTGGTACCCAGAGCTAGAGCGATGGCGCTGGTGCTGGTGCTGGTAGCTACTCCCGAGGCCAGAACTCAGGCGCCGCGTGCGGTCCCACATGCTCTTCATCCGGAAAGCGGGCGGGGAGGCCTCGGAGTGTTTTTGGCGCGGGGGCGTGGGGAGCGTGGGGGGAAGGTCGGTGGAAGCGGCGTTGAGGAGGGGTTGGGAGGGGTCGCGGGATGAGGGGGTAGAGGGGGGGAGGGATGAGGAGTGCGGGGACGGTGGGCGGGTTGGGGGATGGGATTGCAGGGAGAAGAGGCGGATGGCGTCGTTGGAGGCGCGCTCTTTGATCATTTTTTTGCTGGGGTGGTGTTAGGGGGTTGGGGGGTTTGGGGTTTGGGGAAGAGTGGGCTTACTCGGCGGATGTGAGGCCTGGGATGGTGTCGCTGATGTCCATTCTTCGGACGTCTGTGGGGCATCCCTGGAGAGGGAAGTTAGATGGGTTTTAGGTCGACAAGGTGGAGAGAGGGTTGTGACGTACGATTTCCAGCGAGGGCTTCCTCTCTTCTTTTCTACCGCATAGTATGATCCGTCGAACCTTCATCATGACGTCCTTGAAAGCCATAACGTGGTACTTTTGTAAAATGTTCGCAGAGGAAAACAGGCTAGAACGAACAGGCGATATCGCAACAGGGGTATAAGGGTATATAGAAAGAGATGGGAAAGGTACGCTCAAAAGAGATTGATGAGAAACAGGAACAAGGACTAAGAGGACAAACAAGAGATGAAGAATGGTGGTCGTGTCGCCGGTGTCGTGATCATGGAAGGCCCGATGAAGACTGGTAAGAGGGGAAAGTGAAGGAGGTTTCCAGGGCGAGAGGATTTTAAGGGAGCGTGTGAGATGAGACGGTTTCCCAAGCGATGAGCTCGGGTGAGTTTGCCACGCGATGGCTTTTGAAGAGAGGGAATTCCTTACTGTGTCGAGACAATAGTATGGTTGCACATTCCGTTGCTGATAGGATAAGAGTGATGCGGCAAAGAACGGGATAGGTGCCATGAGGGGTGGAATGCTGATTTTGAAAATCTCTGAAGTCTTCCCAACATTGCAAAGTTGTGCAAATGATCGGGAGTTTATAAAAATCGAGAACTGATGGGAAGCAAACTCTAAGAGACACAAACTTCGGCATGGACTGAGACGTGGAGCGACTAGCTTGCTGCAAAGTGAGACTGACTTGAAGCCGTGAAGTTGAAGGTCGCAATCTTTGGGTCGTTCGCGCGTTACCTAGCCGCTTGTCCCATTGTGTTACCCACCTTGCATATGACGCGCATTCTTTAGTCAGGTACCATAACGCGTGTCTAAGACGCGACGAAAGAGATGATCCACTTTGCCCAATTGGAATAAGTTTGATATTGGGGATGCATTTATGAGGCAGCCGGCCCCACCTTGTCAGTATGAAGGGTGAAAGAATATTGGAATGAGTCCGCGGTACTATCGTCATCCATACAATGCACAGCTGAAAGCAGTGCGTCAATCACGTGAACTCGTACAATCGCGTCCTGTCGTGCGAGTGGAAAAGGCTCTGAAGCGGGTTAGCGGACAGATGTAGCAGATGCGGGTCTGGGACGTCAACCTCGTAGCGAGAGACATGCGGTGCAGGACAGAGTAAGGCTGGTCATACCCACTGATGTAGCCAGGTCTACTTTGGGTAGTCTTTGACATGATAGCTCTTGAGCTTAACAAATTGATCGAAGCCGAATTTGGATAGTGTCTGGCCCTTTCCAGAGTCCTTCCACCCTACCCAGGCAAGATCCTGATACACATGTTAGCTAATTTACACCAAACTTGAGTAGCTGCTTACCGGCGCAGGATAATCGCATCGATTGACGAACACGGTTCCAGCTTCTACGTCGTCGATAAGCTCATGGCCCTTGCGCACGTCTTTGGTCCAGATGCTGGCAGTCAGTCCGAATTGGCTGTCATTCATGAGCTTGATGGCTTCTGCATCGCCCTTGACTTTCATCACGGGGATCACTGGGCCAAACGTCTCTTCCGTCATGACTGCCATGTCATGGTTCACGTTCGTCAGAAGTGTCGGAGCAACGAAGTTGCCATCAGCAGGTGGAGATTTGAACGACTCGTTGTCAGGGGTTACATCCTTTGCGCCTTTCTCGACAGCGTCTTTGACGTGCGCCTGGATCGTTTCGGCAGAGCGCTTGGAGACCACAGGACCGATTTGGGTTTTCTTGTCCATGGGATCCCCGAGCTTGTAGCCTTTTAGGACGTCCTGTATGGCGGCGACGAAATCGTCATGAATCTTCTCATCGACATAGACTCGCTCGACACTGCAGCAGCTCTGCCCAGAATTGAAAATGGAACCGTCTACGATCTCCTCGGCTGCCCATTTGACATCGACATCAGACCGAACATAGGCAGGGTCCTTGCCACCAAGCTCGAGCCCGACGCGGATGGGCACACGGTCGCCTGCGGCGCCTTGGACTGCGAGGCCATTGGCCACTGAGCCAGTGAAGCATACAAGCTGAATATGCGGTGATCGAACAATCGCCTCGATCTGGGTGATGGAACCGCTGTGAAAGACCTGGAGGACGCCCTCAGGTAATCCCGCATCACGGAAGATCTGCTGGATCTGCTCGGCACTGGTTGGCGTCTGCGGCGAAGGTTTGAGGATCACCGAGTTGCCAGCAAGTAAAGCGGGGACTAGAGAATTGATGAGAGTGAGGTACGGGTACTGTTATAATAGTAAGCATTCATTTTAATCTACTTTCATGGCAGTACGAACATTCCAAGGGAAGAGTATCATGATGGGCCCAATGGGGAGCTTTCTTATATAGCGCTTGAAGCCCTTCTCCGCTTCGCCCTCGGTATCCTTCAAGGTATCATCGCTGATCTTGAGCATGTACTCGCCACGAGCGACAGCCGTAGTGACTTCTTTGGGGGTGTACGCGATGGGGCGTCCCATTTGCTCGGTAATCTCTTTGCCCAAAGCATCTTGGCGTTCGTTGAGCAGCTTCAAGGCCTTTTTGACGATTTTCTGCCTGTCTGAGAGAGATGTACGTCGATATTTATCGAAAGCCCGTACTGCTGTCTCGGGGATGGAGAGAAGATCGGCATCAGAGAGGCCATTGCGCGTTAAGATTGGCTTATTTGTAACCGGAGAAATGGTGGTGATGGTCTCTACTGACATCTTAATATCGTCGTTATATTAATTGCGAAGCGTGAAGAAGAGGAGGGTACCAATATGCGATTTAGAGCTAATGCAATTAATCTTTGGTGTTGAGAATTCTTCATCGTTGCGGTCCGATGGCGCTGATGACGTAATGGCGGGGCTCAACATTGAACTTGGAGTGACGACTCTCGTGATTTCGCTTTCATCATCCCCCGCCGATAATCCTTCTCCTCTATGCAGGCCGACCACCCTTAACTTTGCTGCTCTTGAAATATGGGTAATTTGGGTGGGATGAGGGCACCTGTTACTGGCTCTCAGTTATCGGCGATGTGCCACCAAGTCAGCACACCGCACGTCTCACAGCAGGAGATCAGGAAGCTTGGCTACCGGATCCCGATAAGTAAAAGGGACGATCCAGGTCCACATACATATTACCTACGCTGCAACCAAGGAGTTGAAGCGGCGGGCTGCTATTGAAGGAGACTAGGAGCATGAAAACACCACGACAGCGCGGATTATCCTAAGCCTACGGTCGAAGCAAGAAACCCCCAATCGAAGAGGAGCTACGATGGGGCTTACGAAGTGGTGCCTTCCATGGACGTGCTCGTGTTCGCCGGTGTGGACATTGGCCGTCTTGGACACTATCGAACTGAGCCTTCAGATGCGAGGTTGATGGACCGATACCGGTCATTTCCTCTTCCTCTCTCTACACCCTCCAAGTCTAGTTTTTGCCGGTATCTATTACCACCAAGTCCCAAAGAGGCACTGCCAACGAAAATAGCGACAAGAACTTACAGATTGCATACGCACACGCCCTAAATGCGACCAATATCGCCTGGTTGCCGAGACAATTGTTGTAAAGTCACGCGTCAAAAATTTGACAACGCTTTCTACAGTTTGGGCCTGCCAAAGTGTTGCAACACTTGTGTCCTAATACTGCAATGGGAGGAAAACTGGCCTTTTTGGTTCCATGGTCATTGTTGGTCCAGGACATCACGGTCTAGGTGGATGGGTGTCTGCTATTTGTTCTCTGGAACTTCGAAAGCTCGTCTATCCATTACGAACTCCTATGTGCTTGAACTGCGCAGGCCGGAGGATGACACCG
The DNA here is from genome assembly GCA_010015675.1 of Byssothecium circinans. Classification (NCBI taxonomy): domain Eukaryota; kingdom Fungi; phylum Ascomycota; class Dothideomycetes; order Pleosporales; family Massarinaceae; genus Byssothecium; species Byssothecium circinans. The sequence goes on along the minus strand of ML976993.1, from coordinate 532,453 downwards.
AAAGCAGTACTATGTCGCTAACTCATTGCGTCACTACGAGCAATACCGGGCAGGGGCTCCCAGACCATGAAGTCGACCTGTTTGCTCCTATCACTACGACTACTCGCAGCATCGTCATCTCAGCTCGGCTTTACGAACTCTCACGATCCGTTATTTTGGCAATCCAGGTGAGACCGCAAAAATCCGTAACTGACTACTGCACCGCTGGCATGTAGCATGATGCAGTGTGAAGGCAAAAGACCGCCCAAACAAGTGTATAAATCCTAAATTTGCCATTGGCTAAAATTAATGCAAAGTGGCAGCGACTAGTGGCATTGCTAATTCCGTGCAGCTCCTTCGATTCGAGTCGAGAAATTGGTACATTGCGCTAACACTTTCCACTATAGAGTTGATGGCTGACAGGATCCGAGATTCTGAGAGGATCCTCTCGAGGGTGCACACTCACGCGTTGGTACATAATGACTCTTGGAGGGTGTAGCGGTAACCTCAATGGTTCAGAGATACATCGCTGACAAACTCGCGTCGGTTTGCCTGCCGCCGGACCGATACGTTCGAACCGGTTGAACGCCTCAAAACCAGGTACAAAACCCATGGGTGTTCACGCCAGACTCGCTTAAGCGTCTACGGAGAAAAGCACCCGTTCCCGAAAGGGCTGGCTCTCGAATCAATCCATGGATGTTACCGCCCCAGCGTCTCCTGCAAATCTTCCATGGGTGAGCAGATCTCTGAGTGCAACCTTCACCAATATTCTTCTCTCGTCATACTGCTCGCATTTCCTTTCACAATTCCTATGCTATCGCGTCTTCAGTCCCTCCCTATGATGGCAGAGTGCTCGGCATCGCACTTCCTTGGACAATAGGACGGCTGACAGCCCTGTCAACGCCATGTAGGATCGACTGGAGGGATACGCCGGTCAACATAACCAGAAATCCATTATTCAATCTCAGGTTGACGTTCCTGCAGGCCACAGAAGGCTGCCAAGGTTCGGAATGCGCTGGTGAACGAGGTAAAGTGGGGATGCCGCAGAATTGCGGAGCCATCCGTGGATGTTAGCCAATCCAGAGATGCGCGAGGATCTTCTGTAGCTTGCACGGGGCTTTAGTCACGAGCGGCCTAGTGCATATCATCGAGCATCAGTCGTTAGGAGGCAACAGCAACTAGACGGTATTCTCGGAGGGAGAATCTGTTGACTTGCAGGTTGTCTGCAGCGCCCCTCCGCCACTCGTCTTTTCATAGGTCACTGCGAAGAGAGGACTGGGCAAGCTGACACGGGCAGCCATCATATTATAACAGAGCATTTTATAGACCAGAAAGCCTGCTTCGCTAGACCTGGTCTGGCGAAGGGCAGCGTCTTCTGCAGGCAATGGTCAAGTCTGCGAAGGACTTCATAACATGCATTACCGAGCGACAATAGAGGGCATGATTATGCGCAGAAGCTCTTTGGTTTTGCAAAAGCCATTTGTTTCTGCGTCGGACGCGTCGATGCTCCGGAGAACCCTGTCGCAATCTTGATCCGCTGGAATCGTCTTGGAAGACTCTGAGACAGATTTCATCGGCGCATCGCGAGCATGAATCAATGCTCGCCGGCTGGTTCTGGAAGAATTATTGGAAAGAGGCTGATCCACACAGGCTGGCATCAGAAGCTTGGAGGACGAAGGATTATTCACTGGGATGTAGTATGACCGGCAGCTTGTGGCTGGCGACAACGGCTACGAATCGCAAGGGGTAGCGCCTTGGTCGACTCTGTTCGAGCGTTCGAGGTTCCAGAGGACATGTGATATAGGAAGAGCGGTGTCGCCGGCGGAGGGTTGACATTGATGAGATGGCCTCTGCTTGTTGTTTGCAGAGGGGGGCACACAGAAAATGGGGCCGATGAGCACCAATCACAATGCGATTTGTTTCCTGATCGACCAGTCGGTGAGCAGCAGACGGTTTGGTTTTCGAGGGGTACGAAAAGGTACTTCGAACCGGCATCGGTACGGCACGGCTTCTTAAGACGGCTCTTATATAGGCCAGGGCGGCAATATCATTTTTGATTGCGGGCCTAATCTACGGCGAGCAGTTCAGGGTGCAACGGTTCCCAGGGTCAAGCTCACGCCTCACGGCACCGATGATGCAGCTGCTCTGTGCCCTGTGCTTAACGTGGAAGCGTTGGGTACAGGGGGGCCCTGAGCCGGCCAGGGTGAATGCTGAGGGGTGATGACTGGGGTGACGGGGGCAAGCAGCGACCTTTCTGACGCGACCGCTGCACGCAGCTAGACCCGGAGATGGGTTTGTCGTTGCCCATGCTCTCATCCCATGTCGTTACGGTATTGGCCACCCTGCGCTTTCAAGCATTCACAGACTGTGCTATACCCCGCGGCCTCCACTAAGGCCTGTGTCAAGGCGGAGACAGCAGCGGCCGGCAGCTACCTATATTGTACTCAGGCACACCGCAGCGAGTCAAAAGAGCAGCGAAGACCACTTGACCTGCATCATACATCAGACATCTACATCTCGACGACATCTTCTTAGCCCGGCGCTGAGCACCCTCCAGCCCTCACACCTCCTTTCCCTCTGCCTTCTGCCCTCAGCCCTTCCGCTCGACTTCGTCCCAACACCGCCGCCATTGAGCCCTATCCGTTGCTGTTGACGGGTGGAATTGTGGCCGAGGCCGACGACGAAGCTAGGATGAACATGATCCACCAATCCTACCCACAGGCCTTCGGCCATTTGCCTACACCCAACCTCGTCGACCAACATCAACACCATCTTGCTGCGCAGCACATGGGACCGTCGCCGCTCGACACGCTCGCCCACACGTCGCAGTATGCTATGCATTTCCATCAAAACCGCCATGTTCTGCCAAATGCCAAAGGTCTCGTCAACAAGCACCGCCTGCCCTACGCCACCGGGCCTATCGCGGCCGCTCCCCGCAACCAAAGAGACGTGATGCTCCACGAGCGAGCGGGACGCGGCGCCGCAAGTGCAGGGCCCGTACGCCGGCGGATCAGTCGAGCCTGTGATCAGTGCAATCAATTGCGGACCAAGTGCGACGGCAAGGCACCTGTAAGTTGATGACATGGACGTGATGGTAGCAGGTGCTGACTTCGTCTAGTGTGCCCACTGTATAGGTAACGTTTGACCAGGCCCACCAAGCGAGTTTGACAGCTTGACAGATGTCAAAACCATTGCAGCGCTAACGCCATTGCAGAATTCGGCCTGACGTGCGAGTACATGCGGGAACGCAAGAAGCGCGGGAAAGCATCGAGAAAAGACATTGCCCAGCAACAGGCTGTCGCTGCAGCCGTGGCAAATGGCACAGCTCCACCATTGGCCGATTCCGCCTCAGGTAGCCCGCAGTCACGCAGCACGGGACTCCCTGATGACCAAAAGTTATCGGAGACGGAGCACAGTGAGAGGCCCGAGGGACAGCGACCACTTCCTGACCTACCACCACCCAGTCTTCCGCAAGCTCGCTCTGCTAGCATGGCTGCGACTAGGAACATGGAAGGCGCGCCAATGTACCAAACAGTGACTCCAATCTCGAGAACGATGAGCATGAGCGCCGTAGATGGCATGCCCGAAAGCCCCATTCATCCGATGCAGCCACCGCGAATTCAGACCCAGGGCCTGCCTATGCACAATCAAATCCCCGACTACGCTCCCATGGACGACTTCAACCGAAACATGATGCACCATTCGCCGCACCCTATGACTGGCATGCACCCGATCATCCCCTCCAACATGCCCGAATACACGAACGCTCCGTACGAGATGATCAGTCCGCAGAGTGCACATGGTCCGCCCAACGCCTACAGGATGCATAGCGCAGAATCACCGATGCCTGGATATATAGGCACATCGCCTGTATCTGGTTCGCCCAGCTGGCTATCACTCCCTTCACCCTCGACAACAGCCATGTACACCGGTGCACCGCATCCGAACGCACCTCAGCAGTTGCGATTCCCAGTCCTGCAGCCACTGGTGCCCCATCTCCACAACATTATGCCACTCAGTCTAGCGTGCGACCTCCTTGAGCTCTATTTCCAAAGTTCTTCGGCCGCAATGATGCAACCTGTCAGCCCATATGTACTCGGTCACGTCTTCCGCAAAGAGTCGTTCCTGCGACAAAACAGCCCGCGTGAGTGTAGCCCTGCGTTACTCGCCAGCATGCTTTGGATTGGTTGTTTGACGAGCGAGTCACCATATCTGGCATCATCACCATCGGCTCGCAGTCAGCTCTCCGAAAAGCTTATCAACTTGACCATCGGTCTTCTCAAACCTTTGGTCCACCAATCCGCTGGCGATGACTCCAGTCCTACATACAACTCGGGTGCAACTATGAACAACTTTGGCATTTCCACTCACGAATCTGAGCTCGGACTCCCAGAACACCAATTCGACCACTCACAGTCTCAACCAATCTGGCAGAGAAGCCAATACGCCGTTAATTCTGCTGGTGCACCAGGCGGCATCGACGACATATGTACCTACGTCAACCTCGCTGTCGTTATATCGGCTAGCGAATACAAGGCCGCATCACTTCGTTGGTGGAACGCAGCATGGAGCTTAGCCAGAGAACTCAAACTTGGCAAAGAGGTCCCCGTGACACCACCACCCGAGGACGAAACGGGTGCTCCCGGTGATATGGAGCACATGGATGGAACGCAACCGAATGGGCACAACAACTCGATGAGCCTCACTGAGGAGCAGCGTGAGGAACGTAGACGTGTCTGGTGGATTCTGTACACGGTAGACAGACACTTGGCGCTGTGCTACAACCGGCCGCTGTCACTGCTTGATATAGAGTGCAGTGACTTGTTGACGCCGGTCAATGACAACGTATGGCAAGCCGGCGAATTCTATAGGGACTCCGCTCAATCTTTTTCAGATCCCACCGTTCGACGAGGTCCCATATTTGAGTGCACCGGACACTCCATATTCGGATTTTTCCTTCCTCTGATGACCATTCTCGGAGAGATTGTCGAAGTACACCATGCTCGAAACCACCCGCGATTCGGTTCCAAGACGAACTGGGACGATCATGCCGCCGAGATTACAAGACAGCTAGAGGCTTACGGCAGGTCGCTTCAGGAACTGAGGGCAAGAGCTATTAATGAGGCAAATGTTGAAATTCACGAGCCCCTTCACCCGGGCACTCCTACAGGGCGATCGATCAACTCGACCGCGTCTCGTGCTCAAGAGTTACTAATGCGGGCTAAGGTCGTAGTCGCCTACGGCACGCATATAATGCACACTCTGCATATCTTGCTCAACGGCAAGTGGGATCCGATCTCTCTCCTCGATGATAACGATCTTTGGATATCTTCTCAAAGCTTCATTGACGCAACTGGTCACGCAGTCTCAGCCGCCGAGGCGCTCAACGAGATCTTGGAACTTGATCCAGATCTCTCTTTCATGCCATTCGTAGGTATAGTCCCTTATCTATCAGACACAGCTAACATCAACTCCAGTTCTTCGGCATTTACTTGCTACAAGGAAGCTTTCTCCTGCTTCTCATCGCCGACAAACTGCAAGGCGAAGCAAATCCCAACGTCGTCAAAGCATGCGAGACAATTGTACGCGCGCATGAAGCTTGCATCGTCACCCTCAATACTGAGTACCAGGTACGCGTTCACCACACCCTTGACTCTCACCTTACCCACAATTACCCGTCTGGGGGAACACGCCATGCTCCATTCAGCCGCATCGCTGCCGTTTCATTCGCTACAGCCATCTCAAACCCTCCGTGCACACGATGTTTTATTTTCCGAGATGAGTCGATCAATGCTTACCGTAGCTGCAGAGAAATTTCCGGAAAGTCATGCGTTCGGCTTTGCAGCAGGTGCGCGGTAGAGGCATGGACGACTCTGCAGAGTTCGCCCAGCAGCGCCGTAGAGAGATGTTGAGTCTGTACCGGTGGAGTGGTGATGGTACGGGCCTCGCACTCTAGGCGTCGCAGCTTGTCTTGCCTTGCAGTTGTGTATGCCGCTGCATCTTTCAGTCAACTACAGGCCATCGAATCAAAGACGACCGGATCGACCGCCTTCCCCGCACTGTATTCTAGTCGTGCCCCTGCAGCTTCTCGGTGCTAGACTAGATGCCTTCTGCATGTGCACTGCATCACGTCGCCCGCGCGCATTGCATACTCCCTCCCCTTCATACTCTTCACACTTCTTCATTTCTAATCAGAATTTTTTTTTACTTCATTTCAAAGTTCCTTTCATCCGCTTGGATAGACACTGCTTTACGGTTGGGCGGAGGGCAACAATTATAGATTGGGGGAGCTTATTTCACGGCGTTTATGGTTCGGCGCCATCGGCCGTATTTCTTCACGACTATACTCTTGCTGGCTGGCGTTGCCCAAAAACAACGATGGGCGCACAAAGTTTCTTTTCCCTTCTTTCGGGGGTCTGGCTTGTTAGGCGTTGGGACGATGGTACTGGTCTGTTACGCGCACCTCTTTCTTTGCTGAATTCTCCATATACCATATACCATTTCCACCCCTTCTGCGTTTTTACGATATACCACATTATTACACACTCCTCTGCGATTGCAGGGAGAGAGAAAAAGCGAAGGGGCGGGCCCAGGCGTTTTGATAAGGCCAGGGTGGCCTGACCATAAAAGAACAGTCCATAGCGACTTCAGCAGTCTACATAAGATAATAAGCTACAGCAAAAGCCAGCACATCACATTGCTTATCTTCACTCCCCCTGTCTTATCCACGCCCTTACAGTAGTCCTCACAATAACTCCGCCGTCCAGGTAACTTTACAATGTTGACGAGACTAGAGGAATAATCCCGGGGGCCAGAGCAGAGTGGCGTGGATCACTGATTAACACCCAGGAGGGCAGGGCTTTGGCCCGCCCGCTCCGCGGCCCAGGGTTGCAGGTACCGATTCGGCGCCACTCCCAGCCACGGTCATAGCACCGTAATTCTAACTCAGTGAGCGATGCGACCACCATATGCTGATAGATATGGTCATGGTATCCTCCAAGCGAAGCACTCGCATCCCGTCCAGACTCACTCTAGCAACTGGCAACTGCTCGTCCAAGGGCCACCTAGGTAGCCAGTCAATCGATCACACGCCAGTGACGCCACGCAAAGGCATCGCATCACAGCACACACTTGACCACTCGGGCGCCGGTTCGCCGGTGCATCAAACTGGAAATGCCTACATACATATCCCCTACTCTATCACAGACGGGAACCATGCATGTAGGATCGCTCGATGCCCCATCAGATCGCACTCTAGTGACTCGACTCCACTTGTCAAAATCTGGCATTGTATGTTTCAGATGCTGCAACGCTCCGCATGACATCCCTGTCTATAATGGGCCAACGGCTGGCGACTCGGGCGATCCATCCGTCGTCCGCAATTCGACGGCAGTCATGACAGGGCAGGGAAGCGAGGAAGCGAGGAAGCCAGGAAAGGCGCGTTCGTTTCTTACTGGTACCTAGCTTCTTGACCACTTGTTGTTGCTGGCGATGTTGTTTTGTTGCCTTTTTTTTTTTGTGGAGCTGGAGCTGGAGCTTGAGCTTCCGTCCGTCCGTCCGTTTGGGTTTAGAGGTGCTTACGCTTTCGATCGCTTTCCTAGTCCATTCGAGGAGGAGTTGGAAAGTTCGTAAAGCTTACCCTATCGACCATAGAAGGGCCTCAGACTCTCAGAGGGAGTAAGCGCGCGCGGGAGAGAGAAGATCGGTACGTTGGGGCTCAGGAGGCACAGGAGGCACGGTTCGAGGCGCGGTAGTTGGCGGTGAAGGAGTTGGCTCTGGTATTGCTGGAAATAAGGTGAAAAAGATAATGTAGTGCTGCTGACCAGCCGGAAGCTGCGCGGTTTGCGTGAATTGAGGTCTCGGATCATACGATGATACGCTCACGCCATATTGAGCCAACATATCACTGAGCCCTTTTGGTGGAAATGGGAACGCTATACGGTCACTGCGATATTCCCTCACTGAGCCACTTATTCATATCGCATATGGCGCCCAAGGCAATATTTCAACAAAGGCCTGCGGAGCCAGGTCGGTCAAATCTTGGGAAGGCCGGAGATGGATATTGGACATGAAGCGGGCTGATAGTGCATATCTACGTTGGGCTGCATAGCTTTTCGGCAAACTGAGATTCGAGAGCGTGGTGCATGATATGAAGTTGAGTCACATAAGGGAGGACATACTCTGGTACTTGGGATGAACATGAGACGTGTGACTGGGCCCGCTGCTAGAGAATGCATCTCGCGCACTTTTCCCAAGATTCCGTTGTCGCCATTGCCTTATGTGGCCTTGTCCGGCTAGGTATCGCCGTTCAGGTACCGGCAGCACACTGCCGGAGTACTTAGCCTCATACTTTCGAGACTTGTGCTCATTTTGGCAGTATACACTTCGGACACTGGCAGTCCGCGGTTCATTAGCAGAGCGCAGTTTCAGGTCGAAGGCGAGTGGCGAACGAGGCAGCGAGACAACACACCCATCAGTCCTCCATGCTGAGTGGCAAGTAGAAATGTGCGCTGAGATGGTACGTCCCACTCCGCGGGTACAGGGAGAAATAACACCAGACTTGGCAGGGCTGGTTGGGTGTGTTCATGTATGCATCGAAGGACGTTGAAAAACTTGGAAGCGGATGTGACAGTGTCTGCAGCTCTGCCCTTTACTCGCCATGCACCCCAGATCCAATCCATCCCTTCGATCGCTCTCGTGAGCCCAGGTACTCTACTGCAATTCTGCTGATCCAGGACATGCGTGTCTCCACTCCACTGTATGTACTCGCTATCTGTTTGCTGGTTCGCTTGCTGCGAAATCTAGGCCACGTTCAGGCCATGTCTCATGACTCTCTCTGCTGCACCGTGGAGATCGCGCGCGCTCTTCCGGTTCGCCGCTCATATATGTGTATATGTGCATGTATGTCAGTACAGGACCAGGTGTCCGTCAACAAAAGCAGTTACGTCTTAATACTGACGCATTAAGACGGACTAGACTCTCCCCTCTATCAGAGTCTCCAGAAACGAACGATGCCCGATGTACCGCCGAATGCAGAACCCAACTGTCATTCCGTGGTGTTCGGCAGTCAATCAAGTGCCGCTTCCATTCCCCTTAGAAGGCCCGCAAAGAGACAAGCGAAACTGCATCTAACCTCAGTCTTCCGGAATCCTTCCTCCATGTCCCGCTCTGCCGGAGGCGTCGGCTAGCAAGGTCCAACCCAGGAACAGACCAGAAAATGTTGTCTGACACCGCAGTACGTGCAGAGGCGGGTCCGGGCGGCTACGGGCGCCTTAACCCCTCCACCCTGGCCTCATATCGATTGCCACAGTATCTGAGTATAATCTGGCAGGACCTCCACATTCTCCACACTTTTCTCGGTGCTGGTGTATTGCTTGTATTGGCGCCTTCATTTGTATAGATGAAAAGAGGCGAGGTTGAACCCGGATTGACTAGAGCGACCCCACAATCTCACTGCCTGTCTGCTGCAGAGCGGCACGGACGCATGGTCATGGTGCACGCGGAGAATACTTGTACGGCATGCAGGAGTCTGGGTTGGTTGTCTACGGGGACGACGCGGGACGTCGACCAAAGGAGTCGACCAAGAAGACAACATGTTGACCATGGTTGGTTTCCCGCTGATGCTGGGGATGCGCAATGACTTGCTGATAACGGTTGGCAGCAGGAATTGCCAATCATATCTGCGGGACTGCACATGGAGGTTGCGGATTGTGCGGCCGTCGTTAACAATGATCGCCCTGTGTCGCCACGCTAGAAGGCCTTCTAGAACAGGTTTTGATTGAGGTGAGGTAGGCCAACACTACCCTGATGCCCTACTTGCACCATACTCCTGAAGTGTGCCTTAAGGCGATGTTGGCGATATTGCTTGGTGTAACATAGATGAGGACAGTTGAATGTTTCACGAACGTGTGCGCGTTGATGCTGCAGTAAACGCACAAACACCATTGTGTCATTTATCTCAGGAGAGTAGTGATCCGGTCGACCAAAACCGCAAAGCGTAGTCAATTGCAACCTTGAACGCTAGCTGCACGCGACGGCAGTGGGGTTCCGCGGAGCGTCCTCCATCCAAAGGGGAGGCCAGCAACTGGATCTGCTCGTGTACATTGTGGGGAAAGATTTGAGAGGTAAGGGGGTTGCGCCACGCAGGTCCATGAGTACCTCGTCGCTGGAGTTGTTTGTACTTCCAAGTACCTGTGAAGCCGTTGGTTGGCTTTTCGAGATTCGGTTGAGGGGGATTGCGAATCGGTTCACCAAGGCTGCTAAGTGGTCCAAAATATGCAGGCGCCGTTTCTGGACCAATTTCGAGTACTTTAGCCTAAAGGCCGGTCGTTGAGGTCTTGGTACTGTGAACCTCTGCTATATCGGAGCTCTATTATAGCCACTTGACGATCGAACTTCGCAGGTGCCCAAAGACGTCAGGATGTCGACGCGGAAATCCTTTTCTCGGAAAAATGGCGAGGACGATTATGGGTTGGAAATCTTGAAGGTTGATGTAGGAGGAGGTGGTGGATGCTTTGAGACCACTAAAACATGTACAGAGCAAGATAGCGTCAATTGAGGCTGCTTACTGTGCCATTTTTAAAGATGCGAACTAAACGCGATCCTCTCGCCACGAAGCGGATACATATCACCGACCTCCGATAGAACTCGCCTTTTTGTAACTCGGCAAGCGCCTGTTGGTTTGCCATGCAGTTTGCGACGTACGTAATCGATCCATCGTGTCAGGTCAGGTCAAACCGTATGCATTTCCACCGCGTGATGGTATCTCGTTAACGGTCGGTCGTACGATTTTTGCACTCTCCCACTATCCAAATGCGTGCTTGGGGCACTGCAGGATGGTAGCTTCCTCAGCTATCATCCAGGTCTTCCGACAAGGGAGGATGATTACGGATGTACGATGGACAGCCTTCTGTCATGACCGCAGCCGAATGGCGCTGTCAGCTCGTAGTGACAAACGTCCGGTATCGAATACGTATGTAAGGTTGGGAGACATAGGAAGCCTTCTTGAAGTTCGGATGCAAAAAGCAGATCACGGCAGCGCGCGCTCCTTGTACTTGCATGCCACTTCGCTCTTTTTAGCTTTGCGTACGGCAACGTGCGGCTCGCTTATGCATCTCTAACCGCGACAGGTGTTGGAGGAGGATGGAATTTCATTGATGTTGTAATTTCGTCCAATGGTACGAGCCGACGGCCTATATCTGAGCCAAATACCGATGATCACTAGGGTTCAGTCCCGCTTCTCTGGGAACTGTCCCTTTTCAGGTCACACTCCGAAATAGCTGATGGGCCGGATCCGAGCGGGATCCCGATGCTGCATCCGTTTCTGCAAGTTGTGAAGCTTTGTAGGTTCTGTACACGAATGGGTGTGGCTCGTAAAGGGGACTGACGTTAGCTCTAGCCCAGCATGGCTTACAGGCAGGAGCGAGAACAGTACCTCTGAGGTAGTCTCGACGTATGTCGGTACTGCGTGAATGCAGTGATCTCGTGATATACGCAAAGCTTGCAAAAGCTATGCCCTTAGTTGAAATGGCCAGGATCCGGTAGTTGTCGTAGTTAAATGAATGGTGGCAGCCCTACCATAGCTGATAGACAATAGTAATAGCGAAGATAATAGTAGATGTTGAAATGCATATTATGGCCTAAGAGATGAACAGGTCGACCCTGTCCGCGAGTCAGGCGGCAGCTCCGGACCTGACTGGTCGCATAACGCAGAAGCGGGTGGACAGATGAGGCCTAGTCCACTGCAGGACGATTCTTAACACCGCCATACTAAGGATTGTGGATGAGGGATCATGGAGCACCGGCCCTGTCCGCCAGAGACTATTCAGACTTTCGAGAAGCCTTCTACATCATGCCGCCACAGCATAGACGACGTTCTATTTAGGAGACTGCGTTGCCAAGCAGGCACAGCCAATATCCGCGATAGTTGTCCAGTCATGACAGCGGGGCCTGCAGCGGGGCGCGAGTGCGACACGCAAGGGTTTTTGGCACCGACACTCCGTCTTGCCAAGTGGATATTGAGAGGCAATTGTGAGGTGAAATTCTTCATTAAGCCTTTGACGAGAGTGTTGAGCAAGTTGGGAGTCCGAATTCGATCGAAATGGCTCGCGAAATCAATGGTAGTGATAAGCTTTGGCCGTGATGCGGTTCGTCACAGTTCTTTTTTGATTGCGCCATCAAATGGGGTGACACAGAATCGCAGGAATGTCAGATACTCGAGAGCTTGACAGAGATGTTTCGAGATCAATTGGAGGGTTGCGACCAATGCGGGACAGGATCTGGCAAAAAGCAGAATAAAGCAAAGTGCGGAGAAGCGACACACCGGCCAGTGAAACCTGGGCAACCGCGACGGAGAGCAGCATGCAAAGCATACAAGATGCCACCTTCTTTCCAGATGCCCGGGGACGGCAGCGGCAGATGGGATGATCCGGGGGAAATGTTCGACCCCTGTCTTAACGGCAATAGGATATTGGAAGGCCTGGTAATATGTCTCCGCGTTTCGTACGTTGCAGCTGCAGTTCGATGCACTCCTCTATTCCTATAACAGCTTTCAGTTACACGCTACTTAAGATGGTTGCTAAGCGGCTGGAATGTTGAGGTGTGTTAGCGAGCACATCTGGGAGGGGTATATGTGATATGCGAAGCTATACTAGCGTCACATGCTGTGTACTTACCGAAGATACTGCAGCAGGAAAACTCTGAGTTGTCAGTCGACACCTGTAGGTCTGGAGCATGCGAGTACGGCAAACCCTTGGCTACATCCGCAAGCAGTCGCAATCGTCCTGGAAAAGGCAATAGATCGTTCTTGGTTGGGGGTTGAGCCTTCGACATTTGTTGGGAAATTGAGGCGGCTCCCAGAAGTAGTATGATTGTTGGCGAGGTTAAGTTCGCTTCCATTGAATGATGGCCTTCCTCCGTCCACGGTGAAGGGTTGGAGACCCAGATGTCGTTCGAAGTCCGGCCATGCGGTCGTGATGCCGATGAGACCGTCCGGTCATCGTTCGTACGAGCCTTGCGAACATGGTGAAGAGATTCCAGTCCATCTATACGCACAGTGCCAGAGAAAGGCAGTCGCGGTAATGTCCTTGTTCGGTGAGGCTTCGTGGATAACCAAAGTCGGGGAACTTCTTTCTTAATCTTTGAATGTACTGCGAAAGGACGGGAAGACATGCCGTTGAAGAAAATCGCAGAAGCCCCGAACAGATCAATGATATATAACGACACGAAGTCCTTTCATCCTCATATATGAGCTCCTCTATCCAGGACACGAGGCTGAAGTACTCATGATCAATTCCGACAGGCTATTTCGATGATAGAGTTCGGTACCAGCGATGGCCTCGATGCTGCCTCTATCCTCTTTCACAGGCTACGACTCTCAAGACCAATCTGACTCGCAGCCCGTTCAAAGGCGAGCTAAGGAAATGGGCGAGTTCGTCCCAGGAGACGTCGGTTTCCACCATGTCAAAATCTCTGTATCGTCTATGAGTCGTCTGGAGGGAATCAGATCTTGTCACTGCTCATTGTGAGAGATGTTAATATTAGCATTCCGTTATCCGTCGTCGCTTTTATTCTCGGACAAGTCATTCAATTTGGTTTCTTGGAGGGTATCGTACTGTCGCTCTTTTCTTCTGGCGAGTCTTATCTCTCAGCTTTCCTGGTAACTCATTGTCGTCGCTTCTATCTTCGTCCCATGGATCGGACCTACGGCTATTACCGCTGCAGTAATCAGTTGGATAGTCGGATTCTTCGTCCTCGGCATGTGGTGAATCCTCAGAGAGCGACGCGTGCCAGCTTCGCTTGGGTGTAAACTTCTGCGCGCCAGGCTATATTCCTAGTTCCTATGGGACAGTCCGATGCCGAACTTGTTTTATAGTGTTGGCACAAGAGAGGTAGGATAGGGACTCCGGGATGAGGTCGGAATGAGGTCGGGTTGGCGACGAGATAGTTTCTAGGATTTAGCGCGTTTCAGTCGCGGCATCACGTGCCTCCCATCTTTACCTGGTATCAAACATTCCAAACTCTCCCTCTCTTGTCTAACCTTTGTCTCAACGACCGTCAATCAAACACAGACATACACAATGCAAGACCCAGTCTTGGAAACCCATACCGCAGCATGTAGCGTGCGTATCCCATCTACCAAAAACATCTTCAACATTTTCCTCTAGTAGTAATGCTAGTGCTTCGCGTTTTCGAGGCCTCGGAATGATGCCTGCTCTTGTTAAAGAGATCGTCGGGATACCGGAGCGGGGATCGAGCGAGTTAAGAGACGCTGGTGGCGGTGTATGTTAGTCTGAAGAGGCCTTTGCCAATTCTGCAGCTGGGTGCAGCGAAGCCTCTTCGACCGAGCCGTGTACGCATCCTGGACATCGAATGCTGATGACACCAGCGTAGTCATTCCTTAGCGGCGAGGACTCTAGATATGGCAGCTCCAACATTTATGGCTTTTCGGTGTTGCCGGTCTTTCGTATGTGTATGCGTCGCAGCTGATTTCTTCCACGAATCCGCGTCGTATCCCAACAATCCAACTTTTCATCTCCGGCATGCAAGTTCGGGCTCACCGGATTTATTACCACTACAAGCTTTTAGATGGGAGGCTTCGAATGATGATCGGCAGGATTTTCCGGCGACGTAGAGAAGAATACGATCAAAAGAGAGGAAGAGGAAAGGGGAGGGGGTAAAAGAACGCAGAGGATCACATTCACATGGAGACAACGGATTGAGTTATGATTACGCGGCTTCTGGATATTGAAGAGGGACCAGTTGGGCTTCGCGAAGACCGGCCGCTACCCCTACGAACCAGGTTGATGCCAGTGATTCCCGTCTCCACGCCAGTGATAAACTAAATAGTGGCAACAGCATCATGGATATCGTTTTCCAAGAACTAGGAGTAGAGTATGACTTGAATTGAAACGCCATTAAGGTTGACTTGTCATTTCACAGAAAATAAACGATCTAAGACCTTTCGACTTCTCATTATGAAAACACACTTTTGAATCACCTCAAGATATCGAACAGGAACCACATGAGTAACTTCAATTGATCCTCCCTTTTGGTCCCTCATATACGACGCAAGTAACTGCTGATTTACAAACCACTCCCATGCTCGGGCTTTAATTTCTGCCACAGGCAAAGCCGGTTTCTCATTCGTCTTATACGGCAGCGCAGGCTACTCATCATGCTCGAAGCCCTAGGTAGGCTCACAGCTTTACAACTTTATTATTTTTACAGTGTTATCCTCCGTTGAGCTAGTACATATAGAAGCAACTACGCACCAGATGTACTTAAGGTAGGTACCACTCCAATTTTCGCCTTCCACCAACAACCCTCCCAACTCACTCCACTCCAACCCTCTCGAACAACGTCCCAAGCAACCCCCGACAACACAATAACAACCTCCTCTCCTCATCCAACCGCTCCACCGCATCATCATCAACATCCCCCCTCCAGTCCCCCTACTCTCCGCAAGCTCCCGCGAGCTCCTCACATCATCCTCAAACCCCGCGATTTGCACGTCAATCGCCACGATAGCATCCTCGATATTAGCTCTCCTGCTAGAAACCGGCTGCCTGACTTCTTCCGCAGTATGGGAGGGGTGCACGTGTGTGTATCCGTGTGAGTGAGTAAGCGAGGGGTTATGGAAGGACTAGGGACTTGTGCTCTGTCTTATATCGAAGCACCATACAATTACCGCAGAAAGATGATGTTCTAGAGACGGAGATAGAGAAGGAGAAGGATAAGGATTAGATGGATTCACAAAGTCAGAACATCCTCAATATTCAAAAGGAAAACTACAGCCTTCACTCTCCCCTTATCAAAGACGACCTCACCTACATGCTCATCCACCTCCCCTCTCCACTTCCCTTATCCTAATCTCAAACTTCCCAGCCGTCGCCGCTGCAGCTGCAGGCTCGATCCAACCTCAGCTCTCAAACCCTCGCAGAGCTTCTCATAATTTCTAACCACTGTTTCTAGTTGCTTGGGAATCGTGGATCCGAAGAATTTCCACTCCGCGGATATGGTCTTTTGCAGCGGTTTCCGGGCCGTTTCGACGGCAGAGATTTCAGAAAGGAGAACTGGAATGGGACTCGGCGACTTGAGGATGTTGGTCAGATCGTTGATGAGGAGGTGCGTGGTGTAGAGGGAGATTCTGGTTGCTGTGCCAAGGGGGTCAATCATTTTGCATGTACGTGAGGATGCGCTTGGATTGGTTGGGCATGGGAGCTGGAGGGATAGGGTGGTGTTTGTAGGATTGGGAACGGTGAATGGAAGTGAGGTTGGAAGATACAAGGAGAGAGTATCTATCCATCTTCAGCGTCGTTGAAAATCTTCGAACTCTTGGTTTTAGTGCCGAGAGGCTGAAACGGCGACTCGATGGTACCGGAGTCATTCACGCTCTACATTAGCGCGATGTTAAGTTGATCGGTCGGATGCACGTCACTCTGCAGATGCGCTAAATGTGCTGAATACAAGCTCCGTGTCGATTCCGAGTGAAACTACCCCCAGATTTAGCTTAACGTATATGAATGAAGGATGAAGACAACCACGAAAGTACTTCGTTTAGAAAGATGACCATTTCAACAAGTTCTGCTTCTAATACCTCCTAAATGCTATAAAGATATCCTCTCTACCCCAGATTAAACTCATCAGCCATCCCCGCATGCCTCATGAACTTCTCCCTTGCCCGTACTGCCTTTCTCATCTTCTTCGCCTCTTCAGTATCCTCCCTCTCAGGCAAATCTTCCCTAAGATCTGCTTTACCAATCTTCACTTCACCACCCTCTCCCTCTGCGCTTGCTTTCTTCGCAGCACCCCGAACCTTCACCGGCCTCTTATCCTCCCTTCCACCACCGGTCCTGAGACCAGGTACTTTCATCCCGCTCGGCCGCTCACGCAGCGCGAATGCCTTGGCTAAGTGACCAAGATGTAGTTGCTTGATGTCGAAGTATCCGCGTTCGGCGGCTACGTGGGTAGCGTAGGCACGGACATGAGATTGGTAGGCTCGGCGGGCACTTTCGAGTCGGGCGGGAGATGCCAGCGCCCAGCGTTCGATATTCAACTGCAAATCCGTTGCCCTTTCCATGAACGCAGTCTTGTCTTTTGTCACGCCGGAAGTGACGAGTCCCTTTTTGAGAATCTCGTCGGCGTCTTGCCTGCTGATGTGGACACCTGTTTCACCATCTTTGCGGTCGCTCTTAAGAATGTCGACGTAGCCTTCTTCACAGCCGGGCATGAGGAAGATGCATGCGCGGCCATCGCGACCGGCACGTGCTGTGCGACCGATGCGATGAAGATGGTCTTCTCGGGCGAACGCGGGGTCGAATTCAATGACCAAGTCGACGTTGGGAAGATCAAGACCGCGGGACGCGACATCGGTAGCTATAAGGACGGAGGCTTCTGGGTTCTTGGTAAAGTGTGCGAGGGTTGATGTCCGAAGGGATTGTTGCAGTGATCCGTGGAGACGGTATGCTGTGACGGTATGGGTTCTCGGGGATAGCGTTGGCGACTCTGCATAAGTCATTGTGAGTTTCGTTGGGTCTGCTTGAGGTTTAGCCTTTGCCCTTTTCCCCTTATTCGACTCCTCATCTTCAGCTTTCTCTTCTTTCTTGGAATCCGCCTCCTCTTCTTCGAGCTTGCTGGTGAGTAGGTCGAAATGGAAGTCGACGGAGTCTGCGCAAGAAATGAAAACAATGGCTTTCATGACTGAGCCTTTCCGTGTAAAAGACCGCTTAAGCATGCCGATGAGGGATACGAGCCGAAGCTTGGGGGCTACTACAGCGTAAGACTGCTTCAACTGTGCTGGCGCGTAGAAGCCTTGGTCCTCATCATTCTTTCCTACATTCTTCTCCGCAGTCACAGAAGGGTCCGGCTTGATATGTACAGCGTCCTTCAAACTGATCTGGCCCAGTCGTTCCACGTCCATCTTCATAGTCGCAGAACATAGAACTGTTGTTCGCTTGTTGGGCAGACCTGGTATCACGGATTTTGCGTCTTTCTTCACCTTCATCCGATTGTTCAAGTTCCCCACGATCTTTTGGATCTCATCCTCAAAGCCCAGTTCCATGAGACGGTCACCTTCGTCAAGCACCAGCCACCGCACATTGCTTACGTCCAACACTTCCGTGTGTTCCAGATGATCTGCCAGTCGACCAGGCGTTGCAACTAAGATGTTGATGCCTTTCCGTAAACGTGCCTTCTCCGACTTCTTCTTCTCACCACCGATGACAGTGGTGGCCACCAGCCAGTGCGCACATCGTAGCAAATTGTCTAATACAGTCGCAATTTGCTTACTCAATTCCCGAGTTGGAGCTAAAATAATGGCGAATAAGCCAGACTGCCTTGACACCGATTCGTCCACCTTCCGCTTCTTCATATTCGCCGATAATTCCATGAGCCTTTGTACGATGGGCAGTAGATATGACAGCGTCTTTCCCGAACCCGTCTCGGCCTGTATAAATGCATCCGAATCATCCTTAAGCAACTGTGTTATCGCCGCTTTCTGTATCGCAGTCGGCGCCTTCAGATCCATCTTCTTCAGCAGATGCGTTGCCAGCGAGGTGGTTATACCAAGGGAGGTGAACGTATCAAGCTCGCTCGTGAGCGGCGCATTCGAGGGTTCGATCAGCTCGTCGTTCTCGGGCTCCTGCTGCTCGGGCTTCGTGGTCGAGGTGGGGTTGTAGGAGAAGAGCGATGAGATGATCTGTTTCCCGCCTTTTGATGCATCCTGCTTCTCTCCCGCCTTCTTCGTTACATTCACGCTCGACTGCGGCCTGAAATCCGCAGTCGGTGCATCATCGTTGTCGAACGTAATCTTCTTCCCCTCGCCCACTCGCGGTCTCTTTGCTGGTCGTTCAAAGTCGATATCATCGTTTTGCGCTGCTGGTGACGGTTTCGCTCGTGGTCCCAATTCTGTGAGATTCACATCTGTAGCTTTTCCAGTTACTTTCGGCGCAGGTTTTTCTCCCGTCAATCGTTCCGTGGCCTTCGAATGCCAATTCGCGGCCGACTTCTTCGCGGTCAACCGGTCCCTCCAAGCCCCGCCTTTGAATTTCGGCTTGTTCAGAATGCCGGCTTCTGGGATAGAAAAGTTGAGGAGCATGCCATCGTCTGCCATCTTGCTCCTTTTCGGCAACGGGTGCTGGTCGGTATTGCCGGTTGAAATGAGCTTGTGAAAACTGCAACACCGAAACTTTTTGGTGGAGCAGCGCACGGACACTAGCATCGGCACGTGATGCACCGTGAAGATATCTACAGCGCACAGCAGAGACTCCCTTCCCTTGTCAGGTTTTCGAAGTGGAGATGGCTTTCGCTTCACTTCATTTCCGTTCAGCCATCATACGAAGGTCTTTTCATCTCGAACTCAACCAGCAGCATCCCCCATGAGTACAACCGCGGGAGCTGTGGCCCGCAGCCTCTCCGCAACCTCCGCAATGGATCTGCGATTGAGCGGTAGGCAACACCCACACAGACCATTGACTTTCTATACTCATCGACTCCAGTACTAAAGACATACCTAAATCCATCTCTGCGCTTTTTGCGCCCCTCGGCATCCCATATGGCGAACAATGTTCGTGCTCTCTCCACCACCGCAGCACTCCGCACTGCGGGCTCCTTCGCTCCCCGCACCCAAATATTCCACGAAGTAGCCCCCCTACGCGAGTACCGCAGGGAGCTTTCCCTCAACAAACGCACTGTCGGCCTCGTCCCCACCATGGGCGCACTCCACGAGGGTCACCTCTCTCTCGTCCGACAAGCCGCCGCCGAGAACACCGACGTCTTCGTCTCCATCTACGTGAACCCCACCCAATTTGGTCTGAACGAGGACCTCGACTCGTATCCCAAGACATGGGAGACAGATCTACGAATGCTCAATACCGTGGACCGAGAGCTCGCCAGTGTGGGCGCTGGACGCGTATCTACCGTGTTTGCGCCGAGCACGAAGACGATGTATCCCACCCTGCCGCCGGACAGCAGTATACCCGGCGTTGGGTCGTTCATTGAGATGCGGCCGCTCGGCCAATTACTCGAGGGAGCGTCACGCCCTGTCTTCTTCCGCGGCGTCGCGACTGTGTGCATGAAGTTGTTCAACATATGCGCTCCAGACCGTGTGTACTTTGGCCAAAAGGACATTCAGCAGACTGTAGTCATCAAAAGGCTCGTCAAAGACTTTCATCTGAACATGGACGTCAGGATAGGTGCAACAGCACGAGAATCCGACGGATTAGCACTTTCTTCACGCAACGTCTATCTAGGCGCACGCCGACGCAATGTGGGCATCGTTCTGAATCAATCTCTTCGCAAAGCAGAGGCACAGTACAAAGCTGGTAAGAGGAAAAGGGGTGATATCCTCTGGCAAGCGAATGATCACGCGAACAATGCCCTGTTGCAGCAAGAGAGTCTGCCACTCAACCAGCGCGCTATGTTTGAGGTCGACTACATTAGCCTAGCTGATCCGGACACTATGGAAGAGGTGGAAGAAGTGGACGAGACGCGTGGTGCGATATTGAGTGGCGCGGTCAAGATGCTTCCAGTCGAACAGCCTCGCGAAGACGAAGAATTGGGTATTGGAGGCGGGCAGATACCTGTCAGATTGATTGATAACATCGTGCTAGATCCTATCCTGTAAATTGGTAATCACGCGCTTACCTTGGCTAGCGACTGCCATACCTCGCACGAATTGTGCATCTTAGAATCATATCCACGTTCAACATACCACACAGTCGTACTCGTTGTGAGATATCCTCCAATAGTAACCATTTAACCATTCCAAGATTACGATTACATTGCGGCGTTCCGCCCTCGTCTTTGAACTAGCAATGCTACGATTGGCTTCAACCACTTGCATGATGAGAGATGCTTCACGATCCATTGGACGCGACCACCATGACGATGGAACCGAACTCCCACAACATATTTCTCCGCTCACTGACTAACGGACTACCTAACTGAAGAAATCTCCCTCTCTTTTGAATCGCAATAGCTGCCACCTTCATCCACAGTACTTCCCATCTGCCACTCGCTTTTCTCGCAGTCATCATGGATGTCCTAACCATCGCCACCGCGATCGCAGAAGCACCACCCACATCCTTTCTTCCCCCAAGCTACAACGACCCAACCCCCCTCACCGCACTCATAACATCGCACTTCTCAAAGCAGCACTTCGCCAAAAACAAAACCATCGTCCCCGAGTCCCCCTCCTCGCCCTTCTCTACCTCCACCACCACCACATCTACCACCACCCAAACAACCTCCCCCTCCCCCGAACCCACCCTCCACGCCATCTCCCCCGCCGACATCCCCGAAGCCTGGCGCCCCAAACAACTCGAGCGCGAGAACCGCAACTTCTACGTAGTATGCGGCCTGCTCGCGGGTTTCTTCGTCTTTGCCATCTTGTGTATCTGGGGGGTGGCGCTGTGTAGTTGTTGGTGGAGGGGGGAGTGCTTTTGGCATTGTGAGGAGGAGGAGGGGTGTTGTTTGGGTAGGGGGAGGGGGAGGGGGAGGAAGAGTAGGGAGTAGAGGGAGAGGGTTGAGTAAGTGCTTAGTGTAGGTTAGGTTCGGTGTGTGGGGATTGTTAGCGATAGTGATTTTGTTAATTGAGATTAGGGAAAGGGGAGTTGTCGGTATGGTATTATATCGACCTACGTACTGTCCTGGATTTCAAGGACGTTGAGGGACTACGTATCGATAGATTTGGGAAGTACAGGCAGGAGCTTTGGTTACGTTTCGTATACTAGTCGTTTGTTCGGGGCACGTTCGGTCAAGGTACTATCAAATCATCCGTTCAGTGTACTGAGTATGAGATCCCATTCATCTATCTTTTGCCGCCCGATCACACGTGAACCGACCCTCAAAAGAGCCATGAATCGTCATATTCGACCCTGCACAATCGCCAGGCGCCATCGATCCGAAATACACACCAACCACGCTTATCTACCATTGACCGCCATGACCACCATATCCGCCCTGAGGACCCTGACCATAACCGCCATTGCGATGGCCCTGATAACCCTGGTCACCATACTGACCCTGGACGCGACCGTTCCCACCGTTGCCGCCCTTCTTGCCCTTCTTCTTGCCATGACCGTTGCCGCGACCCTCGAACATCTGACCGGCTTGTGCAGGAGCAGTGGCATAAACAGGCTCGCCAGACGGGCCGCCAAAGCCAGGATGGGGCGTGTACGGGTAACCTCCGTTGCCGACACCGCCCATGAATCCGGTGCTAGCGGCTGGGTTGGAGAACGAAGGAGGGGGTGGGTAGTCGGAAGCCTTGTTGACGCTAGAGACATGAGGAGTTGCCGCGGACGAAGGACTATACTGCTGAAATGCATTGAGCTCGCGCGGGGTGTTCTGCCGCTGCTCGTGTTGCGCGACCTCATCTAGCTGGCCAAACCACGGGTCGTTGACGTCAGGTTTGTATGTATCGCGGATGCTGGTTTACTATTAGCTTACATATAGAGCTATGATGGGCATCGGGGTGGCCCATGTACTACTTACGGAGGAGTCTGGCCGCGGGGAACGAACGGCGGCGGTAGGAAAGATGCACCCTGGTGGCCCTGGGAGGTCATGAAAGACTGGGCTTGGACATTGAGACCCATCGCATCCTGGAATAAGTCATCATCGGCGGGAGTCGGGGGATGGACGAGTGCGCCGGGGATGAAGGGAGGAGCGCGAGCGCTGAATTTGGAGCTAGGGACGGCCATTATGCTTGGTTCCTGAGGGTGGTTGCAGAGGTTGCGTTGTGAGAAGAAGTTGAGGGTTGGGTTGTCGGCGAAACTCGAAGCGGGCGTGGAACAGGCGCTTTTATATGAAGGCGGCCGGGTACGCGCAGACCAGCGGGCGAGGCAGCAGTGAAGGTGACGATGAATCGAGAAGCTTAACGTGAGCAAGGGCCAAGCCGTTGATCGAAAAACAGAGGTGACAGCAGTTAACGGTCACCAAGTGACGATGCAGTGGAAGGGAAAAAATCTCAAGCAGCAACCGTAGTTCCGCTAAGGTTGCAAACCGAGCGCTGCAGAGAAGCCGTTTGCTCTGTGATGAAAACCGTAATAGCGAAGACTCCCCTTCCTTGATTTATCACCATAGTGAAAGATTCGTAGAAGTAGCCGTAGGTGCCTGGGAAAGTTGGCTGCAAGTTTTCAAAGCTGGGGTATGCGGTTTGCTATACTATTGGATCAGAGCTGTGGTGATGTATCGATGATCCCAGGTCGCGAGTCTGCGATTCCAGATGTCTCTCGTCCAGAAAACCCACAGCGATCATCCATCTATTTCAAGACCGCATCGTCTCCACTCCCCTCCTCTTCACTATCCTTGACAGTGTTCAACTCAAGCGCCTCGCTGTCCTCCTCTTCCTCACTATCCCTGAACATCCCCACATCCGCATCCGCCTCTCTACGTCCCTCCCCCTCTACAGCAGTCTTGCTCTTCTCAGTCCCCTCATCCCTCCGTCCGATGATAACACTTCCGGCAACCAACATGCTCGCACCAATCCACCACAGTCCTGGTAGCGATTCGGAAAAGATGAGCAGACCCAGAATCGCCGTTATCATGAAATTCGCGGACGTATTGATAACGGACACGCGCACGGTGGAGGAAGCGAGGGTAAGTGCACGGGTGAAAAGTCCCCACATTATGGCATTAAAGAGGAGGTTAAGTGCAAAGAAGAGCTGTATTTGGTCCTGTTAGGACGCTGTCATACAAAGGTGAAGATATGAAAGTGGCATGTGAGAGAAGACATACTCCACGTATCCCGAACTCGACCACCTTATTTGATGGACTGAGGTGAAAAGTTTGGGATACAGCGCTCGACCAAGACGCTGTAAGCTCCGTCGTTGTACTATTCGCATGGTCAGCAGCCAGCTCTGATGACAATACATGTTAGATGGGACGAACAGCTTCGCGAAGACACCATTGAAAGCCGCACAGGCTCCGGATGCGATGGCGAGGACTAGCCATGAGGATGTCTTGGTGCTTGACATAGCGAGTGGTGCGAATTGTCTCCGTGAGAGAAGTGGGATGAGGGATGAGTTGGGATGGACGGAATGAAGTCAAGTGTAGTGCAGGGATGAGGTTCCGGGCCGACCGTATTCGTCAGCATTGGATTCCGACATTTCGGAATGGTGTGGTGGGATATATATGTGTCGTTGGTACACCTGAAGAGTGAGCACATACAGAGTGGGTAAATCGATTTCAAATATAAGTATGCACGTCTTGTAGAAATCATTTTCATTGCTCGTTTCCGCCGTAACACGTACAATCTAACCTTTACGTCTCGACTCACTCAAGTTAAGATGTGCCATTGAGGCGGTGCATTGGAGATATAGACATAAGTATATCCATACGCTCCTGTTGGTCTATCATTGTGAACGCCAAACCACTCAAGCCGAAGGTATCCGTGTTCCCCAGAGCCATACAACGCCAACGAGAAATGCCCAGTATCGGAGCGACCAACCAACGGCATTTGCGTGCGCCCACCAGCTCATTCGTTTTGTTCTTTAATGGCCAGGTTCACCATGTGATTCATCCAATACTTATACTGTGTACCATGGCCGCAAGGCTGATCGCCTAGGAATCTTCGGTAGGCTCTGCAGATCTTGCTTCCTGTGAGTCTCGTTTAGCCACACGCCAGCAAAGACTACGAGCAGAGGATATCCGCTCAAACCTCTCCAGGACGCTTGGTGTTGCAGCTAACGATCTTGACGCGATCGGCGTGTACCTGGCCCGTGCCGTCGAGCTTGAAGTTGATATCCTTAATGATGAACGTCCAGACGTCGTCGCAGAAGCGGTACGTATCGAGATGGCCCTGCAAAGAGACCCCATATCAGCACACCGTTCCCCACCTCAGCGGAAGTACCCCGACCCACCTTGAACGTCAACCGCGCTTTGACCTTGTCTGCTAGTGCCTCCGCAACCGCCTTGTCGAAGTTTGCTAGAATCTTCATCGCAAGCTGGGGCTCGATTCGGCGCTCCGTGATCAGGTTGTCCAGCGTGTCTGTGAGGGCACCGCCGACACTATCTGCCGTCAGCCAAAGCCCGCTTTGTCAGACCTCCAGATGCGCGCTAACCTGCTTCGACGGTACAACTCGTAGTACTTTGAATCGGCGGCATTCGCGGTAGCCATGGCGTCGAGCTGGTGTATGGGGGAAGGGCGCGATGGGTCGTGGGGAGGAGTGCTGGAGGAATGGAGGCGGCACCACAGGCGGCTTTGATGTTGGTTGCAGCCGTGACTAAGCCATGAAAGGACTAACGGCTTGTTCCGTCGACGAGCCAGCATCATCAGCTTGCCGCGCAGCATCCATCACAGGACGAGCGACAGGCAGCCCGCATTCACACCATTTGTTACAGATACTCACGCTGTCGAAATGTCTCTCTCCTATGGTCTGGGCGGCACCACGGCGGCCCTGGGCGTCGTCGGCCTGTGTAAGTGCGATGCGGACTGCAAGCAGGCGATGGCTAACAACCACAGACATGCTCTTCAACGGCGAGGGTGAAGCCTTCAACGTATGCGACGCGCTTCCATATACCCAGTAGTTAAAGCTGAACAAAGTCTTCAGGTCGGACAATTCATCGAAAGCATAAACCCATACACGTGGGCGAGTTTAGGCATCGGCCTCTGCATAGGCCTCTCCGTCGTCGGGTCGGCATGGTGCGTCCACAATTATTGAGGCAGGAGAATCGCAGCGCTAATACAAGCAAGGGGAATCTTTACAACTGGCTCTTCCATCGTGGGAGGTGGTGTCAAAGCCCCGCGGATACGAACGAAGAACTTGATCTCCATCATCTTCTGTGAAGTGGTCGCCATCTACGGCGTCATTATGGCCATCATTTTCTCGTCGAAGCTTGCATACATTGCAGACGCACAGGTCCTTTACACGCCGAAGAACTACTACACCGGATTTGCGCTGTTCTGGGCGGGCTTGACGGTCGGCATGTGCAACTTGATCTGCGGTGTTTCAGTCGGTATCAACGGAAGTAGCGCCGCGTTGGCAGATGCAGCGGATCCTTCGCTGTGAGAACATGTCCAGATCTTTAGTAAAGACAAAGCTAATGTGGACGCAGGTTCGTCAAGATTCTCGTCATTGAAATCTTTAGTTCTATTCTCGGACTTTTCGGCCTTATTATTGGACTGCTCGTGCAAAGTAACGCTCCAGAATTTGAATAGACGATTCATGAGAAGACAGGAGTTCACATGCAAGCTGTGAGCTCATGGGGGACTTGGTAGGCGCGGTCCGCCAACAGAGTGATCGATGTGGGAGGCGCAACGAAGTGCAAGCATTGAGGACCCATGCAGCACTCATGGAGGTCGTAGGATGTACATACGGCTTGGAACGGGCGGGGATGGAGGCAGGAAGGGACTTGTATAATGCATGTATCATTGGCATCGGCGTTGCTATTAAGATCAAATGAGTCAAATATTAAGGAACAATTTCTTATAACTTTGATAAAATGACGATATTTCTAGGAGCTCCTTAGTCTTACGGCTCTGCATCTACATTTGCTGTGACCATGCGCAATACCAATTTGATCGACCTTGAAAGTGGCCCAAGCTCCAAGCTACTCCACCATTTCGATTGATTCACATTTCCTTCGCCCATCTCCATTCTCAGGCCGATTTCCCTACCATGTCCACCAAGCTCAAAGCCGCCATTCTCATAGTCTCCGAAACCGCCTCCAAAGACCCTTCAACAGACAAATGTATCCCAGCACTCCAATCAGCGTTCTCCGACCTCGGCAACGACCAATGGGAAGTCAGTGCCACCAAGATTATTCCAGATAGTGTCATCGAGATCCAGAAGCAAGTTCGAGGATGGACTGATGGCGAAGAGTTTATGAATTTGATTGTTACGAGCGGGGGCACGGGATTTGCGAGAGAGGATGTTACGCCTGAAGCAGTTGGGCCGCTTTTGGATAAGCAGGCCCTAGGCATCGTGCATGGCATGCTGTCGAGTTCATTTGAAGTCACGCCTTTTGCGTTGATGGCGAGACCAGTGGCGGGTGTTAGGAAGAGCACACTTGTCATTACTTTACCTGGATCGCCGAAAGGAGCGAAGGAGAATTTGGAAGCTGTGCTTAAGTTGTTGCCGCATGCTTGCGTTCAGGCTGCTGGTGCGGCATCGAGACCTTTGCATGCTGGCGGGGTGAAGAAGCTTGAAGCTGAAGCTGGGGTGTCTTCGTCTGGTGGAACAACCGGGGGACATCAGCATGACCACCATCACCATGCACACGGACACGATCACTCCCATGGACATGGCAGCCACGCCGTTCCAAGAGCCCATACCAGACCAAACGAGCGGCCACAGTCGAATGACCCGAATGCAGGACCAACCCGGAGATATCGATCCTCACCATATCCCATGCTCGAGGTCAACGACGCCCTAAGACTCATCGCCGAGCAAACACCAACCCCCATTATCGAAAAAGTACCTGTCGACTTATCACTCATAGGCTCTGTACTCGCCGAAGACGTCAAAGCCATAGAATCAGTTCCCGCTTTCCGCGCCAGCATCGTCGACGGCTACGCTATCAAGATCCCTACATCAGGCAAGTTTGAAAAAGGCATATATCCCGTAGCCCTGGTTTCGCATGCACAGGCTGGCGATGTTAAAGAACTAAAGGAAGGAGAAATTGCGAGGATTACTACCGGTGCACCGCTTCCCCCAGGCGCTGATGCTGTAGTCATGGTCGAAGATACCGTTCTTGTCTCCCAGACTGACGACGGGAAGGAAGAGAAAGAAATCGAGATCCTGACTTCTGAGATCAAGTCTGGAGAGAATGTAAGAGAAGTAGGTAGTGATGTCAAAGAAGGCGACATTATCTTGAAGAAAGGAGAAGGCATCACTGTAGTTGGTGGCGAGTTCGGACTACTAGCATCGGTCGGCACACTCGAAGTCTCAGTCTACAAAAGACCTATCATCGGCGTCCTGAGCACCGGCGACGAGATAATTCCGCACGACCGTGCAGAAGCCCTCAAGCTAGGCGAAGTACGCGATACAAACCGACCAACTCTCCTCACAGCAATACGAGGCCACGGCTTCGAAGCTGTAGATCTCGGAATCGTATCAGACAAGTACGCCCTCCCCACATCCTTCTCAACCCACCATTCCTCCATGCATACACATACTAATCTAAGCCACAGGCCAGGAGACCTAGAACAAACCCTCCGCTCCGCCCTCCTAAAAGCCGACGTAATACTAACTTCAGGCGGCGTTTCCATGGGCGAACTCGACCTCCTCAAACCCACCATCGAGCGCTCGCTAGGCGGAACCATACACTTCGGCCGCGTAAACATGAAGCCCGGTAAACCCACCACCTTCGCCACGATCCCCACAAAGCACTCCTCCTCATCTTCCTCTCACACATCAACGCGAACACATAAAACCATCTTCTCCCTCCCAGGCAACCCCGCTTCCGCAGTCGTGACATTCCACCTCTTCGTGCTGCCCTCGTTACATCAACAGAGCGGGATCACGCCGGTTGGTTTGCCGAAGGTGAAAGTTGTGCTGGAAGAAGATGTGAGCATGGATAGGGGACGGCCTGAGTACCATCGTGCTGTCGTTGGGGTCGGGGCGGATGGGAGGATTTATGCGGCTTCGACGGGCGGGCAGAGGAGTAGTCGGATTGGGAGTTTTAGAGGGGCGAATGCGCTTTTGTGTTTGCCGAGGGGGGAGGGGAAGGTGGGGAAGGGGGAGAGTGTTGAGGCGCTTTTGATGGGGAGGGTGGGGGTTGTTGGGTAAGTTGGTGGAGCGGGGATGGGGATGGCGGCTGTGTAGGTGGGGAAGGGGGATGGAGGGTGCGGATAGATGCGGAAGTAGAGTATTGATGAGGTGAACGAATATGTGGGTTGTTATGGGGTGATGTTGCATTGTTCTGGGATATACGAACGCCGTGGACGAAAGTGTATCGCTTGATATGAAGTACCTCTCTCTCTCTCTCTCTCTACATGATAAAATAGCCAAGACAAGCGATGCACACTAAAAGATCCACCGCTCGTTTAGCTTGCAATCGAAAAAGTGAGTGTGAGACGCCCATGTGAACGTGAATGTGAATGTTTGAAGCGTAAAAGTTCCAGCTGCGCATGTACCGTATCTTAGCTCTTGAAGCCATGACTGCTTCTACAAAGCAGGCGGCGACAAGGCTGCCAACGTAAATCAGGCAGGCCTATTGTCCGTACTATAGACAATGGCATGTTCTGGCCAGAACAGTGAAGTCAAGTCACTGAGAAGACCCGTCATTGTCAAGTCTCTATCTGGCATATTGACAGTATCTCTGCCTGGCGACCGTTTACCCTTCACCATCCATGCACATGCACAAGGTCTGGTACAAGAAAGGACTGTCCGAGCAAGAGGAAGAGTCCAGTATAGTGTACGGCCATCTCACGATACCCTCACAAGGTCTACAGGCAAAGATCCAAATGAAGGCGAGCAAAAGACATATCCCCAACCCTCCCAGACGCAGTCCCGCCTACATACAGCAGCGCCGCAACCCTTCATCGCATCTTCCTACGACCCCGCTCCATCGCGTTTGCAAAACGTTTGTCCCTCGCCTCATCTGCGGTACCTGCGCGCAGGTACCCCGCCCCACCTCGCCCACCGCCATCTTGCAAACACCACATTATTCTGCAATATTGCGCTTTTATCCTACTATATAAGTTATTTACGGCGAGAAAGTTTTAACAATTACTCAGGGATAGTCCTGGGAGGCGGGCGCTCGAAGTGGCTGCGTTCGAAAGGGCTGCCGAAACCTTTGTGTTTTCCCCCGGTGTCAGGTCCATTATTCCAGGTTCGATTCCCTGAGTACACAGCTGGCCAGCATGTGCAATTTTTTGGACAAATTTTTTGTTAGGGGCTTTGTTTGCCAAATTTTTATTTATTTTCATTCCGGTTTTTTTTTTTTTTTTGCGTGCGATTTTGTTTCTGCGCTTTTGGCGATGGTTGTTTGCGAAAAGGTGGGTGAGTGGGGGTAGTGGTCTGGCGGAGACAGGCGGGACGGACGGCGTGAACATCTCGGAGGGTTTTAGTAGTATACGCCTGGGGGTTTGTGTATTAGAGAGACTATTGTGCTTCAGCTCCATACTCGGTGTAATTATCGTTGTCGACGTCTTACCGATTTTTGAAACTTGAAGACGAACTTGGCTGAGCTAAGTGAGTGCGCTGGAGAAATATCGAATAAAAGGAATTCTTCGAGCCATAGGTTAGATAGAAAAGGAGGGGGTGACATAGTCCCTTGCAGATGACTTTCAATGGAGGCCTGTCATGGCTGTTTGCGAGGTCGCCAGGTTTACTGTGAGAACAAACGAGAAGACGACCAGTGATCGAGAGAGCAGAATAACTTGGGAGCAAAGCGTAAGAGAAGAGGAAAGAATGAAATGCCATAGAACAAGAGCGGATATATTAGGAGACAGCGGTCTAAGGACGTCAAGCCATTAGGTACAGGCAAGAAATGAGTTCAGACGAGGGTGAAAGTGAAGGGAAAGGTGAAAGGGCGGTAGATAGGTGGGGTAGACGCCACGCTGATGGGAGAGTTCCAACATGTCGTAGGTGGAGGGGAGTGAAGTGGTCATCTCATCTTAGTTGTGATCTCGGAGGACGTGAGGGGTGGGCTGCGCTTGCCTACTCTCGGCTTAGCGCCTACCGGGGTATCAAAATAATCTCTCCAAGTCGAACTTTCAGAAGCTGGAGGCTACCGCGCCGGCGCACGAGGCAATTCTACCGCCATGGGGAAACGCACCGTCTTTGAGGCCAACCCGAAGGCTGCGCACATCGGCCGACAGGCGAAGCGACAGAGGACGGACAATTCCCACGAACGAGATTATCCAGCAGTTGCAATTGCGGAGAACGAGGTCACCTCCGCGCGACAGCTGCAGAGGGAACTGGTCTTTGACCAAGGCTCTGCTTCTGCCTTCCGCGGCGGTAAGTACATGCAGTTCTTCGAAGAGCCATAGCTGACCATTCTAGGTCTTGGTCTGATCAAGAGATTCCTCGATTCCATCCTGTACTCTGCTGAAGAAGACGCCATACCCCGCAAGCGTGCCATACTGCGCGAATACCTCGACACGCAAAAGGAGCAGGGGAAGCATGAGAGAGACACTACGTTGCTGTCACAGTTCACGCAAGCTTGGGACTATGCTGCCGAGACCAACTTCGAGGCGCTGCTCGCCCAGGTTACCGCCGTCCTCGCCTTGCTTTTCAAGGTCTTTGCTACCCACGCCGATTTCAACCCGTATGGGGCGCTGCTATGCAAAACTGTATTGCAACCCTCTGTCGCGCGACGTCTCGTCCGCAGTCTTTCCGCGCCCACTTCAAAAGAGCAGGTCATTCTTCCGGCGCTACGACTGCTCATCGAAATTACCAAATTCAACGAGGGCGCATTTGCAAGGACCGTATACTCTAGGAAAGACTTCACCCTCGAACCGAAAATTCTTGCTCGAAACATAGCAACCTGGAAAGTCTCTACAGGGCAGACGGCGCTCGAGCTGCAGCGGAAGCCTAGTATTAGGACCACGTCTGTCCGGTACCTGCTCGCGCACTTGAAGTACCAGGACGAGCGCGCAAAGATCGAGATTGTGTCAAATAAGGATGTTGTCCGGGCGGTGCTCGATCACCTCACTACCGACCCGCCGTTCCTCATTGGTGAAATATTCGACGTTTTGACAAACCACATATTCCTCGACAAGGTCATCCCACGGCATGTCAAGAGCCGAATATTGAATGGAAGAGCTTTGTCACATATCGCTGGTCTCTATCGATGCGAAGCACTCGAGGGCTCGTTGGTCGAAGGAGAGAAGGCTCCAGATATGATAGCGCATGAGTTTCTGCGCTTGGTTTGCACCTCTCCCGCGTACGGGATCATGCTTCCCACCCAAGGCTTCTACCCTCACACAAGTGAAGATGACGATGATGCATCGTTGGAGGATCCGGACCATTCCCTACATCAAGACGCAATCGACCAGAGACCGGGACCAGTTCGAAATCTAATACTGGCTGACTTCCTACAGTCGCTTCGGCCATATGCGAATACTCTGCACCAGGAACTAGTGACGGAAATTTTCGCAGCATGCCCGGAGTTGATCGCTAATTATTTCTACCAAAAGCAAGATTTCAACTATGACCCGAAGCTCACGTCGACCTGGATTGGTTTCTCCGCATTTCTCTACCAGACGATCGAGATCGCAGTACCGCAATACTTTGGCGTGTCGAGATTCTATCGCGAACAGCCACCACCGCTCGCTGGTCTTCTTCAAAGTATTTTACCACAACCTTTGACTCAACAAGTACTGGTCAAGTGCTTGAATGCTCAATCAGACCTTATCTCGTTCTTCGCTGTGAGGGTTCTTGCAGTCGCTTTTCGAAAACTGCGAGCCGTCTTGAAAGAGTTTGAAAATGCACGGGCTTCGCTTGTAGTGAGGGATATGGAGACGGAACGAGCGAACAAAATAACAAGAGCATGGGCAAATGCGTCGAGGCGGCTTGTTAGCGACTTCAGCCAGCGGTGTCCCCCTATGAAAGCGGTGATCAAGACCTTTCGCCAGCCAGCTTTCCAGAAAGGTTTGAAGCGAGAGGCCATCACCAGGCTGCTGGGGCTTTACTACGAAGTGACGCCGCAAGTGGCGCTTGAAGAAAAGTTTGATATATCTGTGCCGCTGTGCAACGCGCTTACGCAAGCTGAGAGGCTGCCGGAATCTGCAGAGGACAAGGCATTCTGTGTGATGGAGCTCGAGCATTGGATACAGATGGCGATGCGCACACCATCGGTGCGCTGGTGGCAGAAAAACAGTGAGTATTATAGGTTGTTTCAAAACCATCGATTTACTGACATAGTTAGAATCCCTTCAACATTCACCATTTGTCACGCTGCTCAAGCTCGTAGCCAGCTCCGCTGAAAGTGAGCTCTATGCAGGCATCAAAGTGCTCCTCGTCACCATTGTACGAGACCAAGAGCTATTGCAGATGCAGACTTCACCAGATGCTCTTGAGGCGCTTCTTGCTAGTCTGAGCTCATCGTGCGGTTCGTCGACAGCGGTACTCGAGTTCATTGACGACTGCTGCGCCCGGTTCGTCAAATTGCCTATCAAATACTTTGATGATTTAGACAATATTTGCGACAAGATATCGCTGCCGGTCTCTGATGTTGGACCCCTCAGCCCGTTGTTAATGACGTTAGTCGAACAGTGGCCCTTCAAAGGCGGTAAGCCTGAGAAAGGCAACCCCGCAGAACCCCTCGCTCAATGGCTGTCGAAACTTCTCTACCTGCTGAAACTTATTGGAGAGGACGAGAAGGTCCTTGAAGCAGTCCGTGACTCGCTTGTTCAGACGGCTGACAAGGCATATCAGGATGTGCTGAAGGACTCATTCCTGTGGAAGATGGGCAAAGAGAAAGCTAAAGAGTCCCTGAAGTTGGCGACTGGGGCAGATTTCAGCGGATCTGAACGATCCACCACTTCTCCTGTACCATCAGACAAGGCAGAAGAGCCAGCCAAGGCCCCGCCCGTGGATCTTGAGCTCCCACCAGCAGAAGACGAGAAGCATGTTGGACTCAATCGATGGAGGAAGAAGGACATTGAAGAAGCCATGGATGATGGAGACGTTGGCGAGCTCATCCTATGCCTCTGCTCCAAGCACCCCGAGATCCGCTTACAAGCTGCTACCAACATCCGTCAACTCATGGCAATGCTTGATGTACGTTCTCCCATCGCCCCCAACCTTCGTCAGTACTAACAATCTTCTAGAAAGACAAAGGCGATCTCCAACAGCTTTACCTCCTCCTCGGAGAACTCCTAGAGTCCACAGAAGCCTACTCCACTGGACCCTTCCCATACGTTGGAGGCGTCTTCGCCGCACATTGTATCCCCGTCATCACCGACCCATCGCACTTCCTCTTTCCGAAAGTCAACACTTTCCTAACCAAGCGCCCCTCCTGGTCCATCGCCGGTCTCCCCCGGACTTTATGCCGCAGCATCCTTCTCGAGCCACCAACAGACGACGGCTCCTACCACAAGGAAGTCGACTGGTTTCTCGACTACCTCATCGATGCCTTACGCACATCTACCGATATGGAGATTTTCCGCACGAACAACATCTTTGAGCGAGTGCTTAGCTACTATGCCTCCAAGTCGTGTGCCATCACCGCGAAGGAGAAGATTGTGAGGTTGTTACTTAGAGCAGCGACGGTGGGAGGTAGTACGACGCTGGTTACGAGGTGTGGGGTCGTTGCGTGGGTACGGATGATGCTCGAGCAAAGGGATCACAGGGGACGCGCATTGAAAGTCTTGGTGGAGAGGTTGTGGGAGGAGTGTGATCGGGCGAAGGCGACGGATTGGGGGAGTGGGAGTTTGGAAGAGTTGGTGAGGAGGGTTGGGGACGTGAGGGTTTGAGCATACTGCTAAGCTAGCGTACAGGGTTCCTGATCACCCAGGGATGCTGATCACTTGCCAAAACGCGCACCCCTCAGAGAAATCGTGATTATTTCAATCAACCTAGTTACAATTGCCACTCTATACACATAGATTGCAGAGTTTTTGCTGCTGTTTCAGCTGCAACTCTCTCTGCTTCTTTTTCTCTAGTATTACTACT
>ML976993.1:433305-494742 GCA_010015675.1 Byssothecium circinans | reverse complement strand
GATCAAGATGGCAGTAGAGGCTTCTAAGCTTATAGAAGAACAAAACAATAACCCTAACAAAGAAAAAGAGGCAGAAAAACTGGCAGCAGAAGTGGCAGCAAAAACTCTGCAATCCATGTGTAGTGAGTGGCAATTGTAATTACGCTGAATCAATTATCGCGATTTTTTGAAGGGTGGAGGATTTCTGCGCGGTGTCTCATATCCCTGGGTGTCTCATGACCCGATGCGCTAGCTTATGTGAAACGTTGGACTTTGATGCATACTTGCACTGGGTTTGGAAGGCACATTCGAACGACATAGGCAGCACATCGTTCGGAATTAATCCTGCGTGGCCAGGACTCAGAATATTATGACTCCGGTGAAGCAAGTCATCATTGCATGTATCACTATTGGCAAAAGGTGCCTCCGGGGCGTCCTTCAAGCTCAAGTGGGGTCTCGAGCGAATTGCGCTTCCGAAGACAATTTTCGGAAGTTCCCAGATGAGCGAGGTACACACCCGCGCGAGCGTAATTATTTTATTATCCGTGAAGCTGCGGTACAATTGAGTTATGGAGGCGTTGCAGTGGCCTTGCGGTGTACAGTAGTCATCGTTGTGGTCAAAGTATAGAAGCGCTAGCCAGACCCCTGCTCTTTCACTCGTAGTCCTTCACCACCCAGCACTCCTCCTCTACTATCCATACAAACTACATGCGTCTCCCTATATTAATTTTCGCGTCGACGAAACAAACGACAACAGTAATGCATACAGTCCATTCGTTGAAGACGCACCCACCGCCAACACCTTTCCCATCTCATCTAAGCTTGCGAGAAAAGCCAAGTGCCGAATCTCGCCTTTCACAGCGATTACGCCCCATGCGATCTCGCAACGACCACTTTATGACCTGCGACTCATATGATTTGCGTTTACAGGCCGTTGGGCCACCAGTCGGGGCCGTTTCACTCCCTTGGGTCAACGTGTGTTGATTTAGAGTGTGGCTGCGCTCGTTCATTCCTTCGTAGAGTGACGCTGAACGATCCGCCAAGGTAGGACTGCGATCTCTAACGGAGGTTTTGGGGCAGATCTTCGACTTGATTTGTTTATTTTAGGCTTCGGGAAGGATTCTTTGGGGCGCGGTATAACGGCTGTGGGGTAGGCTAAGCTTGGGTTTGGGAGGCTTGGGTGCTGTTGGAGTAGATGTGATCCGCGCAAGGGGTATAAAGAGGAAATATAGAAGTGCGGCTTCGTCTTCGCTTTTGTTGCTTACATTACAGTATTCCCCTTCATATATTACGACTCCTGACCCCTTCACAACAACAAATACGACACCGTTCAGGAGTATTTCCATACGGACTGTTATCCCAACACGCCGAAGCCATCATCCTTCAACTCCAGTCGAACTATGGCGACCTCTATCACAAATGAAAAACCGACCCCAAGTAGCGCCATATTCCAAGACGATACCAACGCCTCAACGACGAGCAGTTCTGATCCCCATGCCGACCTCCCCCTCCGACAAGCACTACGTCAATACTCCAAAGTCTCCTGGTGGGTTATCGGGCTCTCCACCGTCATTATCCTCTGGGGCTACGATCTAGCCGTCGTTGGAGCCGTCGCCTCTCTCGATCCTTTCCAGCGCGACTTCGGTGTCTTCGATAAGATTGAAGATGGAGAAGAGAAATGGATTATTCCCGCCATCTGGCTCTCACTCTGGCAAGCCTTTCCATCCGTGGGCCAGCTCATCGGCGCTTCGATTGCAGGCCCCCTAATGGATAAGATAGGTCGGAAGAAGTGCATTCTTGCCGGTGCCATCCTCGTCTCGATCAGCGTTCTCGTTGAGTTCCTAGCCAACAGGGCGCCCACACTCGAACGCATGCGCGGTGTCTTCCTCGCCGGGAAAATCATCCAAGGAACCGCCACCGCACTCATTAAAATGTCGGCCATGACCTGGGTTTCGGAAACTGTTCCAACCTGTCTACGGGGCCCGGCTATGGTCGTCTTCCCGGCTTGCAACTTGATCGGACAGTTCATTGCTGCAGTCGTCGTCTTCGGCCTCAACAGCGTCACGACGGATATGGGATACCTCATCGCTCTAGGTATTCAATGGGCGTTCTCCATTGCCCCCTTTGCAGTCGCGTTTCTCCTCCCCGAGTCCCCAGCCTACCTCGTCCGGAAGAAGAAGATGGAAGAAGCCAAACATAACATCGAGCGGCTTTTCGCGCCTAAAAACGACACCGATGCTATCTTGGAGAAGCTCCGCATCTCCATCGAAGAAGAAGAGAAGATGACGCAGGGAATAAGCTACGCTACCTGTTTCAAAGGCCACAACCTGCGTCGAACATGGATCGTAATCTTCGCCAACTTGCTCCCTCCCCTCTTCGGCCTCCCTCTCCTTTCCTCAGCATCCTACTTCCTCCAACAGTGCGGCATGAAGAATTCCTACAGCTTGCTATTCCTGATCGTCGGCATCGTCGTCGGCTTCCTGGGCAACATAGGCTCGACATGGACACTCTCGCATCTTCCCCGCCGCCGCCTCACAATCCTAACCCTCCTCATCCCCGCCCTCCTCTGGTCCGCCGTCGGCATCTCAGGCATCTTCACCGCATACCAAACCACGCAATGGCTCATCGCCGCCTTGCTCATGCTCGTCATCTTCACCACGGGAATGGGCGTCTGGTCCACATCCTACGCCATCATGTCTGAAGTCTCGTCTCTCCGTCTCCGCGCCAAGTCACAGGCCATTGGAGGTATCTCGGCGTACCTCGCGTCCATCTTTACGAATTTCGTCTTGCCGTTTTTGTACAGCCCGGACGCGGCGGATCTGAAGGGCAAGACGGGGTTTGTGTTCATGGCGACTTGTGTGGTGGGGGCGGCGGCTACGTGGGCGGTAGTGCCGGAGATGAAGGGGAGGAGTCCGATTGAGATTGATCATATGTTTGAGGAGGGGGTGAAGGCCAGGAAGAGTGGCGGGTGGAGGGATACGAGCTCGGAGGCGAGGGCTGCGGATCTGTGAGGGGAGAGAAGAGGCATTTCGTTCTGAGTTCAGGTTGGGGTGAGGAGGTATTAACATAACCGCCAATATAACACCATGGTATGGCGGGTAACTATAAATTTAGAATTCCTTGACCACACTTGACATCTGCTTCTCTCTCACTATCATATCGGTTACCATAAATTTCATCCCATCACTAGGGCTGGAAGGAGACATCCGATTCGGTCTCGTATGTGTGGCGTATGTCAGTGTGGCGCTGTGGCTGGTTTGGCTCGTGGCTTGGCACATCGACTGCCGCATACAGTTCATCGGCCCAGAGTCAAAACAAGTCTAACAAGACACCACACAGAGCCCTCAGTCACCTATCTACAGTGTCATCCCTAGCACCGCCCGCCCGTCCTCGATACTACCAGCCCCAAAGCTTCACATATCGCAGCCCAACACGCCCAAACCTCGCTGCACGTCCCGAGCGAGCTCGCCAGCCCTGCGACGTGCGACAGCTTCTCCGCTCGACGGTCGCCCGCAAGGGTGCTCCAAGTGCGCCGTACGTCTTCCCTCGATTTGGCCCCTCCATCTCCTCCAATCTCTCTGCGCTTGAACTTTCGAGCTTCCTACAACTCCGGATCGCTAATTCACTCAGATTTCCTGCCCCCGCTTTGCGACCGCAAGCCGCTGGGACCTGACGCACCTTCATCTCTACTCTAACACACCCGCCGTACGTTTGTGCAGGGCTGGTATTGTCTAGTATTGTCTGCGCTAGACGATTCGTAACAATTGTGACAACAACCCGCCATCTACGTCTTCTCTCCGCCGCTCGACGGTGACCCCATTACACGCATTACTACCATTGAGCCGCCTCCAATATCACACCTCTACCCACACCGCCAACACCTCCCTCGTAGCCACAGGACATAGCGGCAACGATGGCAGGCCCCAAATACACAGAAGCGCAGCTTGAGCTTCTAAAAGACTCTCCACTGGTGAAGAAACCAGATGGACTCCCTGACATCTCGCAGTGGATGGACGTTCCTGCTGAACAGAATAACGGCAACAACAATGCCGGCACCAACGCGAACCGTCGCGCGAGACCTACACGAACAGGCGACGCAGCCACAGAGGCGTTGAACAACCCAATGGGCCAGTTCGCCAGGCGACAGAGCACGCGTAAGTCCGGGCCTGAAAATGTATCTGATGTTGTCGCAGCTATTAATGGCCTATTTGCAGAGCACGGTGAAGATACGGTGCTCGGTCCCCCCAAGTTCAACTTTGCTTCGGCCACGCGTGCTACGAAGAATAAAGACGCCACCACGGCAATCACTTCAGTAGACGGCGAACACGTAGGCGACCGCTTCCCCAAGCCCGAGCGCGGCGAGCGATGGCGCGATGGAGAGCGCAACCGCGAGAAACCCTACGCGAATGGTCGA
Source organism: Byssothecium circinans (assembly GCA_010015675.1). Classification (NCBI taxonomy): domain Eukaryota; kingdom Fungi; phylum Ascomycota; class Dothideomycetes; order Pleosporales; family Massarinaceae; genus Byssothecium; species Byssothecium circinans. The sequence continues at coordinate 490,349 of ML976993.1, read as the reverse complement.
CGAGGTGCACGGGAGGATGGTGAAGGCTGGGCCCCCACCAATGCAAAGGGACGCAAGAGCTTGAACCAAGATGATTTCGACCGAGGCTTTGGTCGCAATGGCGATCGAGACGCGGAGAACGGCGAGGGAACCACACGGCGGGGCAACGCTCGCTGGGGTAGGCGCGACGAGAATGCAAAAGAGGGCGAGGGCAATAGATTCACACCAGGCGGGCAGGGAGGCTGGCGTGATCGGGAACGCGTCAAAGAGCGCGAAAAGGATCGCGAGTGGACTCGAGGCACAAAGGAGGAGGATCCCGAGTGGATGGACGCCCCCGTGGAGAAGGAGGCGAAGGTCCACACGCAGGAGGACTTCCATCGTTGGTTGGAGCAGAGCCGAGCCAAAGGAAACAGGGCTTCTATTGAGGAGCACGATGAGCCTCAAGCAGAGATTGACCATGCCGAAGAGGCAACACCAGCATTGCCAGTGGCACAACCACCACCCCTGAAGATGGCGCTTGGTCTGGAGCCAAACCTCGGTGGCATGTTTGGCGCGTGGGGAAAGGATCCTCTGTCAGAACAAGCTCTTGAAGCTCCCCCTCCCAAAGCAAAACCGGACAAGAAGTCTAGATTCATGGGCACCATCATCTCGAACAAGTTGCTGGAAGAGCCAGTCGCACTACCTCCCCAGGAGCAGCCGGGGTCACCAGGAATGGCTCCTGAGCGCAATGCCGACAGGGAAGGTTTCAATCGCATACTCCAGATGCTCGGCGGTGTTAGTGTGAACGCTGCGCCCAGTGCTTCCCCGGGAATTCCTACACCTACCAACGACAATCGGCCGCGAAACATTCCATTAGACTTTCCACATTACTCTTCTCCACCGGCTCCAGAGACGCAAAACCCACGTGCTCCGCAACCGCCAAACGCGCGCGACAAGCAAACTCTGCTAGAAAACATCCTTGGGCAGCAGCGGCTAACTGGATTAGAGAGCAGGCAGCAAGGATACAGTAGCATGTCACCAGACAATGCCCTCCATGACCGGTTTGGGGCACCACGGGCCGAGTCAAGGTTCCCCGGTGAAGAATATCCCTCCCAACCGCCGCCGAGGAACCAGAACGTGCAGGATCCCAACCTGGCCGTCATCTTGAATAACCGCGATGCTAATCGAGAGCGCGAGTCTAAAGAGTTTCTGCTCACCTTGATGCAGCAGCCCCGTAACACGCCGCCGCAAATGCTTAATCATAACGTTCCCCGGCAGGCGCAGGAGAATCAAAGCATGTCGTTCTTTGATCAGCCTGGGCAGCGACCACAAGGCCAACCCAAAGGCCGTGGAGGACTGCCGCCAGGCTTCATGGAGGATCCTCGCATATTCGAGAATGAAATGATGATGCGTCGCGAAGCCGAGCATCGTGAACGCCAACTCCAAATGCGTGAGCTCCAGCAGCAGCAGGAATCGATGCGTACCAAGCCTCGCGGTATGCCAATGGGGGGCTTTCCAAGCCACGACGACCCCGGCATGGGACTCCAGCGCCGTAACACGGCCGGTGAGATCCCTCGCCAGTTGACCAACATGGGTATCCCCTCGCAGCCTGTACCGGATCTGCCGTCCATGTATAGTGGCCGTCAACCTGGTATGCCTCCTACGCCTCAAGATCGCCCCAACATCGCTCCACCTCCAGGCTTTACTATGCGCCAACCGCCCGGTCTTGGAGGTCCCGGACTGCAACAGCAGATGGGTCCTGGACCGAGTTTCTCGGCAGGCAACACACCACTCGGCCACCCTCCTGGCTTCCCGCCGCCGAACAACATGCGTGGTGGGTTCGGTGGTCCTGGAGGTCCGGGCAACGGTATGCAAGGTCCGCCACCCCAAGGATACTTTCCTCCGCCGGGCTATGGACCGCCGCCGCCCATGAATATGCGTGGCGAAGACCCGAGGATGATGTTCGAGCAGCAGTTCGGAGGGCCGGGACCCAGGCAGCAGGGTCGGCCCGGACCGCCGAATATGTATTAGGCGGCCAGGGGGTGCACACATACGTTTCAAGAGGGTAAGATGCTCGCTACACTATGGTGGAGTGGAATAGAGCGAGCGTTTCTGGAAGCATATTTCCAGCCGTCGTCGTTCCTATACAGTCAAAAAGGATTCAGGCATCTGTGTTAAGATCAAATCTCGTCTTTTAAGCCCTTTTGTTCTTCAGCGTGGCATCGGGATTTTCTGTATATCCTCTCTCTCTCTCTCTCTCTCTCTCGGGTGTCGGCCAGGCTAACTGATTGCTTTAACGGGACTCGGTGGGGCATGTGGGCATTCTCAAAAATCGCATCATCATCATCGTCACTCGGGGACAGGATCTGGGATGGGCTTCCCCCTTCCTACACATTCCATGAGCGGTTCATATGATTCTTTCCTGGCACCTGTGCGTTTTTCACTACCTCTTCGTGGTTTGAGGAGGAGGTGGAGGAGCTGGAATATCGGCGGCATCGGCGTCGGCGGCGGGTGTTCCGCGTGTGTATATGAACTAGCACCGATGGTGCAAATATGGAACATGGATCATGGAACGTGTGGAACGTGTCTGTCACATGTAATGGATGGATGGATGGATGAATAGGGGTTTCCGCGGTATGGCAGCGCGTAGTAACGGCATTATCGTTCGGGGCGACGTCGACGGGTAGATATTAGCGTGGAGTGAAAGAGTGGAAAATAACGAAATGATCAAATGGTGCCTCGTGCTATTTAAGGGAGAAGAAGTTTGTGATGCTGCTGTGGTTTAGTTGTGTGAAGGTATTTTTAATGAGCGGACAATAAATAGTACGGCTATTTGGACTTTGTTTATATTAAGGAAACCGGACGGGAAAGGTGAATGGATTAAGAGATTTGCTTCTCTGCTCTGCTATATCTATGTCTCTGTCTATTTGGAGGACGTAGCTCTCCTGTCTGCCTGCCTGATGGATATCTATTATCTACAGGGCTTTGTTTGTATGATACATATATGTGCATTGCCATGCATTTACAACAGGTCTCCTTATTATACACGTTTTTTATTTCACATACGCAGCCCAACGCTGTGCATGCGCCGCATCTGCTGGAACTGGCCGGGATTCGAGGCGGGTGGGAAGTCGTCTCCAAGCGAAGGTCTCGTTTGTGCAAACTGAGGCGTGGATCTCGACGTCGGTGTCGGTGTCGGCGTCTCCGTGGGCGGTACAGTAGTGGTGGCCTTCTTCATCTCCCTCTCCCCTCTGCGCTGCGAACGAGGGGTTTGTAACTGCCTCTCCACTTCATCTCCAAAACCCTCTTCCTCCCCCTCCTCCACCATCTCCTCCTCCTGAAAACTCTCCTCCAACTCCCTCAGCCTCTCCTCAGCCACCCTATCCCTCCTCTCCCCACTCCTCAGCACCCCACCCCACAGCGTCTCCAAATCCGTCTCCGCCCGCTTCTCCTCAGTAAACATCTGCACCACCAAATTAACCCCCGGCCTCACATCCCTGAACCCCACAAACCCTTCCACATCATCCCCCGGCACCTCCACATCGTCAGGATGCGCCTCGATCTTCTCCAACGTGCAACATATCCACCCCGTGCGGATCCCGTCGTCGATGTTCCCCTCCTCGGTCGCGCCGACATTGGCGAGCATCTTCATCCGCTTCGCTTTCCGCCGGATCTTGATCTTGAGTTCGTTGCGGCCTAGGAGCCCGGCCGCGTTGGCGCGGAGATGGTGCTCGCGCCGGAGGTAGCGGCAGAAACGGTCGGCGGAGACGTGGAGGTGTTTTTCGGAACGCGCGGTGCAGACCAGCATTATTAGTTTTGGGCCGAGCGCGGGGGGCGGGTCGAGGTGCCGCAGGTCGAGGAGTGTGAGGTCGTCGAGGCCGGCGGTGTTGGAGAGGTAGTCGAGCAGGGGGGGAAGGAGGGGGGGTGGTTTTGGAGGGAGCGTGGGGAGGGGGGAGGCGAGGTGGGGGGTGGGGAGGGGGCGGTTTTGGAGGTACCATGGTAGAGGGGATGGTGTTGGTGGTGCTGTGGTTGAGGTGGTGGTGGTGGTGTCTAGGGTGGGTTCGGGTGGTAGTGTAGTTGATGTTGTTGCGGCTGGCTTGGGGGCGCCGTTTTGTTCGTTGAGGAAGGAGAATTCAGGTTCGATGTTTGTAGGGTCGTTCTTGTCTACTTTTTGCGCAGCTGTTGAGCTGATTGAGCGCTGAGATGATGTCCAGGAGGCGCGAAGGGTTGGACATTGTGATGGAGTCGTGGATACAGAGCGGGCTACTGACACTCTGCAAGCCCGACAGCTCAAGCCTGAGACAAAGACGCGGGGAATTGGCATGATGGGCGAGAGAATGGAAATGGGAGAGTTGGTGAAGCGCCTTCAGTCGGTTGATGAACTTTTGGTCGGCGATTGTAACCGCCGATGTGTAGGGCTGAGCACGTGAAGATAAGATAAGATGCCGATCTTTGGGCGGCGAAAAAATGGAGGGGCGAAGTGCTTTGAAATTCGCAGGAACCTTCGACTCATAACTCGCAACCTTCTTTTTCTTCCCCTCTCCCCTCTCTCATATAACAACGGTTCCCAGAGGTAGAGAGACTCTACCTACAACCCAAACCTCCCGAATCCCCCTCTCCGCAGCCTCCATACACATATACACATATACACATCCGCGCAATGGAGGTCGACGCCCCGCTTCATTTCACGCCCGCCACGAAGAGCGCAGCCACGGTTCTCTGCGCAGACTGCGGCGCCCCGATCGATGGCACCCAATCCGCGGGAGCTTTCTGCTATGACTGCATCAAACTCAAGACCGACGTCACCGGCACCATCCAGCGCGAAGCTACTCTACACATGTGCAGGGACTGCGACCGATGGCTGAGCCCGCCGACGTCATGGGTAGTTGCACCGCCAGAGTCTCGAGAACTGCTCGCTCTATGTCTGAAAAAACTGCGCGGCCTGAACAAGCTACGGATCATCGACGCAAGCTTCATATGGACCGAGCCGCATTCGAGGAGGATAAAGGTCAAGATCACCGTGCAGCAAGAGATTGGCGATGGCGCAATCATGCAGCAGAGCTTCGAGGTGGAATACACGCAAAACTATCATCAATGTCCGGATTGCGCGAAGAGCTACACACACAACACCTGGAGGGCATCGGTACAGGTGCGGCAAAAGGTGCCTCACAAGCGGACCTTCTTGTACCTGGAGCAGGCCATCCTAAAGCATGGGGCGCACAAAGACACGATAAACATCAAGGAGGTACACGATGGGATTGATTTCTTCTTTGCTGCGAGGAATCATGCCGAAGGTTTTGTCGACTTCTTGAAGGCAGTCGTGCCCGTCAGCGTGAAGAAGAGCCAGGAACTGATCAGTCACGACATCCACACTTCGACCAAGAACTACAAGTTCTCGTATTCTGTTGAATTGGTACCTATTGTAAGTTTTTCGTCTGAGTCTGGGAATCACCTTAGCCTAACACACATCCAGTGCAAAGACGATCTCGTAGTCCTCCCGCTCCCCCTCGCACGGAAAATCGGCAACATCTCGCCCTTAACACTCTGTTACCGCATCGGCACGTCGGTCAATCTGATCGACCCGTCAACACTACAGACTGCTGAGGTGGACACTGCCATCTACTGGCGGACGCCCTTCCGACCGCTTGCGGATGTGCAGGAGCTGGTCGAGTTCATCGTGCTCGACATCGAACCATTAGGCGCACAGAAAGGCAGAAATTTCCTGGCGGAAGCAACTGTTTCTCGGGCAAGCGACATGGCTTCAGACAGCACATACTACACCCGGACTCATCTAGGCGCCATTCTCAATGTCGGCGACTCAGTCTTGGGATACCATCTATCAGGCACGAACTTCAACAATGAGACCTTTGACAAACTTGAGGAGTCTAAGTTTGGATCGACCATTCCAGATGTCATCCTCGTCAAGAAACACTACAGCCGCTCTAAGAAGAGCAAGAGCAAGCGCAACTGGCGCATCAAACGTATGAACAGGGAAGAGTCGGAGATGCTACCCAGGAAACAAGACCAAGAGAAGATGGAGCGGGACTTTGAGATGTTCTTGCGTGATGTCGAAGAGGACGAGGAGCTTAGGCATGGTATTGCACTGTACAAGGCACAGCAGGAACAGGCGGCCGCAGACGCTATGGAGGTTGAGGAGAGTGAGTATGGAGATGATCAAGGATTGGCAATTCCTATGGAGCAGCTGCTGGACGACATGGAGGATATGACTATGGCGGAGTAGAGGGACGTTGACAGGTGTGTTAATGGAAAGCTTAAGGCTTCAGTGTGATTTGCATTGCATGGTGGCATCTGCTCGGCGTTGGGGAATAGGGACAGGTGCATGTCCTAAAAGATACCGTCAACAGGTCAGTCTTACACTGACAGGAAAAGCGTCCCTTTCCAAGTTGAAATTTCACGCATCCGAACCTATATTTCATCAGCCCGTTTCATTGTTTTCACCCGCAACGCAATCCAATTCCTATTTCCCCAGCAGGCGCCGCGCACGCAAGCCGAGCCAACACAAATCGCGCACCCTAACGCTAGCCTACACATCCATCGGTAAGCACCACGACGAAGCGAACCAACAAAATCAGATGGTCGTACAATCACCACCTCTTCCCCGCATGCCAAATGCCGTCTATGTCCAACGTCGCCAATCCAAGACGATGGGCCGCCGTCACAGCCACGATTGACATCTCAGTCTTTCCACGAACACCCAATGATATTCTCCCTCCTATGACACGCTAGTTACTGAAATAGCTAAGGGCTTAAGGTAACTAACGCTCTAGATTACTAATTCTAACTAATATACTTTCAACTACTTATCCTCTGCATTCTATATAGGACTATCTGAGTTTAAATTCTCTTTCTTCCCAACTTCTCCGCTTATTCCTCTGCATCCTATACTACCTATAATTGCCGCTTCTTCATAATCGCTCTTCGCTTCTCTCGTGTCTGCGGCTGGCATGGAAACCCGGGAGCATTAGTATCTAAATCATTCCAGTTAGCTACTGCCAGTTCAGGACTACAAATAGGTATCATGACGACGCCCGGGCTGTGAATCCCCGCCCCCTGAATCGTCGCATCGTAAATATCAGAAATGGTCGTCTCCTTCCCGGGGTCAGCGGCGGGCCAGCCATTTCGGTCGCCATTTGCTTTGTAACCCGCGAGCGCCCTGAGGATATTGTAAGTAAACCGCAAGAAATCGATAGTCAGAGAGATGAACACCACTCACCCAATAACTAGATCCTTCTTCGTCATCTCGCCAAATGTCCCCGCATCCAGCGCCTCCATTCCCGACAGGGGTTTGAACTTCGAGTAGGCACACGAGATGGTACCACCGGGAGTAGCACCGCACCTACGGTAATCCCCTGTAGCCGAAACGAAATAGTATAATCGTTCTTCATGGCAAACTGAGGCCTTCTCGGCAGTCTCGTCCGTGATGTATTCCTTGAGGGCATTTCCGCTCTGACATGGCTGGCCAGAGTTGAGAATGACGGGGCGGAAGCCTTCGTTGCTCAGACCCCAGGCTCGCGGGATAAGCGAGGCAAAGATGGCTTGTTGGACGAATTTCTGGATTTCGAGATCTTCAATGGGTTTTTCGGGGGAGCCCTTGTTGTCTCCTAGGACGTGGCCGTCGGTTATCATTTGGGTGAGTTGCTGTATGGACTCCGGTGAGCCGTCGAACATTTTCCTGTTGGCTGCGGCGACGCTTTCCGCCCACTGCGTGGCTGTTAGCAAGCTGACTTCGAGTCGCGACTACCATAGAGGAAGGGAATTCAGGAAATATGTGTTCTGGGCTAATTTCCAGCGACTGAAGTCCGAGAGCAAGAAACAAAGGAAGTACTGACATGCTTGACCACGTTAGCCATGGCGACTTCAAGATTTTCGTTGTTGTCCAATTTGATGCCACTTTGATAATATTACATTAGCTTTGAGCACACGGAGGACGAAATGGTCACTCACCCCGGGATCGAGTCTTTTGCAATTGCGATCCCATTCATGACAAGGCCGTTGGTCATGTCTTTTAGTGTTGCCGCATGATCCAGGTTTGTGGCAAAGTATGTAATCTTTTTCAATCCTTTACGCCCGTCAGAAACTTAGAACTTCGAAGCGTTTCGAGAAGGGAAAGGGGGAAGATAATTTATCATACCAATATTCCACGCAGGCCCTGCTACCAGGGAGAATCCCAGGCCCACAAAATCCAGGACCAGCTTATCTATGGCGGACTTCTCTTTGATCGGAGCAAAGGACTTCGAGAAGCTGGCCATCAGGCTCGAGATTCCAGTGTGTGCACGTTGCAGGGCAGAATAGAAATTAATGTTCATCTGCTTTTATCAGCAACGAGCCTCGTGCATGAAATGCAGAACGATAACACCTACCCGATTGATCTGTCCAAACGAATTGAGGATGAACATTGCTGCGGGGTGATTCACATCGTGACACTGAACGATCGTCGAACAGCCATTTTCGTCTGCGGTCAAGCCGCAGTCCATGTTCTCTGGGCCATTGAAAAGGTTGCTGATGCGTCTGGGAAATGCAAGGTCTTCTGGAGATTGGTTGGCTCTCCAGTATGAAATTGCGGCCAGCCAGGCATTACTAGTGTCGACCTAATCCCAGTCAGTTACCATTTTCGAAGAATTGAAGCAATAAGCCTGATCCCGAGGCGGGTGAGTTGTCTTGCAGGAGTCGACTTACTTTATTCCAGCGCTGAGGCGGGCTTATAGAAGCATCAGTTACGCCGGGATCATCGCATGTCGCAGTGAGCCATCCCGTCCCGTCAGAGCCCTCTCCAAAGCATCCATTAGCCCATATTGTAACGGCTCCGGTGGCAGGATCAACCTTAAGATAATCTGCTCGCCCATTACCACTGAGAGATGCAAACTGGACAGCCAAACCATTTGCGCCAACCCCTGCAGCAATCTGGCCCTGCGGAAGCCACTGCCATTCATCCCGCATGCCGCCGTTTCGCTGCCACTCTGAAACCGATCCATCGAGTCGGTTCACCCACAGATAGTCGGCCAGGCCGTCACCGTTGATATCGGCGAACTTGATGTCCTGCCGAGGAGCCCCTACCCCTTTCGCGATAACACCTTGGGATTCCCAGAGCCAGCCGTCGCTGCCGCTACCGCCGTTTAAGTAGGCTGTCACAGATCCGTTTTTGGCAACCCATAGGTAATCGGCTTTGCCATCGCCGTTGATGTCGGCGAATTGGACTCCTGGTCCGTCACCGACGCCTGTGGCTACTTGGCCCATGTTCGTCCACTGCAGCTAAGAGGTCAGCAGCGTGCCCTGAATAAATGCATGGCGGTAAAAAAAAGAAAACTGTGTATGGAAAGGACCTTGGATGAGGAGCAGATAAAATGGCTCGCCACTTACACTCCAGCTACCATCGTTCTGTCTGCCTCCGTTGCGCCAGAAGACCACAGCGCCCGACTTCTCATCGACAACCAAGTAGTCTGCCAGCCCATCGCCATCCAGATCTGCAAGTCTGGAGTATGGTCAGCTCATCCGTAATAAGGGGGATGATGAAGGGGGACTATAAAGCAACAACTTCGGCACTCACCGAATATCCTTGCGTGCGGCCACTCCAGTGGCAATCTGCCCTTGAGCATCCCAAATCCACTTCTGCGAAGTCGTATCGTAACCGTGATTGAGCCAAAGCTCGATTGCGCCATTCGGACTAATGGCCAGGTAGTCTTCGAAGCCATCGCCATCCATACTGCGCAGTGAGTCAGAAATTTGTACATTCCAGTGAAATACCAAGGGGGTTGGCATACTCAGCAAATACGGTTCCATCCCCCACGACATACGAGCCACCTGTAGCCGTATTGAACCAGACATCCAGCGCTCCGGACGCATGATCAACCCAGACATAATCTTTTTTCCCGTCTCCATTGAGATCCGCAAATCTGAGTTCTTCTCGCTTCGCACCCACTCCAGTAGCTATAGAGCCGGCGTTGATCCAGTCTGGTGCGAGACCCCCGGAACCACCCCGATTGTTGATGTAAGCTTTCGCTGCGCCGTCCTTGTCAAGCCAGACATAGTCTGCTCGGCCATCGTTGTTCAGATCGACCAGTTGCACACCAGCAGCATCCCCAATGCCCGTAGCAATGATGCCCAACGGATACCAATCTGGCTTGTCGCCGTAGCCAAAGTTGAGCCACGCATTCAGAGATCCCTCTTTGCCAACAACCATATAATCGGCTTTCCCATCTCCATCAATATCAGCGAACCGCGTAGTCTCTCGCGTCGCTCCCGTCCCTTCTCCTGCGATTTGGCCGAGCGAAGTCCACAGCCATCCTCCGCCCTTTTTCTCCCCGCCATTGATATACGCGGTGACGAGTCCTTCCGGGGAAATCCAAAGATAATCATCCCGACCATCGCCATTGATATCCGCAAACATGACGCCCACGGCCTCCCCCAAGCCCGTAGCGATTTCCCCCTTGTTGATCCAGTTCACGCCGCCATCGGCGCTGTACCCGCCATTGAGATACAGAATCGCAGCCCCAGTATTCGGATGCACCCACAAATAATCATCCCGCCCGTCGCCATCCATATCTGCCAGCCGAACCCATTTTCCCTGCGGGAGGTCAGCGCCCCACCAAGTCTTAGGCGGTCCAACATTGCCAGTCGCAAGGCGTCCGGCGGGCTGCCAGCTCGAGACGAAGGCGGAATCTGCGCTGCCGACACCGGTAGCGATGGTGCCGAATTTAGGGTCCCAGGTTAGGAAGGTGTCGCATGCTGTGCGGTTTGCAGTGGGCAGTGGGTCAGGTTCGCTGATCCAGCCTGCTTCCGCGGCGCGCTGGATGCCGGTGGAAAACATGCCGGCCAACAAGCCATACCCCAGGTCGTCAGGATGCAGACCGTCTGGGAGGTAGATGGTAGTGAAACGAGGATCTCTTTCCACGGTGAGAACCTTTGCCCCTGAGCCTGCTCGCGAAGTTACTATGCCGGGGATGGCAGCGTTGAAGGTCTGGGCGGCCGCATTTCTGGAAGTATCGTTCATGGGAGGAATTTGTGCTACGAGGATTGCGGCATTGGGGCTCATGGTGATGAGGTTGTCGATGAGGGATCCGAGTCGGGCTGGGGCGGTGGCGGCATCGACGTCCTTGTAGATGTCGTTTGTGCCAGCTAGGAGGAGGATAACGTTTGGTTGTAGATGCATGCTTTTTAAAGCGTGGAGCGACATGTCTGATATTAGGGCTCCTGAGTGGCCTTCGTTGTTGCTGTTTGCCATACTTCCTGACCTGGTTGACGAATTAGGTTTCATGGTAGTTCAGTAGGAGTGTAAAAATGCGTACTTGTGGGACCCGATATATGTGATATCATTCCCGGCAAGCAATCTTAGCAGCTTGTAGCGATAGCCGTTACCGTCCGGACTGCCATGGCCCCAGGTAATGGAGTCTCCGAGAGGTAGTATTCTCAGGGCGGAACCGACGGAGAAGGAGCGATCTTCTGGGAGAATCTGCATCTCGGTGATGTTTGTGTCATTGCGTGAATAGACTTTTAAAAATGTCAGCCATGTCCAGTGACTCTACAGAATACAGTGCAGTGAGAGAGGGACAGAGATTCCAGGTACCAAAAACTTACCGCAAGTGACTATGGAAAGACACACAGTTAGCAATTTCGGTAAAGAGATCATGTTGACTTGCGATCTCTGTTGTCGAAAGCTACGACTTGGGCGAGGCTCCATCGTACTTATACCTCTTCGCGAGGTCATAGCATTGCTCAGGCCTCCACGACCACGCGCTACCTCATGCCAGTACTGCAACAGTAGACGGGCCAGCGTCTAGTTGATTCCATTTCCACACCGTATCTGCAGTCTCTTGAGCCTCCGCAAGTTCACGGACAAGCCGAGTGGAGTCAAACATCACGCACGGGAGATTTCGTGCTTTTGGAAGAACTCAGGGCCAGCATGCCCAGCCATAGTATGCTTCAGCTCTCCTCATGCGTCAGCCCTAAGCACGAAGGCTCTTCTACCACGGAATATTTACTGCTCCGAGTACCCTTCAGCTGCTGCAAGGTTCTGCAGGTTCAGCCTCGAACGCTGCGCAGTCGTGAGGTGACATCGGCGAGCGTATCTTGGGGCTGAGGTATAATATCGCAACCTCTACTCGTAGAACTGCGAGCAGGAGATAGACCGCTAATCTGCAACTTATTAGCGCTGTTGTAATTTTCAGATCCGTCACTGACGCCTCAAACGGCCTTTCAGCTCGCCTAAGTACTTGTTCTCGTATCCCTGCACTGAGCGCGACATAAGGAGCACACCGCGTGGCTCGGAAAGCCGAATTCTGTGCTCTTGTTCGGTCCGAAGATCGAGAATGCGCTTCGGGAGCTTAGGGGAATGTTTATTCTATGTGATGTAGTAGCTAGTGACTCGTTTTAAATCACTGAGCTGGCATGTCGGAAACAAGAAGTGACAAAACTGATGCGATGGCTCGTCGACTTGGACCCTTAGTAAGACGATATGTGAAGTAAGTAAGTCGTTCACGTTACCGGATTAATGTGTGAAAGATTGTGTTTCGTCCCTGTGATGACGTGGTTCTTCAAAGACAAATCGAACTAGACTCCAAGCCATCTTCGTAATCCAAGGCACGGAATCTTAAAACCTTTTCAAGTCCGTTTTGCTATGCTCTAAGTGACTAAATGTTCAATATCGACTATAACAAAAAGGAAAGGTTCAAAAAATGCAAACGAGTGCGACGTAAAAGGAGCCCCAAATACAAAAAGAACCTACACCACACAAACCCAAACCCAAACAAATAAAAACAAAAAACCCTCCAAAATCACATCTTCACCCTCTTCTCGCCCCCCTCAGCACCCCCCCCCCCCCCCCCCCCCCCCTCAACTCCTCCTCAACCCCCCTCAACCTCTCCCTCTCCTGCACCAACCTCTTCCTCCTCTGATCATTACTCCCCTTCTGGCAATCCTTCTCCCTATCATACGCAAGCGGATGATTAACCAACAGCCGAATCTTCCAATCCTCATAAAGCACATCCTTACAAGCCCTCTTATTCCACCTCAGCACCTCGACGACATTGCGCATCCGCTCCTCGCACGTCGCGGTGCGGTCGGCTTCGAGGTCGCGCGCGGGCTTGAGCGCTTTGTTGAAGGCGGCCGGGCCGCGGAAGCCGTGCGTGCAGCGGTCTAGGAGGAGGGTGAGAATTTGTCGCGCTGTGGCTTCGATGAGGAAAGGGTCGTAGGCTGAGGGGAGGAAGGTGCGGAGCGCGTGCGAGGTGGGCGTGTCTTTTACTGAGGTCGTGTTCGTTATGGCGTGGATTAGGGTGACTACCCAGTGCTCGGCTGAGTGGGTCACTTGAGCGATGGTCGGGTCGGTTGAGGGCTCGATTTGCGGCGGTTCGTGGACTTGGAGGCGGTAGGCGTGGGCTTGGTACCATCGGTTTGGGGGGTGGGGATGGGGTGTTTGCGTTGGGGGTGATGGGTAGGTAGATGTGTTGTTGGGGAGTGGTGGCGTGTTGGTGTGATGGGCTGGGGTGGTTTCCTCGGGTAGATGATGTTGGGGTTGCCAGTCTGCGTAAGTCGCTGCATCTAAGGGAGCGGTATTCGTGTAAGCTTGTCGGTGGTCTGGTGCAGTAAAGAAGTCGGCAACGGGGGCATGGCCTATCAAAGGCGTGTTCGTGGGTACAGCATTACCAGTCTTCGGCAAGAGTGGTCTATAAGGATGGTCGAAAAGGTTCTGCTGCGGTTGTGCATGCTGTTGAACTAGGGCATTGAGCGAAGGGAACTGCGCAGCGGGCGCTCGGGGAGAACTTTGGTGGTATACGTTCTGGTTCTGTTGATGAGTTGGAGGGCTCGTCATGGTTTGCGGGTGAGACTGGTACTGAATATCTGTCTCACAATTAGTGTTCTTTGTCAAGTAGTGCATCCCACTAGATGGGCTTACCGTGCACAGTCGAGTTACCATTGCTCTGCAACCTATGGGCTTGGTGCGAGCCTCCTATCTCGTTCATTCCGGATGTTTCGAGAGCAGCGAGTGATGTGGAACTGTATACTCCTTGAAGGAAAAGTGTACGGGCAAGGTGGTTGATGGCGAAAGTGGTTTGTATTAAGGAGATGAAGCTGCTGTAAAGAGAAAGGGGAGCTTATACTACGATCGAGTACGCTTAATGTGAAGCCCATGTTGAGAGTAGCGGTCACAGCCCCTCTGAGTCACTAGAAGAGCTGGGAAGCAAAGAAGAACAGCAACATGAGAATGAGATATTGTATTCCATTATAGAAGATGTGACGAAGACTGTGATGATGTAGATGATGTCACACTCGCTTACCGTCGGTCCACCTGTAGATTGTACGTTGAAGTGGGAGACTAGATGCGGCCATTGAATAGAGAACAGCAAGACTTACGTGACTTATCCGGGATACTTAGATCGAGAAGATTCAACGACGAAGGGGATATCGAGAGTTTCCGGGGCTTCAGAGTTGGCAGTGGCCGCCGATTTTCCTAGGATGTTTAGTGCTCGAAGGTTCGCACGGCCAGGGTTCCTGCGGCGACTAAATGAGAGTGAATCCTTGAAGGACTTCCAGTACCGAACCAGACGCTCACACTTAGTCTCCTTGGCAGCAATCTCCTCCATCTCTTGGAGCTTGATGTCTAGAGGAGTGATGATGCGCAAGCCGCCATGAGTGAGAGAGAAGGTACCATCGGCCATCTCAGTAGGACGGCCGAGCTCAACAGACCGAGTGCGATGACGATGTTGCGGAACTTCAAGGGTGGCTGGCGTAGCGCGTGGCAAAGGATCGCTCCGCGAACGAGGAAGGCCATCTGAATCCTGGGGGACGGCCAAAGTCGAAGGAACCATTGAAGATTGAAGAAATCCATTGTAACTCGGGGTGTGTGTTCGAGATGACCGCTGATGTCATTGAGGTGTCGCACCATGTGAAGGTTCATCTGGGTCTGCGCTGAAGCTGTACCCGGAGCCTTGCTGCGGCAGACGGAACGAGTGAGCAATGTAGTTTGCTGAAGAAGGCACCAGGAGAGCTGGATTGGTACCAACTGGTCGGTGCTCGGAATGATGGGCCACTGTAGGTTGCGGTGATCGGCGGGTACCTACTCTTCGAAGTGCATTGTACTGTGTATCAGTTCGAGGTCGAGGCAAGTCGCAAACATTTCCGTACTGAGCGGCGCATGTCTTTTGGGAAACAATTGGACGATCGGACATATCTTTTGTGATTGGTGTAGCCATAGCCTTGGATGGAGGGAAGGGAGTAGGCTTGCGATGGGTCTTGGTTCCAGGCATTTTGACTGCGGACATGCTGGTTGTGGGCATGCCGGTTGCGGGCTTGTTGATCGGCGTAGAGTGTTGGCATTTGCGAGCGATAGATAGTTGAGCGAAACACGGCATTTGGAGAGCCAAAAGTCACGTGGGTGTTAGGTAGCCCTTCATTCGGTGTCAACGTTGGGGCACAGCTGATTGGTAACCATGAAGACCAAAGGGCAAACGCTGCCCGCAAAGAAAGATAGTCAAAAGACCATGGCAGATACACATATCGTGCACAGCCTCGTTGGCTCATTGCATCTGTAAAAAGTCGTAGAGCAATCAACCCACTCGTAGCGAAGCGATCCTCAGCGAAAGGGTACATGGCATCTTGCAGCGGAGTATTGAATAATGACATCGCATGGCCAGGAAAAGGAGCAAGAGGAGTTGGGCACTTGCAAAAAGAAGGTCTCCTCGAGGCGATGTTAGTTATGTGCTCGAGTCCTGAGATATGTCATGACAGTAAACCAGCGGGGTGTTTCTTACGGTATCCTGGCGATTCTCGAACAAAGGCAGAGACATGAAAACTCTCAGATCTCGAAATGGAGCCCATACACATTTTTCGGCTTCCTACTTGGGTATGGTTTGGACTTGAACTGTGGATGCGATCATGCTCGTAGGTAGAGCGTGCCGAGGGGCGCCAGCTGGGTAAAATAGACAAGGCCAAACGCAAACACATCACAGTGTGCTCTCTGTGACGCATGGCAGAGAACTCGTAGGACTCAAATCATCGAAATGGCCGGTTACCGTTAAGCAGCCATCTTTTCCTACCGCGAATCGTCACAGGTTGCGAATCCTGTATCGCAAGCCCGACAAAATAAAATCCGCACCTATCAATATGAACGTGGTAGCTTTGATGGTGTTAATTGCAGAAGAACTGCTCGAAGACCCTTCAACTGATATACCTATGGTAGAAGTCATATATCAATGCTGCAAGAGATACCTAAGATTATGGTGGTTGCAGGTTGGAAGAACCTTGGAAGTGTCTGCTGATCATCAGCACACTTCAGGGCTGATTGTCGCGCGATGTGGCGATACCACCAGCGTTAGCAAATGCAGATTAAAACGACATGCCTTGCCTTGCTTGACGGGCACGGCTCGCCTGCAGACTAAGGCTGAAACCGTACAGTGGCGGGAGTGGGTGTTCCGATCCGAATGCAGATGAGCGGCACAGCAACACCAAGCGATCTTTCCACACCGATAGCGCATATCTCTGATGACATCGTCCTCTTGACGATGCAAAATCGTCGAAGAAATTGATTCGCATCGAACCGATTGAATTCGTGGACAAGAGCGATGATGTCGTCGATGGCTTTGCACTAGAAAGCGTCAGCGCTTAACCGTCCAGTCAAAATGCATGAGACGTGGTACGTTCGGGACTGAGGCATCTGGCACGCAACGTCTCAGGCTCGTCACAACCTCAGCCATTCTCAATGGGCAGTTGCTTCCATATATTCTGCGCCCTGGTGCGTGGCCTGATTTTTTTGCTGTCCACTCGTTCATCGTTGCTCAACACCTAGTTTCTTAGGCGTCCTTCACTTCCATCCCATCCGTTCTTCTTTTCTTGGTGCTGGTCCACTCCTTTTTTAATACATAATCCCTTCCCTTTTGCCAAAGCTCGAAGCTTGGTACGCCGGTCCGTTGTCAAGATGCAGCTCTTCACAAACCTCTTCGTTCTCATCTCGGTCTTCCAAATCGCTACTGCGGTGTCGGAAAAGTTCCCCGCTGCTGAACTTGTCGTCCGCCAGACTACCACTACTGCCACCGCCGCCGGAGGGGACCCATGCCTCGACTACTCAGTGACAGCCAACATGTCGGTCATCAGCGCGAACAGTTCTTACCGGGCTGCCTTCATGCAAAAAGCACCTGTCGGAACCCTCACCACTGCAAAAATGCTCAACGCCGCCCAGGTGAAGCTGCCAGCACTCACAAAGAACGAAGATTTGAACAACCGATGCGGCAACCTCACCACCCTGGCGCTCACTGAGGCCGCGAAGAACTTCACGAATGGAATCGTCGCCCAATTCACGACGGAGGGTCTGCCGGTGGGAATCAAGGCCGGTCCTGAGGTCATTCTTGTTGTCGCCGCGTCTTGCACTATCTTTTCGGTTGTCTGGATATTCTCTGGTTAAGGAACTAAGACAGGTCCAAGAGAGTTTGATTTCGGTACAGAGAGGGGACTGGGCACGTGGTCCAGGGGTCCTTGTGCTTGGCTAACGGCTTATTAATAGGCCCGTAGCCACGTGACGGAACAGGATGATCCTGGATGTCACGATAATTGACTCAGAAAGGAGAGAAATAGCATCTTATATTCTTGCCATCGTATCCAATCAGTACTGTAGCTGTGAAGCTTTGGCCCATCAGTCGAACGTGCCGTCATGTCTTTTTTGCAAATTCCCACTTCATTCTTGGCAAAGTGAAGCAAGCCGAAAAATTCTACGAAGGTTGTAATTGTACTGTAAGTGTCGGGCCTTATGCTAAATGAAGCCTAGCCTTTGTCTGAAGACACGACAAAGCAACGGAAGGATTCGAACTTAGCCTTGTAGAGAGAGGAATCAGCTGTTGCGAAAAGGGGGAGCTGGTATTTGCAGATCCTCTGGCCAATCAGCTTGAGCATCTGTCAACACCAACCCCACCACATTACCAGAGGTACGGTTATGCCCGAGCGCGGCCTTCGCCGCGCCTCTCCGGCATCTTCTCCATCCTTCAGGTACCGGCAATAAAAATGCGAATTTCGATGCGCTTAAATTTGCTCTACCTAGATTTTCTTCTCTATGGCAACCGATGGTACCATGGTAGCGATGGGAAAACTCCAAGCAATCAGACCATGTACATTCCTGCGGACGGCACCAAGCGAGGAACGCTACAGTGTGTACCGTAACCTTATAGTGGCTGTTGAATCGCCGTTAAGCGATGACCGGACCGGCGCCGGTACCTATGTACTACATAGGTATGTAGATTGTCCCACGTTTCAAAGCTTAATCTTCACAACTGTGGGTTTTATGGAGCCGTTCCCGAGTAGCCAAGCACGCCCGAAAGGTATGTACCGAAATTCATCATTCCCCTGTATGTAGAACTGTCTCCCTGACTACCACCTTATGCAGCTGCTCGCTTCGTACGTCGTTAATAGCCCTATAATTATAGAGCTTCTATGCGAAGGCACGGGCACGGGTCCACGTTTCTCGTGTGCTCGCCCCAGCATGTCAAGCTGACGACAGAGAGCAAAAGCGGTCCATTGCAGCATGTAGCGCAATTTGCAATCAGCATGCCAAGCAATCTCTCGGGCCAATCGAAGATGCCATGCGGAGCCCAAGGCCGTGCACCCCTCGAATGAGAGTAGAAATGGGTATAGTTGGCACGGGATCCTCCAGAAAGGATGATAAAACGGGTTGGAACACTTCTTCAATAGGATAAGCCCCAACTGCATTGTTGGTTAAGCAACGGTAGTGTTTCGTATTGGACCGTCCTCGCGGTCCACTCTACCAGGGCGTTAACCTGGTCAAACGTTGTGGTTCTCTCAGGCAGTCTAGCCCTGAACATTCACCCTCTTATTGAACTGTCGCCCCGTGCCTAATCAATCCCAAGAACCGGGGTCACCTCGCCAACAAATTGGACGCTTGCTCATACCTGTTCATAGGTCTTTCTGTTCCCTACTCCATCTGCTCGAATACAGGTGGAGACACAGTATCGCAGTTCGACATTGAGCAATAAGTCATCACCGGTGCCGCATTTTCGCCATGCCGAGCAAATTCGATGAAGCCATCATGAAGCTGCTAAGGCAGCCGCCGAATCCCGCTGAAAAAACGCCTCTATCGAACCGGTCCACGACAGCATACGCAACTACGATTCCCTTTCATGTATGATTGTTGCGTACAAGTAGAGCAACCATCTCGGCTAACGAATACATAGTTACTCTGTTGGGTGGCAGTTCTATTTCGACTGTACACTAGATTTCGAGTCGTTCGCGAACCGGGGTGGGATGACTACCTCATCATTATCGGTGTTCTGCTCAACCTTATCTCTCTGATTAGCTTGCTTTTGAGTAAATATCATCTTGGGTTACCTTACCAGCTGCCGCTAATCCCGTTATTTAGTCTATAAATTTGGCTTCGGAACGCATCTTCGCGACATCTACAAGCTCAACCCACAACATCTAATCATATGCATGAAACTGCTTTGGCTTCAACACGCGGCGTTTCACACCTGTGCGGGATTCGTTAAGCTGTCTCTGCTCGCTCAGTACCTTCGTATGTTCAAGAAGGGCATTGTCCGCAAGATCTGCATAGTCTTCCTACTGCTCACGTCGATATGGTCCGCCTTCTGGTTCTTTGCGTCTTGGTTCCCTTGCTTCCCCGTGTACGGATACTGGAACCGAAACATTGTGCCACCACCGAAGTGCTGGGGTCTGGGATACAGGAGCTCTGAGAGTGCCATGACGTTTATGTACGCGTTCGGTGGCTCTAACATGGTTCTCGACACCATTATCTTCATCCTTCCAAGTAAGTGAGCCCAGTGACTGCATTTACCTCTATTGGCAACCAGATTTACAAAAATCTTCACTCGTTCATGTGCTAATCATCCTCCCGTTTCAGTGACTATGTACTTCCGGAAGGGTATTAGCCGGAAGGAAATTTTAGCGCTCAGCTGCCTCTTCACCCTCGGGTTTGTGTAAGTACTCCATCTACTTGTGTCATCCGATCATTGCCAACTTCATAAACAGCGTGGTTATCATGGCAATTGTTCGCATTTGGGCCCTCACTAGCCACCGAGGCGACGACATTGACCGCCTCGATTTCACATGGTGGTACCCGCTCATCATGATCCTCTCCTCGATCGAGATCGATTTTGCAATCATCACCGCCTCGATTCCCATCTTCTGGCCCGTCATCGTGGCGTCTCTCCCCGAAATTTTTGTCACTCACGAAGTGCACATCACACGCCACGAGCGCCTACCTGAAGAGTCGAGCGGCGCAGGAGACTATGAGATGGATCGTCCCAACTCGCTGAAAAGCAATAATAGCCAGGAGGGCTTGACGTGGAAGCAAGCCAACAGCAAGACGGATTATAATGATTCGTTTGTGGTGGACCACGTTATGGGCAAGGTGCAGGATAACACAAAGGTGGAGATTCAGGTGCAGCCGGCAAAGAATGGACAATGGAAACATTAGAGAGATATCACGAAGAATACCTCGATTATTTCCGCTCTCAAAGGGGATTGCGCTGGAGTTTTCGAAGTGCTTGCTGATATGATCGAAGCAGTCACCATTAACAACCATGCACTGGAGCCTCACCGAACCGTTTCCAGTCGCCGCGCACCTTACTCTATCGAGGCCGTTCGAAAAGCGCAATACCCGGCGCACATAGATTCCAGGGCCGTTTCCATGTGGAAAGAGAGAAAAGAGATTTCAACACGTTGATGACAGGGCTATGAACGTTCCCTCCGAGGCGGCGCCATGGCGACAAAGCCAGTCACCAAAATCATCCAGAGTAATTGCTAATCCAGCCCCATAAAATATACCCGGACGGAGTCTCACCAACCCACCTTCGCTTTTGAGTTGCGTGGTGTCAGACAGGATTCTCAGAGACCGATGTGCAAATGCACTGTATTGATCTTCATGCACGCTGTGCCCAATTCGGGCTAGCCAGACACGGAGTTTGGGAATAAGTTGTGAATCCCGGCGCTCTTCACCACACCTCCGCTCAGTAACACTACAACCGCCAGTATTCTCTCTCGACCGGATTTCAGTGCCATGGAGCCAGTGGCTGCAACGAAACCCTCGGCGGCCTATGGGCATTCGTGCTCCAATTGTGTAAAGGCGAAATGCAAGTGTGTGCCCAGAGAGGCAGGCGGAAGCTGTGAGCGGTAAGTGTATCTTCCAACATCCGGTTGGACGCCCTGCGCCGCATCAATACTTTTAGATTCCGTATGTGTGTAGAACTATGTTGTTGACATCTGTAGGTGCTACCGAATCGGAAAGGATTGCCAACCAGCCACATTCGTCCGAAAGCGAAGCGCGAGAAGACAAATTGCGTCGTCAAATCGAACTTCCAAACTCGAAGACAAGCTTGATAGTCTTGTGACGTTACTGCAAGCACAGCATGCTGCTCCTAACCCAGCCATTGCGACCGTACCGTCGGCAGTACCTACGGAGCCTCAATTGAACAGTCTCCCTACCAGACCATCACATGGCTCACAACAACCAGCCATCGGCGGATCCTGTCTCAAACATTTTGGGAGAGGACCCATACCCACACCACCTACCACCACGTCATCGACCTCGCCAGCATCGGACTCATTTCAACCACTTCCTCCCGACCCAGAAGAAACCTTCGACCTCTTCCGCACTCGCTTCCTCCCGTATTTCCCCATGATGCACCTCGACAAGCCGGCCGAGCAGTTTCAACGCGAGCGCCCTCTAACATTCAAAGCCATCAGTATATGCAGCGACACTTCTTGGAAGAGACAGTGTGAGGCCGGACAGCTGTTCCGAGAAGAGATTGGCAAGAGAGCGATAGTTGATGCAGAGCGAAGTCTAGACTTGATTCTTGCTTGTCAAGTGTCGATGGTCTGGCAGTTCTACTTCACGCGGCCGAAATCAAATATTATGATGTGCTCGGGCATCTGTCGGTCCATCATTGCTGATATGCGGTTGATTCAGCCTGTGCAGTCGACTATCCCGCTCTGTCCGAAAATGCCCGCTATGTATGATTTACCGGAAGTTGGCGAGACTAGGACGGACGAAGAGAGGAGGGTATTACTTACCAACTACTCGCTAAGTGCTATGTGAGTCCCCCTCGCGACGAATATTCGGGCAGCGGCTGACGACTATGCTGTAGGATTTTCATGTCGCTCAAGCTTGAGCCTTGCAGGTGGTAAGTGTCCAATGCTTCCATCCCGTTGGGTATCCCATCACCATCAACACTCACGCACTGCGACTTGCAGACCCCTTGGCTGAGCTAGAGGTAGTATGTCCGCTAACTTTGCGCCGCTGATTAGGGCCCGTCAATTCGAGGAACACTGTGAGAAGCTCGCATCCAACCATTCCATACCCGGAGATCAAGTGCTAGTCGCCATCACGCGCATCTTTCGCATCTCGAACCAAGCTTCTCAAACGCTCCAGAGTGTAGCAGAAACACCGGCCCACGGAGCCCACATCTTCTTCCAGATAAGATCCCTCAACCAGATGCTCGAGCAGATCCAGATGGGGCTTACACCCGAAGTCTTACGGAACAAACTCGTCCTCTGTTATCTGCATTGCACCACTATCATTATCCATGAAATCGCCATCTTCTCGCCTCCTGAGCCTGTATCAGACCCGGCTCTCGACTTTCAGCGAATAAGCGCCCTTACCGCCTGTCTGCACGCCTGTAAAGCTACGCTTGAAGCATTCACAGGCTTGAAGATGATAAACACCAATATGGCTACGGTGTTTGCCTGGACTCACGCCATGTATGTGACTATTAGAATGAGATGGCGCGAGCTTTACTAACTCCACACCTCCTCCACCTAGGCAAGTCCTCTTCCGACTCTCCGTGCTCGAACTACCCGGATGGGATCGGCAAATGGTTCGCGCCACAGCCGACGTGCTCGTGTACCTCTCCAAAGCGGCGGATATGGTGGAAGCCGGGCACGAGGATATTAAGAAAATGTCTGGCGGGGGCGAGAACATGCTCACCGGAACGAGTGGAGCGGTAAGGTCAACGCTTGGCATCTGGAGGGAGCATTTGGTCAAGTATGGTGTGGTTGGCGCAGAGACGGATGTTGCAGGTGGAGGTGGGGAGGCTTTGGGTACGGAGACGGTCGGCCTTGATGGACTGGAGGGGTTTGACTTAATGGATACGAGTTGGTTGACGTTTCCGGATGAGGTGTGGCTGTCGAATGTCTTTGGGTCGGATGGAAGGGTTTGACGAAGGTACTGCGTTTGAAGATGCCCTGGAATAGTAATACATGATATCGTAGTTGTATCTAGTCTAGAGATGATGCGCACTAAGAACACGGTTGCTAGAGCTTGCCTTGTGCACCTGAAAGTGAGAGAGTCCCACTCGGATCCATTGTCGATAGGAATTCGCCAATCCTGATATTGCTGCCTATCCATGGGTGTAAATGCATGTACGCCAATCAACCCATTCCCAATGTTTACAAACCCCAGTTGCCCCTCCATAGCCTTCCATACTATCAATCCTTCAAATCTTACATTTGTTCGCCTTCTTTCTTTTTGCGCGAACGTCACTTGTGTCCATGGAGATGATCGCTGCTGCCTGTGCGAACCTCTTCTAAGCAAACTCCACGACCGGAGCGGGATTCGCGTAACCTGATTTCCGTCTCCGTGTTTATATCGGCTACAATTCCTCTGAGTATTATTACAATATCATCCAACAAAACTGTGCCTAATATTCAATCGAAGTGTGACTTTAATTCTCTTCTCCTCTTTCCTTGTAGCACGACCAGAATCCACCTCACCAGCAACATGACGACCGCAACCGAAACAGCGACGCACAACGTCGATCCGACACCTCCCTCGACAACCACCGCAAAAGACGAGTTGACCGTCGTGAACGCACCCAAGGGCCCGCAATATATCACAGGAGCGAAGATGTGGTTCCTCAATATGAGTCTATCGCTCATCTGCTTCCTCATCCTATTAGACTTGAGCATTTTATCCACGGTAACGCATAGTCTGAGGAGATGAATGAATCCAGTATATGACCGAGTCCTAGACTAACTCGAGTCACGTTGCAGGCAATCCCCAAAATCACAGGACAATTTCACTCCCTACCCGACGTCGGATGGTACAGCGGCGCATATCAACTAGCAAAGTAACACTTCCCCTGCCCTTACCCCAATCTCCCTTCCAACCATTTCATTCCATCGCTACCCTTAGGGTACGACTTCGTCAAATCACGCATCCATCTAACACCCCCATCCCCCAGCGCCGCCCTCCAACCCCTCACCGGGAAACTCTACACCCACCTCCGCACAAAAGACATCTTCCTCACGCACCTCTTCCTCTTCGAAATCGGCTCCCTACTCAGCGGTCTCGCGCGCACATCCGCCATGCTCATCATCGGGCGCGCCGTCTCGGGGCTAGGCGGCGCAGGCCTCATGAACGGCGCCATGACCATCATCGCCGCCGCCTCTCCCCTAGACAAGCGCGCTTTATACACGGGCGTGCTCCTCGGCTTCGGCCAGATCGGCCTCGTGACCGGCCCGCTTATCGGCGGCGCGTTGACGGAACATGTGTCGTGGCGGTGGTGCTTTTATATCAATCTTCCGATCGGGGGGCTGGCGGCGGTGGTTATCTGGTTTGTGAGTGTTCCGGACGGGAATGCGGGGATTGTGTACACTGTGCGTCTCTTTCGGGAAATTATCCCGTTGCTCGATCTCCCTGGCTTCGTCATCTTTGCGCCCGCGTGTATTATGTTGTTGCTCGCGTTGCAGTTTGGGGGCGTGTCACATCCGTGGGAGAGTGCGACGGTGGTTGGGCTTTTTGTGGGGGCGGGCGTGGCGGCTTTCGGTTTTATACTGTGGGAGATGAGGGTCGGCGAGAAGGCTATGGTAAGCTTTGCGTTCTACTATTGGGGCTTGTTTGCTGACTTTTGCTGTCAAGATACCCGGCGTGCTTCTGCGACATCGAATCATGCTGGCTAGTGTGGCACACACCATCGCCCTAGGCGTCGTCGTCATAGTAGGAAGTCTCTGGATGCCCGTGTACTTCCAAGCAGTCAAGGGTGCGAGTCCCACGGAAAGCGGTGTCGATACCCTGCCTTCAGTACTCGGCCAAGTCGTCCTCATCATCGTTTCTGGTGTAGCCGGTACGTACCTCTTCTTTACCTCTCTCCCCCTTCTTTCGAGAAACCCCCCGATTTCACCTCAATTTCCAGCAACAAGGAAGCCATTCTAACAACTCTCTAGTCTCAAAACTAGGCTACTACCTCCCCTGGGCCACCACCGCTGGCCTCCTCTCCGCCATCGGCGCCGGCCTTATGT
The DNA here is from genome assembly GCA_010015675.1 of Byssothecium circinans. Lineage (NCBI taxonomy): Eukaryota > Fungi > Ascomycota > Dothideomycetes > Pleosporales > Massarinaceae > Byssothecium > Byssothecium circinans. The sequence goes on along the minus strand of ML976993.1, from coordinate 465,128 downwards.
CCACCATGACATCCACAACTCCAACAGCCAAATGGGTCGGCTATACCCTCATCTTCGGCGCTGGCCGCGGCGCAGGAATGCAAATGTCCATGCTCGCTTCGCAAGCCTCTCTCCCACCACGCCTCATCCCCGTCGCCCTCGCCTTCCTGATCTTCGTGCAGAACCTCGCCGGCGCAATTTTCAACATCGTTGCCAACACTGTCTTCACGCAAACGCTCGTCAAGAAACTGGCTGTTTACGCGCCTTCTGTTTCACCGAAGGCTGCGCTGGATGCAGGGGCTAGTGCGGGTGACGTGAGGGCGTTGGTGAGGGGGGATGAGAGGGTGTTGGAGGGGGTGTTGAGGGCGTATAGTGAGGCGTTGAGGGGTGTGTGGTTGATGATTGTAGGGTTTGGGTGTGTGTGTTTCTTGGTGAGCTTTGGGATGGGGTGGATTGATGTAAGGAAAAAGGAGGAAGAGAAGAAGGGTGGGGATGGTGTGGTAGTGAGTGGGATGCACGAGAAAGAGGAAGCTTGAGGGAAGGTGGGCGGGGATTGACGGGTTTGAAGAGTAGACTGTGGGACTTTGGCGACTTAAATACCGTAGATCTACTGTGTCCGGCTACGGAACTGGAATGGTTATCAGCATTTTAGGCGTTTGGGGTCGACATGCTGTACTTGGCATAGCAAGGAGTACGTACATTGGATAATAATTACTCTACTTTCCAAGCTTGTCTTTCGTGTAGCAGGAAAAGTGGCATGTGACGCAGCTACCTAACCCCACTCTTAAGACGGTAAGAGCTTGTTTTCCAATTGAAGTACTAGGCGCTGTATCCCCATGATGATGTCGACCCTGACGAACCGCACCGCCAAGTCCCTCATATCCAATCGCATTTGTATTCGAGTCAGCGACCTCCGACTCATCTACAAACCTTCAGGCCAGTCAACGTCGCCCTCTTGCCACAGTTCGATCCACTCAAGAGCCCGCACATCATCTTTATAAGCACTATGGACGAAAACCACTCGTGCCCGATACCACTCAGCGAAGAAGAATTCCCTTTCCATATCGTGCGTGTTTGCGTCGACGTCGACGTCGACGTCGTTTAGTAGCAACTGATCCGTGGCCACCGCCAACACCTTCCATTCAGCCCGGAATATATCCTCAAGATCTTCCCGGGCTTCATAAAACGTACGACACCAACCCACGAGGTCTCTTAAGCTTTCTATCTGTTCCTGCGAGTATACCGTGCTGGTGTTGGAAGGTGTAACTATGATTTCAAGACGTGGTTGGGGCCGAGTCTCGCGCGTTGCAAACGTGGTAAGAAAGTGGTTGATGAGTTGGGAAGCTCGTGGTGAAGATGGGGATTTTGAGGCATAAAGATGGGAGATAGTCTCGGATGGACAGATTCCATGGTCCAGGCGAATTTCCTCATTGGTTGTATAAGAAGGCTTTTCTTTTTCCTCTAGAACTAGCATCATATACCTCGCCCAGTAGATGCACGCCTCAAGAAACGCTCCTGATGTAGTGAGAGCCTGGAAACCTCTGAAGTCGGCAACGATACGGAGTGGTTCTTTGGCGATTGACTCAAGTTTAGTCTTGATGTAGCACTCAGCTTCGTGCTTGATGAACTTACAGGTCCGGAGTATATTGGCGGAGGTCGATTTTTTCACAAGAGTGATGCTTGATGGTTCCGTGCCATCGTCGCATTTCGGCCAAATGAACCCAAGTGTGGCGGTTTGCTTGATAGTAGTACGTTGTGTAGTGATCGGGATTCGCTGGTAGACCATTAGGCGAAGTTCTGTTGGTAGGTCAAGGAACCGAAAGGGTTGGGTGTTGAGCCCTGGAGTTGTGGCCATGTGCGCTGGCTGTAGCAAGTGAACGGTGCAATGTAGAACGCGGCCGGTGTTGTTGTTATTGTCGAGCTCTTCCATCGGCGGCAGCAAATTTATACTCTACGCTGCGTCATATCAAGAGGCTCACACATATCGAGGAGGAGTCAATGGATTGAACGCCGTCATGCCTTCGTTCGCACGAGGACTAACGCGATGTTTCCATTTCAGAGTCAGCCATAGCCCATCTGGTGGTGCATATCGCGAGAAAGTAATTTTGTATCGTTTGGGAGCATTGTAGGCGGTGGATTTCGAGATAGTGGTAGTGGTGGGGAGCGTACTGGCGAGGAAAGCGCGAGATGGAAGGATTGGACGGATTCGGGGATCCGCGTTAGTCATCATGGATCACGTGCTTTGCTCTCACCCAACATTGAAACACGTCGCAACACCCAACGTACCTCTGACATCCCTTGAGCGAAAGGCATCGTGATGAGGAAGAAGTCGCATGGAGGATTGTCAGGGCTGTTGGGCGAAGTGCTGTGGGCGTCTATCTTATTCAGTGAAGACCTTGGGGAGTAGGAAGGCGGATGGTTTATTACGATTACGAGAGAGAGCTGTGCGAGGGGATGAGCAATGTAGCGGTTTCGTATGCGGCGAAGGGAAGGGAATGCAAAGGTAAAGGAGCTACTGTGTCAAAATCGAGGCGTCTGCAGAAATAATACTCGTTGTGGTGAGAAGGCATGTTGACTCACAAACAGATGCACGATGGCTGGATTAAGAAGACTCATACAGATTACACGGGGTATATTTCGGCAAGAAAAGAAGAAAAAACACGCAAAGAGTTCTAATCCCATTAGGCTAACTCTCTATGACCAAACACGGCATAGCCAAAACCCCAAACCCATATACAAGCAGGGAGCGCACATTATGTACTGGAGCGTGTCGTTTACAGCATCCAGGCCGCTACAGCGAAGACGGCAGACAAGGCGAGAGTGGTCTTGGACACGGTGGTGAAAGCACCGGCGGACGGGGGCTGGCTGACGGTGGGGCGAGCGCCGCCAGCGCCTCCGCTACCACTGGGGGACAAGGTTCCGTTTCCGCTGCCAGAGGTAGGCGTCGTGCTGTTTCCGCCAGTGGTGGAGTTGTTCGTGGTCGAGCCGCTCGAGGTGGGGCGCTTCTCGGAGGGGCTAGGGCAGGTGAGGTTGAAGAGGGGTGTGCCGTCGAGCTTGGGGCTGAGACCGAACTTCATCTTGTTGTCCGGGTTGCTGTCGCGCTGGATGTACCAGAAGGTGTTGAGCTTGCCAAAGTATTGGCAGCCGACCTCTTGCCAGTACTTCTGAGCGTTCTCGCTGGAGGGCTCGGCCTGGTTCCACTTGGGGCCGGTGACGGGCCATCCGGTCTCGGTGATCCAGACAGGCTTGTTGCCGGCAGCTTTGATGGTGGCGTTCAGCGCAGTCTCGAAGATGGGGAACGCGTTGTCGATCTCGTTGGTCATCTTGATGTTCTGCCCGTTCTCGTAGTATGGGTACAGATCGGCGCCGACGAAGTCGACCTCGTTGATGAAGTCCTTGTTGGTGCCGTTGGCCCACGCAGTCCAGGTGTCGACGTGGCCAATGGGGGTGGACTTGAGGGCGGTGTCCTTGAGCTTCTCACGCGTGTCCTTGATGAACTTGGTGAGGACGGAGGCTTCGGCGCCAACGCCGGCCTTGTTGGCAACACCATCGGCGGACGAACGGTACAGATCCTCGCTACCCACGGAGATACCGACGACGAGGTCGGTGAATTCCTTTCCGTACTTCTCGATAGCCTTGGTCAGAGCAGTAAGCTCGCCATCGACACTCGTGGTGCCTGAGGTCCACATGCCGAGCAAAAGCTTGGTCTTGGTCTTGATCGCTGCCGGGAAGGCTTCAATGGGCTCGGGCGATTTCTCGGTCGTGGGCTTGATGTTGGTGTACAGACGCACAGCGTTGAAGACGCCTGGCGCGCCCGTGAGCTTCTGTTGCGCCGCAAACTCCTTCTCGAAATCGTCCTGCTTCTTGATGTCGCCAGCGTCGGTGGTGGCGCCCGAGTTGAATCCCAAGTATTTGTCCTCGGCGAGAACGCCGACGGCAGAGGCCGCGACAACGGCGACGGTGGAGAAACGCATAATGAGGATATGCTAGGAACGAAGGACTGTAGGGAATAATGGGTAGTGGAAAGAGGGCAAAGAGTGACTTTGAAGATGCAAAAATGATGGAGAAGCAGAGTCCGGGGGGCGCAGGTGGGTAAGTAATTATACGAGCAAGGTTCGCGGACTTGAAACGCCAACGCCCAACGGGGCCGAGAGGCGCAGGAGTTGGCTGCGCTCATCCCTGTGTTTCTGTGTTTGTCGAGCAAACGCGTGCAGCGTGGCGGCATGAAATGGCGATCTGCGGGAACGACAGCTACATCGCATACGCGCTCTCTTTCACTTTGCATGGAGATATTCCAATGACTCCTCAGTTCGCAGTCTTCCAAAGACTGCTTGCGCGACTGTCCGCACACACCGTCAGCGTTCCTCAGGGGGCGCCTCAATTATTCGTCGGCCCAAAAGAGGCAAAGCGGTAGAACAGCCCCTGCACGCCTTCACTTATGACTAGGCTTAACTTCATAGCCTTCACCGCGCCGCATGGAGGGCTAAGGCGGCGGGACTGTTTGGTTCCCGTTTTGGCGCCCTCACCCTAGCGCGGGCGGCCCTGAGTGGCTGAAGGCCGATGCGCTAATTCCCGCCCGTCAATATATTCCTGCGAAACCAAACACCAAAGACACAGTGGCACACTCCAGGGCTGAGTCTTTCAGATATCGATAAACAGAATAATTGAAAGACATGCTACGCCAGGCTATATATATGCCATTTCCCTCAGCCACATCCATGATTGCACGATGGAAATGATCACACTTTGGAAGCTCAACCTTGGAAACCTTTCCTCCATGTGGAGGATGGGAGAGGCATCCTGACCACAGCATGCTTGAACGAAAATATAGCTTACCTCAAAATAATTGCAACCATGTTTCTAGAATACGCGGAGAATGATTGTGCATTCAAACGTGTGATCTCTGGCTGTGTCACGTGCATGTGCACGCTTCGGGGGAACCGCGCTAGCCCAAAAATGGTCTAGTCTCTCAAAGATAGCGCGAGCGACATCAGATTCGACCACATTGGCACCATCCATCAGCACTCCACTCACGCCATCTCCATGTCCTTGCTACGGTGTTCCACGCCGCTGCTCCGTCTGTATCCTTCACATCTTCGACTTTCCAGCGCCGCACATTGGCGCCCGACTTACTGCGCGGTGCACCATGCCAACCAGGCGCGTGACAAACATCATCAACCTCTGAGGCGACAGTCATCACCAACACCTAAGCAACCGCAATATAGGCCTGGACAACCGGACTCAACATCCGTCCGAGAAGAAAACGCCGTCCCACATAAAGTCTACTTTTCTCCCGGCGATGAAAACTACCAACATGCCGAAGAAGAGGCGACCTTCAAATTGCCAAAGGTACGACAACTACGACCGGCCATCTTCGCCCTGGCCCTCTCATCTGCTTTCTACGCATACTTCTCTTACCGGCAAGCAAAAGAGGAGCTCAAGCCTCAGAGCTGGAATATCCCGAACCCCTTGGACCAATGGCGACCCCAGCGACGAACCGCTCCCACGCCAACTGAAGTAGTGACAAACGTATGGAACCAGCTCGACCCCATGTCAAAATTAACTTGGGGAATCATCGGTACGAATGCTGTTGTTCACCTCTCCAGCTTTGCCTTACCAGGACTTTGGGAAAGGCTATGGCACACTCCTGCCCGCAATGTCAGCTCCACACTCTTCACATCGGCCTTCGTTCATTCAGGTGCCATGCACTTTGGCTTTAACATGTTCGCGTGCTATAACTTCCTCCCCATAGCTGGCTACTCCCCGCTTTTTCAAGCCAACACCAACCACATGCTTTCCTTCTATCTCTCGACTGCGCTTTTGTCGGGTTATGCTCAGCATTTGGCCTCTTGCATCTTCACAAAAACTCGAGCCGTCCCATCCATTCTGATTCCATCCGGAGGCGCCAGTGGGGCCCTGTTTGCTATTTTTGGCGTCTTTTGCATGGAGTATCCAACACACCAAGTGGGCATCGTCTTCCTCCCTTTTGGATTCGATGCGCAGTACTTCTTGCCAGCCGTCATGCTGTTCGATTTTGTTGGGATGGTCAGAGGATTCAAGTTTGTCAGCTTTGGCCATGCGGTATGTTGCGACGTTCTACCGGTGTGATACCGATCGCATTGTGCTAACGAGAGACAGGCGCATCTGAGCGGGGCCACCATAGGAGCAGCCTACTCTTTCTTCGACGGACATAAAACCGTATGGAGACCCGCGGTCGACTTCTGGAAGCGTCGCCTGCAGAACCGGGCGTAGGTAATAATGCTCATATCCCGCTCGTCCCTCGAAAAGCACCCATCGATTGGACCTATAGTTTGGGACCAGAAAAGGTTACATTCCATTCCAGACTTTTCGATTCGCATGCGAGCACCGATAGAAGTCGCTCAAAACGTATGCCAGGTGCCGTGGCCCAGGAGAAAACGGCTTGCGCGACATCTAAAACATCTAGACGTATAACTGTATAACAAACAACAATCACTGCATTTTCGGGTAACTTTATTGGACATAGAATCCTCTTGAGCAATATGGAACGTTTGCCATTCCACACAATTATACACAATCCTTCTCTTATCTGACCCACCCTGTTTGCTCACCCTACCCTAACGCCAATGTTCAGCAATATACAGACAACACCAGCATCACCACAAGAATAACCAGACGCCCACGTCACCCTTGACCCCAAGCACCAACACACCCATGGCTCGAAGCACCACCATATCCGTCGGTTCCCACTATGGCCAGGCGCAGTCCTTCGCCATCAGCCGCACCGCCCAAAACCTCTGCTCTTTCCTCTCCCACCTTCCCAGCGGCTCCTCCCTCCCAAAAACACGAATCCCCCCATTCCAAATCGTCCTCCAGCACCTCACTACCGCCGCCGACCATCTTCTTGCCCAGCACTTCTACTTCCTCCCAAGCACAATCAGCCACAACACAGCAACGCTCCTCCTCTTCGCGCAAACATGGGCTCTAGCAGCTTGCATGGGCCTTCCGGACCTCCAAGACAAACTCGTCATACACATGCGCGACCTCTACCTCTCTTTCCAAACCCCGTACACCCGCAATCTCATCCCGGTAGACAACAACATCACCGAGGCGTTCCGCCACTTGGCTGCTCACTGCGGGCCTGGATGCCACGCGGAAAAATTCCTGGTTTCCTTTATTGGAGGGTTCGCGGAGGATGAATTCCAATTAGCGACGGGGTTGTTTCTCCTCGGTATCGAGGATTCGGTTAGGAGGCGTATCATTAACGACGCGCGGGCTGGTGGGAGGGATTCGATCGTTGATGATCTGGGGACATTTCTTGTGGAGTGTGAGGCGAGGTTCCCAAGGTACGAGAAGCCTGTTGTTCGGGGTCCGGGGAGAGTGCGAAGGGGCGGTGGTGGTAGCAGTGGTGGTGGTGTGGGGGGAGGAGTGGTCCGTAGTGCTTTTGTGCATGTGCAAGGGAACGAAACGGTGTTCGCGACTGCGGTCGCTACAGCTTCAGCGGGTGCGGGGTTCGAGGGACGGAATGTCAGTGCATCGGCACAGGTGGGAGTCGGTGTGAATATCACGGGGGGAAATCGCGTGTGTCCTCGTTACGGCAATCAGGAATATGGTGGTAGTAAGTTTTACTCCTCTCTCACGATCATCCCCACATATGTACAGTACAACGTTATCCTAACCATTTCTCAGACCGATCTCGATCTGCCCACTATCCTCCAACCCGGCAACCGAATGGTGTATACAATCCTCCCCTCCACTTGCCATCAAGTCCAAATCCGCTATCACAGCCGATGCTTCATGCTGCACCCTCGGTCACGAGGTACTCGGATAATCAGAGAGGCTTAGCCACCGGAAGCAATGAGAATGAGAAGAAAAGGAGGGGCGCGAAGAAGGAGTATGAGGTTCAGACTAAGTTGTGTGGGCTTCTTTGTTTGTTTGATGTGAAGTTCCTTGGGAGGAGGAGGGGTGGTGGTGGTAGCGGAAAGGAGAGGGAGAGGGGGCGGAGCGGTGGGAGAAGGCGACATGTGCAGAGTGAAAGGCAGTATGTGAGGAAGGGTAGGTAGGGAGTGACGATATACAGGGGAAATGGGGCACGTAGGGGGATTCTATAGGGCGGATGTGCTGTTTTCACGACGGTGGGACGAAAATCTCAGAAAGTTTGTACAATCTCCAAACGCTCTTTTTGGCAACGTTACTAACTTCCCCACAGGAAAAAACATATGAACAGAAACAACATTTATAGTCCCATCCAGTGCCATTACAAAAGGAATAAACAACCCAATGCCCCAACCCCAAACTCCGAATTCTGATAGTCAAAGAATAACAGCCTCCCCCAAATACGCACAACAACCCACGTATCCTCCAAGAGTCTACCTATCTACACCATATCCCCACCGCCCACCTACCACACGACCCTCCGAACCAACCCCTCCCAAACCCTCCTCCCCGTACTCCTCACCCCCCTCCTCCGCCTCAACACCCCACTGCACTCCCACTCCCTCGTAACCTCCAAGCTATCCCTAGCCAACCACCCACAAGGCCTAAGCCCCGACCCCTCAATAACCCCCACCACGTCCTCAACCTCAACGCCCTTGTCGTGCTCGACATCAGATTCGTTTTCCTTGCCGGAGCGGATACTGTTACTTGCAGAGCTAGCGGCGAGCGTGCTGCCGGAGAGGCGGCGGTGCAGGGCCGTGGAAAGCGTGTTGCTGGATGCGCTGATGCTGCTGGTGCTGATACTAGTGGGCGACGACGAAGGCAGATCCAAAGAACTCCGCGTATTCGCTAATCGCGCGTTGAGATATGCGGAAACTCCGTCCTCCTCTTCTTCTATCTTCGCACCCCTCTCCCTCTGCGCCATATTCCTCCTCCTCTTGCTACTACTCTCGACCTCGCCCTCGCAAAGCCGTCCCCTCACGACGTCCTCCTCCCCCAGGAAATTCGGAAACCGCACATAGCACTGCTTCACCACGCCCTGGTCGCCGACGTACGAGTACCGTTCCCGCGCACCGCCGTCGGGGACCAGCGAGGAGGAAAGGGACGGCAGGTAGTGCGTGTCGAGGTAGTCGGAGAGGATGATGGCGTCGGCGCGGGTGTGGGGGCGGCAGTGTAGGACGTGGCCTGGGGTGGTGTGCGTGGTGAGGCCGTGGATGCAGGATATGCGTGGGACGGTGGGGGGAGACATTTTCGTTGGGTGGGGGTGGGGGTGAAATGGTTTGGTTGGATTTGGTCCCTGGGACTGGATGGGTTGGAATTGCGGTGGTTTCTGTTTGGCTGGCTGGCTGACAGAGTCTTGTTTTGCTGAGACGAATTAGGCGTTGTTGTGTTATCGTTGTGCTGAGTAACTCGTGCGTCGAGAGTGGCTGTTGAGACTTTTCCGATATCGAGCCCGTGAGGAGTCGGGTGGAGCTGAGCATGTGATTGGGATTTTTCAGTGTGCTGGCTGTGTGTCGGCACAATGGGCTCGTTTTCGAATTCTCGATGTGAGGTGGGCAGAAGTCTTTTGTTCTTTTTTTCTTCTCCTCGTGGGTGCCAGACGGTGATGGTGTTCAGACCGTCGACTCGGCTTGTAGCTGTCTGTTCGTGCGCGGTGCCGTGTGAAGTTTGCGTGAAGCTCGTAGTTGACGACGACGTTGAAAGTTCAGTTCAGTACAGTTCTCTTCTCGTCGTATCGTGTGTTCAGCTCTGTCTTCTCGGGAAGCTTTCCGTGTGTGCGTGTGTTCGCTGAACTGTTTTGGACTTGTTTTTGAGTCGAGCGTGAGAGCAGAGTGTAGCGGAGTGTAGCAGTGGAGTGGAGATGAGATGAGAGAGGAAAAGAGAAAAGAAGTCTAGGAGCCAGAACCAGTCCTCCTTAAATACTCCCAGGGCCCACGGACCCCGTCCACTGGATCAACATTTGCAGAGAAAAGGGCAAAGCGCGCAAGGAACCTTTAACCTTTTGGAAACGAGGGTTTTGTCATGTCAGTTGCTGGGCAGGGGAGGAAGAATTGGCTCAAGAGGGGTTCAGGGCCGAGGGGCAAACTGTCGAGGCCGTTGGGATTTGGTGGGAGCGCATGGTGCATTTATACAAATGAGCCATTGGGGGAGAAGGAGAGTGTCAGCGCGGTACCGGAGGTGGAATGGGAACACGTGAAAAGGGTGTAATCGGAACTCATGGGACTGGATCGCCGGGTCGGTTATCTGTGTGTGTGTATTACATTATACATTATTAATGTCGTCAAAAATTAGTGCTGCGAGAAAGATTGAGAGTGTGGTATGCCCCTAAAGATCGATGCGCTGGTCCTTAGCGCCCAGAAATCCCCAAGACTCACTTTTCGTTGTCCCCATGGTTCCTACACTCTATATTAAATGATGCACATAACGGTACATTTTGCAGCGGCCCAAAAAAAAAACCCCCCCCCAAATCACGAGACTTTTCCCACCCCACATAACCCACATTCGTACGTTCGCCAAAATCAACGAAAGTATCAATGACGATGCAGATTTCAAGCGACGTCCCCAACGGACGATGCCTGTTGTCGAGTAACATGCTGGTGGAAATCAGCGATCTTCCGGCCAATGTCGCGGAATTTCTCCATCAACTCTTCGTTCCTGTCTTCCCAATCCGGAAGCGGCTCTCCGTCGCGCATGCACTTTAACTCGTCCAAGAGCTTCGAAGCATCTTGGGAAATGAACAAGTCGCACTGAGAGCAGTACCATCTAGTGACTTTGTCGATGCCAAAATGAGACACACACTTCTTGTGGAAATACTTGATGCTGCAGTCGGCGTGGTTGCAGGTGATGATGTCCGTCCAGTGCTCGCGGGGCATCGAGTCTCCGCAGTAGCAGATGGGAGTCCCAGAGTCTGATTCACGGACTCGCTGTAGCTTGACGAGCTGAGCCTCGGTCAGGGGATGCTCCTTCTGCAGGTTACGGCCTCGAAGCGCGCGGTAGTCGTCTGTCTGCAACATCAGGCGGCCCTTCGGGTAGCCGAGAGTATATTCGTCGACTTCGCGCTTGACTGGATCTGGGTACACAAACCTGTCAGGGATGTCAGCAATTGTAACTGAGGTGTTCAAAGGTCTGTAATGAAGTATTGCTCGACTTCAAAGTAGGACTGTGGAGTATAGACTCACGAAGGTCCTGATAAATATACTTCAACAGTTCGGGATGAGAAAGGGGGAACTGTACTTACGTCTCGATAGTGCGTCTACACCCATCGACAATCAACCAGTCTTTGATAGATGCGTCAATCATCATGAGCTTTCCCTTGGTCTGTTCCTGAGACTCAAAGTAGCAAAGGAGCTTCCGAGCTCGAGCCCGATTGAACGGTCCAATGCTGCAGTGGTGATCATCGCTAGGGTAGACGATGTGGCAGACCTCTGCAAGTGGGTCGTGACAGCTGCAGTACGGCGCGTGATTGTGGAATTGGCAGTCGGATGTGCTGCTGTCCTCAAATGGGCAAGGTCCGTCAAAACGACCGTGGACCTTGTGGACCGGATCCGTGAGACTGTCTACTTTGGAATTCTCCCGGAACTGGAGCCAGTCACTGTGACGTCCGTTCTTAGTCACTGGGGGACCAAGAGGCTGTGATGACCTGGGCTTTATTGCCGCTGCTGCTCCCGAGGTTGGAAAGGACCCGGGTTGAGGACGGGATTTGATGTGAATTGCAGCTGCCTTGACTTGCTTCAGATGTTCGACAGTCGCGTTGAGAGGGTACTGCTTGACTCCAAGAGATAAAGTGGTAGCAGATAAAGATGGCGATGACGAGCTGGAAGCAACTTTGACATTATGACTGGAGAGGTCCGTGGTGTCCCTTAAAGTGGGAGAGGCAAGCTCATGGTCGTATTGCGAGCTATCATCGCTGGCCGGCATATCTTCTAGGATGTATGTCCTAGACATTTCCGGAGATGGAAAGCCTTGATCCGCATCCAGATCCGGTGTACGTGGCTGATCGTCAGTAGTTGTCACACTGGATGCTGCTTGCTCTTCGGCCGCCCTCCGAAGCTTACGCTCCGCCTCACGCCTCCGCTTCTTAGCCTTCTTTGATTCTCCAGCCTGTTCAGATGCTACAGTATGAGGTGGAGTTGATTCTACGGGCGTAGGAGGAACACGGGAGGATTGTTTAGGCGGGGGCTCGGCTAACACAGGCTTGATTGTCGTAGGTTTGATGCGCTTCTCTGAGCCCACCTTATGGGCCGGTGAGAGATTCGGTGCCATTTGAGTGACATCACTCGGGCCAGTATCCCAAGGAGCCGGTTCAGGCGTTAAGCCAAGCTTCGGCCATACAGAGGGGTCAGGCAGAGACGTCTTCTGCTGCCACGCCGGCTTCACAGTCGGGCTGCTAGTGCCATTCCTCTTGCTGAAAAGCTGCCATACGTTTTCTCCCTTGAGTGCCGGAAGAGGCCCTGTTCCCTGGGTGGTCGACGCAGTCTCCGCAAGGTTTGGAATCTTAATTGAGAGGACAGGAAGTGGCCTTGGAGTGACGGTCGGCGTCGATTTCCAAGGTGACGGTGATGCTGGTGCCATCTCTTGTCCGCTCGCATGCCGCTTATATGGAGTGGAGGTCTCTATTCTAGGGCTCTCCACCACTGTCTCCAAATGACCGTTGTCTCCAATCCTCTTGTAGTCTCTATTAATGTGCCGATTGTCCGCTCGAGGAGAGCCAGGCTCGGTTAAGCCTATCGGAGTAGGCGGCGTCTCTCGTCCGTTGACCTGTTCGTCTTCGCCGTCATGCTCATTGAGAGTCGGTAGGCTGCTAGAAGTCCGGGAATTTTCAGATGTCGGGGCAGAGTGCTTTTCCCCCGTCCGCCAATCTTTGTCTTCATACCGGTCTCTAACAATCTCGAAGCTCGTCCGATTTGTATAACGCAGGTAAGCGGCACGCCGCATGCGAATCTCCAGCTCTTCTTTCTTTAGAAGCAGCAGGTCATCAACAACAAGTGCCTTGAATTCACCAACCAAAGTGTTGAATTCCCTCAGGGTCTTACCCGTCAGGCCTTTATTCTTGGTGTTGCGCTTCTGCAGCTCGGTGATGCGGAATGTGTCCTGAATCCGCATCATTTCCCCTTGGAAATCTACGTCTGCGTCGGAAACGTCGGACATGTTGCCAAAGTCCCTCAGCGTGCCGCGCTTCTCTCCCTCGTGGTAGACCTGGGCATTGTAGCGCAAGTGCTTCTCGATTTCGGCGACTTGTTCGGTCGTGTCCGGGCCGTCTGTGTTGTCTCGACGGTCAGTGGCGTGCAGTACCAGTCCGATGTGTATGCGATCCTCCAACGTTACAAATCGAGGTCTGCTCGCTGCCCTCTCGAGGCGCTTCAACTCTTTGCGTTCCTTTTTACTCATGTTCCACCCGCCAGTCGATGCTGACGACCGATCATCGTCATGGCCTAATGCATCATCCTCACGTGTTCTACCACGGCCTCTCTCGGGCTCAGCATCGGCAGGAACAATGGGCCACTCTTCCTCACCGCAAAGGTCATAGATGGCTCGGAGGCGGTCCGCAATTTCGTTGTGCCTCTTGCTGTGTGCGTCATCCGCCGTGTTGCACATCTATATAAAGTTAGAGCAGCTCACACCGAGGGCCCAGTCTTCAAGCTACGTACCGCGCATGTATGGCTCTTGTTCCGCATGAACATGGCCTGGTGAAAACGGCAGCATGGCTCGGAATCTAGTTTCTGTCAGCACCTTCCCCACTGTTGTGTAGGTGAGGCTTTTGGTTTGTGGGTGGAACTCACGTGGGCCGAAACATGAGGTTTTTGCGCCGGGGTGTGAGAGAGGTCGGTCGCAGAAGCCGCAATGATCTATGGGGGGTTAATACAGATTGAAGCCATGGAGAGTAGTCCAACGTACGTCCTAGAAGATTGGTCAGTTGGGACAATCCTGCGTCAAAAGTTCGAATATGACTTCCAAAGTTCACTTACTCAAGGCAGGGCTATCCTCCCATCGGAACAGAAGATCTTTCCCCACCATGGTGCAACCGCGAAAACAGAGCAATATCTAATTATCTCGGACGGATGTGTGCGTAGGGCGGCGGATTACTAGTCTCAGTGTCGCTGTCGCTGTCGATGGTGAGCAGGTAGAAGTCGTGCTAGGAGGGGAAGGCGGGTTGTGGCTCTGTCTCTCTCCAAGTGTGGACTATTAAAGTCGGGGTGGAGAAGAGCAACGAACAGCTCTATAGTCAGTAGCGATTGTATTTGGTTTTGATACTGCTGGCTGGTTGTTATTTTCGACGTTGTAAGAGGGCGAGCGAGGGTGAGTGTGTGGGTTTAAAACAGGAAGGCGCGGCTGGGTGCGTGTGGCGCGCAGCGATCTCTCGCCGTCACCGTGTCCGACTCTAAATTGCAACGCGACTTGTCGCGTTCCCACGAGACACGCTGCTTATTCGGGAACCTTGGGGGAACCTTGGAATACAATCGGAACTCGAAATTTCTGGACCAACAACAGTGGTGACGCTCAATTTCACCGTTGCACATGTGCGGTGCAAACGCTTTGACGTGTCTGCAGACGCGGACGCATATATTTTTGATTATGAGACAATGAAACCATATACCTACTGAACGATTGAGTTGGGCTGTATGCAGTCCTTCCAGATACCGAGAAGAAATTGCAGAACAAGAGAGTGGCCGGGCGCGTTGCATCGGGTTCGTGCAGTCAACGGCCCCTCCTACACACCGCCTCTTCCATCCATCCATCATCTGTCCTATACGTCTTCAACAATGCGGGCAGTTGCCCAGACGTAGGGATAGTTCCGCTGGTACCAATTGGTGCTAAACGGACGTCAGTAAACCTCTTACTTCCAGCCCGGCTGGAGCATCACTCACAAAGTCTTCCGTCCTGCGATCCGGCTGTGCGTAGCCCACGATCCGCCGAGCACTATGTTGTGCTTACCATCGAAGAAGTCCGCTGTGCAAGGTTAGCGGCAAGAAAATGCACACTCCCGCCGCAATACGGGTGCCCACCTGTGTACCCGGGGTACAGCGGCATCGCCTCAAAACCTTCATGCTTCTCCAGTACAGTGCTAGTCCATTCCCATACTCCACCCATGTCGGACTGGCCGCAGAGCTTATCGCCCTTTTCGACTACAGAGACAGGGTGCCAGTGCTGGAACGCCGTGTTCGTCCCCTCCAAATCAAAGAAGAGGTCATGTGGCTTAGGCCTAGCTGCTGCATTGGAGCCGCCGTTCCGCAACTGCTGTGATGGCGGCGTCTCGTCCACTCCATTGTTGATCAGGTGACTGTACAAATCTGTCAGCTGCAATTGAAAAAAGGAGAGATGATGCACGGGTCCTTACCCATTCACTGCCGGAATCGTGTTGCCTAGAGCCTTCTCAAAGACTTGAGTGGCACCATGCTCAACGTAGTTGTAGATACTGCGAGCTTCTTCCATGGTTGGAATACGGCCCCCCATCCAGCTGGCACAGCTTGCTAGCTCATTGTACGAGGCTACAACAGGCCAATGTAGGGCATAGTGGAGCGGAATGGCGCCGTACACGGTCCGAACGTACTTCCCTTCTGTAAGCCGCTGCAAAGGGTCGGAAGAGCCCTTCACTTGACCATTCATAACGCTGTCTCTCGTTATAGTAGGCTGAGATGTCTCACACCACGAGACAGGCATTGTCGTCTTGCCTGTGCTGGCCAGGAACGTAGCGTACTCTCCGTTCGTGATGGGGCGGCCCTTCGCCCGGAAAGAAAGAACATGCGCGGAGCGGCGTGGTTGCTCATTGTCCCATCCGAAATGATGTTTCTCGGTATCGCCTCCCTTGTCAAGGCCAATGGAGATGTCCGACTCCGGAATTGTGAACCACTGATTATCGACAGCGAGAGCCTCGGATCTCTTTGCTAAGGCTTCAAAATCAGGTACTGTAGAACCTGGAGGAGGCAATACCTTCTCACTTTGGATCAGCATGTAGAGCAAAGTTTCGAGATGCATCGCTTCATGTTCGAAACCAAGCCACAGAGCATAAGAGATCTTAGGATCCGATTGCGCCACACCGGAGTCGTAGAGACCATGTACGCGAGTTCTGACGCGATCTTGAAACCCCAGGATATCTTCGAGAGCTGGCCAGTTCTCCGGGGTCTCACTATGTGGATGGCAATGGTCGGGGTTGTCGACGTCAGGGTCGATACCGCGCTCAAAGATTTTCTGATAATAGACCGGTTCCGTGGGAGACTGACCCGACGCGCGAGTGAGGTGGATATCCAAGAAAGTCGGAATGTGCCCCAGGTAGAACAGACAGACATTCCGAAGCTTGATGGGCTTTGAAAGGAGCTTGTCCTTGGGGATCATGTTCTGTGAGATGGCATCCCAGGCTACCCAAAGCTCACGCCACGCTGCGATGCCTGGTACAGGCTCCGCCGCGTAAGCCTCTGGCTTGGCTGAGAAGAAGAAAGGCGGTTTTACAACAAGATGAAGAGCTTCGGAATCCAAATTAATACTCTTCCAGCCCAAATGCACTCAATTCAAAAGATCACTTACCATAGTCGGCTGTCTTGTTACACCAAACTGAATTCTCGACCAAGCCAGCTTCATCCCACAGTCGCTCAGTCTCCTTGCGCGAATATTTGTAGCTTTCTTCGATGCGAAGGCGTTCCCCCTTAGCAATACGAACGCCATCGATCTCAACATCCTTGAGAGGCGAGACAAAAGCGCGATGGCATCCATTCTCGACGTCATACTCACCGATAGTATCCCAGTCATCGAGGTTAAACACCGTCTCTCCCAGAAGGCGATTGGCATGCTTGAGGCCGTTGAGGGTGAACTCACGAGTTACCTTCTCCCGGTCGTTGTAGGCATGAAAGACCTTGTCGCTGTTCTTGCAAGCATCGATACCAATCAACATGGTATCACCGGGCTTGATGGCCGCACGAAATCCGGATAGGAATGGGGGAACCTCATGTCGTTTGAAATTACCCAAGCTGGAGCCCAGCCAGAGAATGGTCTTCGGTCTGGCGCTCATCTGCGGCGATTTCAACCACTCGAGAGCGTGGGCGTAAGTTCCGTGCAGACCGAAGCATTGGATATGCTTGTAGCCTTCTGCAGATAGTTAGCTCTCACTGTATTTTGCTGGAGGTGTAGATCCTTCAAGAATAGTGTGAGACGCAAAGAAGAAAACATGTAGGCCAGTGGAGTGTTGAAGCAATATTTTACGCGATTTGAAATTATGTAGAAGAGCAGCTGTTAGGCTTCAAACAAACCACATACCTGTGGGGACTTCCGCAAAAGTTCGCTCTAGCTCCGGTAGAGACAGGTCGACAGCGTAGTATTCCACTTCCTTCCCTTGACGCTCAATGGCTTGGAGAAGGATGTTGACTTTTCGCAAGTTACTGCAGTGATGATCAGTACCGACGAAGGGCGTCGCGATTCTGCTTATCAACCGGGCGTGCTCCTACCCGCTTCCAAGTTCGACCACAACGGATCCAGGTTCAATTCGCTCCGCAATGCGGTCGGCGTATCTCTCCAACACTTCAATTTCCGCATTCGTGAGATAATACTCCTCTAGGTATGTGATTTTCTCGAAGAGACGTAGTCCGGCTTCGTCATACAAGAGTAAGGTTGGCAATGTCTTCTGGCCGCCATGTTGCGGTCGCAACCCATTCCTAACATCTTGCAGAATATCAAAGTCCGTCCCTCCAACCCGGATGTCAATGATCGGGGTAGCTCCACTAGTCGACATTGTCGTGTAAGAAGGACTTCTTTGCGTGAGTATGCGATCGTAGCTCCTGATAGAGCTTGTACTAGTCAGCTCAACGCAGGTCCAACGTAGGATATATAGAGCCAGATGTTGAAAAGCCGCGTGATGACGGCTGTTGCATATGGCTGCCGTCAAGGATCAGAGACAAGTCGGCTAGGCCATTTAGCGAATAGAACCTTTCCGGTGGCAAATCATGAGGCCTCTGAGACTCACGGTGGACTATAGTACGACCGAGATGTTCTATATTTCCTCACCTCATGCATAAGTGATTCCTCATCGACCCCACACGAGATGCAGCGGAGCTTGGCCTAGATGACAGCTACCCAGAATTAGGTATAGCGGATAAGGTAGCGTGGACTTTGTTGGTGAATGATGACGTTGACTGAAGGCTGGCAGAGCGGGCCCTGACGGGACGCACTCGGCAGGGCCAGTAGCGAAGAACAAAGCATGCCGTACAAAGAAGGGTAGGCCACCTTTGTCGTATGCAAGGGCAAGACAGTTTGCACTTCACAGCTAGGTTGATTTGCTCTCATCATTGGAGCAGGGTGCGGCTGTCTGCGGTAACAGAGGCACGAGAGGATTGATGCAAATCTAAACTGCGGGGTTGAGCGGCATGCCGAGCCGATAGCGATCATGCTTGACACATTCATCAATTAGGTGGTAAGCAAATACGACTGTGGTATGGGCGTCCAACGGATGTGTGGCGGAAGCGTCTTACTCCGCTGTTGTGTAAACACTAAAGACGAGCTGGCCTCGATTGAGGGGTAGGTCGTTCCTCGGGACCGCTTGCATGGTTCGTGTCGGCATGGGACGACGGGATCAGTAGATGTCGACATTACGGCTGGAATTGGATGTGAATAATCATGAGCATGAAAGACCTTGGGTGGGATGAGATGAAACGAAAGCATCGTGGCATCCAAAACGGAGATGCCAACTCTGATTAGTCATCTGCTTCCTTGTTGGGAATAGCCCTGTTCTCTTTCTCCCGAGGTCTTCTGATCTTTGGACAACAGCCTCAACACCATGCATTGAGATGCCATGCCCATGTCACCTCAGCTCAGGTACTTTCCGCTACATTTGCCAGTCTGAAAATGGCGCGCTTAAATGAAACACGCCTTCGTCAATCTACAGCCGATCATGTGCATCGTCCTCACTCAGACAATGGCTTCCTCATCTTCTTTGTCTCACTCACCCCTATCTTGTTTTCCGTCAACCTCTGCCGTCATAACGTTCATTATTGCCTATGGGATGGGTACCATCTCGCGGGGCTTTAACAATCCACCCGCTTGGGCCCGAAGGCGCCCAGCCAATCATGCCGCATCATCCATTGTTTCTGTTTCTGTCCGCAAAGCCCAACTTTCAAAGAACATTCTGCCATAGCTCACAGTGGTGGTGTCGACGTCAAAGGATTAGCCCTTGATTCGCAGCCCGCGGACGCTCGCTCGCCAGCCCTTATGCCCAAGGAAAGTCGTATTTGAGGGCAGGCCACCATGTGCGGTTTCTTTCGAGTCAACTGTTTCTCTCCTTCCGTCCCAAGGGCCTGGCTAGAGAGCCATTCGATGTTTGCTACACTGTTCGCGTCAAAACCGAAAAGAGGATGGATTACAGGCTACAGCCCGTGATTCATTATTCCTCCCCTCAAACCCCCAGATATTTTGATGCATTCGTGCAAAACGCCCGTAACATGCATGATGTTAGCATCTGGGTCCCTACGTTGAATTGTTTGCGTGGACAGAGAAGGTACCTTGAGGGCCTGCTTTCCAAGACGGCGACTACACTCAATGCTCTGCGAGATAGGCAGACACGGAATGAGCGCGCCTTGAGCGCTAACCCCACCCCTCGATCCAAGAGGAAAAAGATTTTACAGAACAAGTGGAGGACTAGCAAGACGATGCAGACGTGCGAGAACGAGGAGAGGGCCATTCTTGAGTGTTTGGGGGTATGCAAGAACAACATCAGCACGCTCGAAGCTATTGTTGGGCCCGAATATTGCTCCTCTCCTACAAACTATCATTCTGCCGCAGAATACAATTCGACCAACTCATACGCCAATACTGGGGCGAGCGGGTTCGACTGGAAGGATTGGGGGGATGAAACGCCTGTCTCTCTTTTCCAAAGATGTCGCGAACGATCTCTGGTGATGGAAGAAATCGCCCCCGAGGTGACGCCAAACGTAGTCCTACGAGTACCACCGAACATGGCGCCTCCACAGTTGGCACATACTATGCTCAGCCCGCAGGCTGCTGTGTTTGAGCCACGCGTCGTGCCCATTCCGCTCGTGGATGAAGAGATGCCGCGGGAGCTCGACAAGCTCAGCATCTCAGGCCTGCTATCTTCGAAGCATATGCGGCTCATCTCCAAGCGACACTTTTCGGACGATGCAATAGGCCATGTCCAACGGTCGACATGCGAAGCACCCCGATATCAACCAGAATTGGAGGAGAAGGCCAGAGCGCCGAGGAAAAGGACAAGGTCGATGTGATTGGCGCAGTGAATACATATAATTATATCGATATCTTATGCAATTCCCGATTGAGTTCGAGTTCGTGGTACATGCACGTAGATGCATATGTAGGCAGTGGTCTCCAGCCGGTGTTCAAACATGTGATCAGACCCCGATCAATGAAACTCACGGCATCTGCTCAACATACAGATACCGTCTATAATCAGTCGGTTATAGCGTCTTCTCTGGAGATTAGATGACGATGCATTGTTGTATATTAGAGCGTGCGCTGTCCGTGTGTACTCTGATGGTGTTTGTGCGTCATAGCGACATATTGACAGGTAGCCCCACCTGCGGGTGCTTGTGCTACTGTCACAAGCCGCGACTTGGTTTTCACCCTCAAAGAGCACGCGAGATATCGCAAAAGACACCTGCGGACACAAACACACACCGCGCTCGTCAATTCAACATCTGTCCTGGAGTTCAACACTCCATAACCCTGATTCTTCCGTCTTTGTCGTCCCGAGTGCGCGCAGTCGCTCCAGCCAGCCGCTCAACCCCCACAACTCCCCCACCACCAGTGACACATCGCGGGACTGCTGCAGAAGCGTGCATAGCGCGCCCACGGGACAGGAATCCTAGCACGCACGTTGAGGCCTTGAGCGGCAGATTCTCCAGTCCTTCGTTGCACCGACTAACCTCACACACCATGGCGGATACTAGCATCAGTTTCACCGCCCCCGACGATAGCCAGCTGCGAGAGCGCCCATCAGCGAAACCACTGCACCTCCACAATCCAGACGATGCCAGGCAAAAGGTGCTCGAACTGAATGACGACAGAGGGAAGGAGCGCAAAGATGCCGCCGACAAGCGCACATACGGCAGAACGCCAGATGGCACTGGTACGTTATCGTGGGGAGAGCACAACCGTCACGTAGTCACAGTCACAACATCATCGTAAATAGCCGGTCAGTAGCAGCTTCTAGGTGACATCCATTCTAACTCGCTCCTCTGACAGTCTTCATCGTCCCGCAAACCCATGACATGGTCTCGCAGCTCCTCTCGCCCGCCCAGCCCAAGAACTTGTCCGACTATGTAATCCTCGGCTTTCTGGCCATCTTGATATTCACCCTCTTCGCACTGCCCAAAAGCGCCCGCAGGCCCGTCTTCGCCGCCATATTTCTCTTCTGGCGCGCTGCCTATAATGCAGGCATCGGCTGGCTACTGCACCACCAGTCCAATCACAACCGTCTCGTACTATGGGCGAAGAACTCGGGCATCTTTGAAAAGCCAGAGTC
Source organism: Byssothecium circinans (assembly GCA_010015675.1). Classification (NCBI taxonomy): domain Eukaryota; kingdom Fungi; phylum Ascomycota; class Dothideomycetes; order Pleosporales; family Massarinaceae; genus Byssothecium; species Byssothecium circinans. Next base: position 443,758 of record ML976993.1, on the reverse strand, counting down.
AGGCAAGAACCCATATCCCAAGCTCTATGATCTGCTCAAGTACGAGATGGAGACGAAGATCCCACACGACTACAAATTCGAGGAGGCTCCGCTCGAGTACAACACGTGGCTGCTCTTCCGCCGCGTCGTAGACCTGATCCTCATGTGTGACTTCGTCTCCTACTGTCTCTTCGCCATCGCATGCTTCAACCGCCCGGACGAGAGCTGGGTGCTTTGGTCTTTCCGCTGGATGGGTGGCATTATTCTCTTCCTCTTCAATCTGTGGGTCAAACTAGACGCTCACCGGGTGGTCAAAGACTTTGCGTGGTACTGGGGCGACTTCTTCTTCCTTATTGATCAACAACTTACCTTTGACGGAGTCTTCGAAATGGCTCCCCACCCCATGTATTCAGTCGGATACGCTGGTTATTATGGCATCTCCATGATGACGGCAAGCTATTCAGTCTTGTTCATCTCCATAGCCGCACACGCCGCTCAATTTGCTTTCCTCAGTTTCGTGGAAAGCCCACACATCGACAAAACTTACAACACGCCACCGCCCAGAAAGCGCCCAAATTCCCACTCAGTAAACCATGAAGAACGCCCAACGTCACGCCATTCAGAAGCGGCGTTTGTCGATGGTGCACCTCTGCTCGACTCTGACGGTCACCCCTCCGAAATCCATCACATCGTCGGTCTACGCAACATCGATCTCCATCGCACCCTCGATGTCACGACCATCGCATTTACTTTCTACATGTTCTGTTTTGCCATCATGACCCCTAATACGTGGCCAGTCCGCACATTCTTCCTTGTCAATGCCTTTGTCTGGCGTTTATGGTATGCTCTAGGCTTGGGCTACATACTTGACAGGCAGTCCAAGAAGAAGAACTGGACGCGCCACTTCATCAAGTATGGAGACAGCAAGATGGAAGCGTGGCGACAATGGAAGTACTTGTACCACCTGAGCATGACTATGTGCTATGTCAGCTTCGTTTCAGCCGCCTGGAAGATGTACGCCATACCTCCTGATTGGTCGTATGGCTGGACTCTTCTGCGGCACGTCATTGGCGTGGGACTAATTGCTCTCCAGCTTTGGGTCGTCAAGAGCATTCATGAGGCTTTGGGGGAGTTTGGCTGGTTCAGCGGCGACTTCTTCTTCGATCCGCCTTCGAGGAACCGTGAGTATTTTAGTTCCCGTATCATTTTACCAACTGAGCAGGTACTGATGGATGTATAGTTACCTATTCTGGAATTTATCGTTTCCTCAACAATCCAGAGCGGGTTCTTGGGGTCGGCGCCGTCTGGGGCATTGCACTAATCACTTGGAGTGTACCAATCTTCTATCTCGCAGGAACGGCACACATCCTCAATCTTGTCTTCCTTCAATTTGTAGAGCGACCGCATATGCAAAAGCTCTATGGCCAAAGCCTCCGCAAGACATCCGGTGTCAGTAAGACCTTTAGGCAAGCGCTACCTAGTCCAGTAAGGAACTGGCAGTCAACGGCAGATGACTACCTCAATTCCACTGTCGAATTTATTGAGGAATTTATAGACACTGCAGGTCCGAAGCTTGCTGCTGGCATGGATACATTCGTAAAAGATGCCTCGGCCATCTTCAAAGCTCACCCAACCCGTATAACTATCGCGCGAGTGGCTCCCGACCTTGCCGGAATTGATCCAACCCAATACAGGCTTGAAATTATCGGGAAGCAACTGTCATCGGTATCCAAGCGTCGAGTCAGCGGTGGTCGTGAAGGAGAGATGGCAAGAGCACCAGCGGACCGCACGAGTGAGTTTAACACATTAGTTCTCGAGTACGGAACGCCCATAAAAGTTCGCTGGAGAGCTCCCATCAATCACAGCAAGAAAGACTGGATCGGGTTCTACATGGTCGCCGACAATGCCAAGCGCGACATCACGAAGATAGGATCTAATGGGCGTTGGGTATCAACCAACAAAGGCGTGTTCGATTCCAGCCGAGCGGAGGAAGGAATCCTGGTGTCAGAACAGCATGTTTCCGAGAATGGTTGTGAGTATTTCACAGGAGAAGTGGAGTTCCGCGGCGACAAGTTATGGTGGACCACGGGCGTCTTCGAATTCCGTTACCATCATGATGGCAAACACAGCGTTCTGGCCATTTCACAAGCCTTCGAGATAAAGGTTCCAAAGTTTGCTGAAGACGATGCGGAACTGGACGCAAATGGAACCCTTCAGCGTCCGATCGAAGAGTTCCTCGCACCGCTCATCAAGAACTGCTTTGATGGGGACACCGAAATCTATCCAGACTCTGTTGATGAGCCGTTCGGCAGCATAGTAGAGAGAGATGAGAAATACGCCAAGCGGGTTGTTTTCGCCGTGCATCAAATGTAAGCATAATAATGCCGGCCGCCTTTCATCACTAACCAACATCAGGTTTGGTATCGAATTTGCGCCCCAAGTGGTTCCAGCAGATGGAACCATACACAAGTTAGCCTGGCGTATCTGCCACGCAAAGCAAGTTTTGGTAAGCTTTCTCCTGCCTTTTATTCTAGAAGGCGGACACCTCGTTGACCTACTCATCAGGCTCCATACAGCATGTCAGCCAATCGTGGTAGGAACACACCTAAGCTACATTAAAACAAAGATGAACGAAGCATTTCGTACAACCTCCGCCTCGCAACTCCCTCCATCACAAATCCATGGTGGCTCGCCTGCCTTCACTGGCACCTTGTATGTTTCCTTTGTCGTTCCCTTCTTTCGGTGCTTGTTTCACCAGATGTGGAGGTCCGTTTTCGTAATTAACGTTTTCCGGTTGTCTTCAATGTGGCCGGACCGTTTGTATGTGAACAGGATCTGCATTTTGTTTGGGGTGGGTGGATAGACTGTCTGGTGGAGGAAGCACTATTGCATTTTATAGGTATAGGAGTTTAAACATGAAACAGGCGTGCTTAGCAATAAGAATCTTTCCAAATTGAGCATTAAGTACCTTCTGTTCTCTGCTCTTCGGGCATCATAGAAAATAAAGTGGTGTTGGTAGTGAGCAAGGGTGGCTGGCAAGGAGCTGATTGGCTATCCTTCATGCGCCTATGCATAATTCATAAAGAATTAACACATGCATATTTTTGCAACATTTGTACGAACGTAAGGTTGGAGAGCAATGTCACATCCATCTTTCAAGACTTCAGGTGTCATATCCAACTTATATCGTATCAGAAGCCTGTCTCTTTCCAGTTTAGCGTCTGACGATTACCTCGGTCTCTGTGCGTCTTGGTCCCGGCATCGCATCTTCTCGAAAGCTCGACCAAACGCCCGCAGGCCCTCTCACATATCTAGCTATCTTCATCCTGTACTCCACAATTCACATCCTGTTGTAATTATTGTTGTACTCTGTACTCTCTTACTTTCCGATATCCGGTCCTGTCCGCGTGGCGCATTCAGCTCCACACTAAACCGAAGGTGCATTCAGCATTTGCGGATCCGGCGCCGTGCTGACGTAACATATCGGTCGAGACGGTGGAAGAGAGAGTGAAGCCTTGAGTAGCCGTACGCACATCGACGAGAGGGGTTGCACAGGGAAGCTAAGAGAAGATTGCGGTGGAATCGACGTGTGGGGTGACAAGTGACAGCGACTCCGCATCTTCATCCCGTTCCGACACAACCCAGATCCGAACCACCTCGGAACCACCACCGCCCACCTCGCCATACCGCACCGCAAGACGCAAGATGGGCAAGTCGTCGTCAAAGACCAGCACAAAGGTGCTCCCGCTCATCCCGCTCGCGCCGCCCCTCGCCGTCCTCCCCTCCACCACGCTCAAGATCCCCATCACCAACCGCTCAGACGTCGCCGCCATCCTCGCAAAGATCTACAGCATCTCGTCGACCGCGCGCCCCGACGCCGCCATAACCGTCGCCTGCGTGCCGCTGAACTCGGTCAATGTGAGTCCGCGGGATGGCAAATTGTTAATTGAGGATGGCAAAGAGGGGAAGACGGGATCGGTGTATCAAACAGATCCCGTGCATGCAACCAAGAAAGATGTTTTTGGATACGCGTGTGTGGCCAAGGTTAGTGGCGTGCAGGGGCGGAGGCAGGGTGATTTGAGCCTGGTGGTGGAGGGCTTGGAGAGGGTGAGGGTTGTGGGTGTAGTGCAGGATAGACCCTATTTTGAAGGAGAGTTGGAGGCGGTGGAAGAGTTTGGTGGGTCAACGCCCCTTTGCTTACTTGGAGACTTGTGATGGAAGCTAACATTTACCTGCAGTCGATGTTGCGAACCCCGAACTCTTGGAGCAATTCAACCTTCTCAAACAGCTGTCGCGCGAACTCCTCGCCCTCGTCCGCTTGTCCTCAATACTACCGCGCACCCCGAACGTCTCGCTCTCACCGATCGTCGCTCGGAGATTGGAATTATACATCGCGAGGAAGCAGCTCTCGGAAGCTGGGTCGCTGGCTGATTTCATGGCAAACGTGGTGGATTGCACACACGAGGAGAAGCTGCGCGTGCTGGCGGCTATCGATGTAAAAGACCGTGTGGACAGAGTCATTGAGATTCTGCAGAGACAGATCAGCAGTATCCAAGGCAGCACGCGGATGACGGTCACAGCTTCGTCGGTGCCAATCCCCACGAGCAGCTTCGACATTGATCAACTCAGGCGGTTACAACAGGAGGCGCTGCAAAGGAGAGGCAAGATGGGCGGTCCCCCCAGTATGTCTGGGTTTCCTGGTGGCTTCCCCGGCGGAGGCGCGAATGTGGGCGAGGAAGAGACGAACGAGATCGATGAGTTGAAGAAGAGGCTACAAGATGCGAAGCTTTCACCTGACGCGGATAAAGTGGCACAACGCGAGCTCTCGCGACTGCAGAAGATGAACCCGGCACAGGCGGAATATCAGGTCTGCAGGAACTACCTAGAGAACTTGGCCGAAATCCCATGGACAAAGACGACGGTCGATCAGTTGGATGCGAAGACGTTGATAAGAGCGAAGAAGCAGCTTGATGATGATCACTACGGCTTGGACAAGATCAAGAAGAGGTTGCTGGAGTATCTGGCAGTTTTGAAGTTGAAGGAGCAGGCGAATCGGACCATTGATGATCAGATTCGAGCTCTGACTGAAATAGATTCAGCGCCTACAAAGAATGGAAAAGAGGAGGTGGAAGGTGAGACAGACGAAATGCAGGAAAAGACTGCCAGAGAACCGACCGAGGAAGAACTCGCTCTGCGGGAGAAGAAGCGCATGGTCGACAAGTCACCTATTATGCTGCTTGTAGGTCCTCCCGGCACGGGAAAGACGTCCCTCGCAAAGTCTATTGCCACGGCTCTTGGTCGCAAGTTCCACCGCATCTCTCTGGGTGGCGTTCGCGATGAAGCTGAGATTCGCGGTCATCGTCGTACTTATGTGGCTGCCATGCCTGGTCTCATTGTCTCGGGGCTGAAGAAGGTGGGCGTTGCGAACCCGGTCATTCTCCTCGACGAGCTCGACAAACTGAGCGGCTCAAACTACAACGGCGATCCTAGCGCTGCTATGCTCGAAGTACTCGACCCAGAACAGAACCACACGTTCACGGATCACTACGTCAACATTCCTATCGATCTGTCAAAGGTACTCTTCATAGCAACAGCCAACACTCTGGAGACGATTCCGCCGCCATTGCTTGATCGTATGGAGACCATTCAACTAAGCGGCTATACGACGCTCGAGAAAAGGCATATTGCTGAGCGCCATCTCATCCCCAAGCAAATCACCACCAATGGCTTGATGCCCGAGAATATCGAGATCCCAGTCGACGTGCTAGACAAAATCATCATGTCCTACACACGCGAATCCGGCGTCCGCAATCTCGAACGCGAGATCGGCTCCGTCTGCCGCTCCAAAGCTGTCGAATACGCCACAGCAAAAGACACCGATACCCTCGCAGCATACAACCCCATCGTCACGCTCTCCGATCTCGACGCTATCCTCGGCATTGAGAAGTTCACCGAAGAGCTTACCGAGCAACACTCCCGCCCCGGCGTTGTCACGGGTCTTGTCGCCTACAGTACAGGTGGACAAGGCAGTATCCTCTTCATCGAAATCGCCGACATGCCCGGTAAAGGACGCGTCCAACTCACCGGAAAGCTAGGCGACGTGCTCAAAGAAAGCGTCGAAGTCGCCCTCTCATGGGTCAAAGCGCACGCCTTTGAGCTCGGCCTCTCCGCCTCGGAAGACGAAGACATCATGAAGAACCGCGCAATCCACGTCCACTGCCCCTCAGGCGCGATCCCCAAAGACGGTCCCTCAGCCGGTCTCGCACACACCATCGCCCTCATCTCGCTCTTCTCGGGGAAACCCGTCCCACCTACACTCGCCATGACGGGCGAAGTCAGTCTCAGAGGCCGCGTACTGCCTGTCGGCGGCATCAAGGAGAAACTCATCGGCGCTCTTAGGGCGGGCGTTGAGAGAGTGCTGTTGCCGGAGGGGAATCGGAAGGATGTTAGGGATTTGCCTGAGGAGGTACAGAGGGGCCTTAAGATTGAGTTTGTGGGACATATTTGGGAGGGCGTTGGGTTGGTCTGGCCGGATCGATGGGGTGGGGAGCGCGGTGTTGGGTGGGAGAGTAGGTTGTAGGTGGGGTGTGTTAGTAGAAAGAGGAGGGAGATGAGAGAGGAAGCAGAATGGGGAAGGGAGTGGTATGATATATGACGGACGGATTGAACTAAGTGGTGTATAAAGGCTTTTTTTCCACTTTTGGGTTATTTGATTTAGCGGTTTGTGTATGTATTCCGACTTTGTTCTCTCTTGCCTTCCGCTATTTACTCATCCAGTTGAATTTGAAACTCACCTCTTATTTAATCATCATTCCTTCCTCTGATCATTTTCTGAACTCTATATATAATATCGTCACGTCGGTCGTCGCTCAGGACGACTTGGAAAGTGCTGCGGAATAGACTTTTGCACGTTTTTGTTGGTCTATACGGTGGAACTTGCTCATTTTTTTGGGAGTTTGGGGAATGTGCGCTGGACTTTTTGGCATATAGGGGTGGAGATGGGTGGTGTATAGATCATGAGGGGTTTTAGGTAGTTAGTTGGGGGTGCGTTGGTGAAAGTGTAGGTTAGCTTTGGTTTCGGTTTGCGAAGTTGGTGACGTTAGACACAGAGGGCATTTATATGAAATAGAAATCTTTTGAGCGGATACGAAAAGGAAATGCTGTTCAATTTTGCCACGTGCTGTTTCGTTGTATTGTTATTGTCACTGGAATCGAAGGGCGCCGATGAGCAGATGGCTGGCAGCCTAGGAGTTTCTCAGCCTCAAGATTGCATGCTGTGGGAAGTGATGCTTTGGTACCTCACTTCTGTAGCAACTTTTCGGATTGGCAACACCAGGTCAGACCCACAATTTCGTTCTCTACTCGTGTCTTTTCCTCTCGTAGAAAAGTATAAGGCACGGTCAGTAACGTCCTGGGATTCACGGTCTTCGTTGCCGACCCAATAATGCCAAATCGAGTGGGCCGGAGCAGCCCGAAGTCACGAAACCTGCACTAGAATGTGAAACTTTTCTTGGGATCAGGAATACTAGAACGATTATCTAAGAGTAGATGATGATGTCCCACAATAGGTAGTATACTTGCTTAGCTCTACCGGCCAGCGGAGAATGATCGGAGATCGTACTGCAGCCTAGGAGCATGAAGAGACTCAGTACCGTGATAAAAACGCCCCGATAATACCTGCATGCCTTGGGTCGATTGTAGAAATGGTGCGTGTGCCGTTGGGTCGTAGGAGCGGAGTGTGGGCACGGCAAGTTAAGGTTTGGTCATTAATACCTGATACCGTGCTGAATCAGCCAACGCACGTTCTCACCCCGCGCACGGTTTTGACGATGCCTGCCACCCACTTTATGAAGCTCTACAGCGCGATATAGGTGCTACAGATGCCGAATTTTTTGTAGGAGTGAATAAGAGAGCTTGAAAATTCGATTGGGAGCGATAAATTACGTGCGATAGCGTTGTGGGGGGAGAACTTTGTGGGTGCGCGTTTCCTTCGGCACTAAGGACCCCACATCTTTAATATCCATCTTAACTACCTCTACAGCCTTAGGGGCAGTAGTAGGTGCTGGGAGTAGTGAAGGAGCCTTTGCGCGACGCCTAGCACCCTTTTTAGAGGTCTGTAGATCCTGGCGGAGTTGTTTTTCGATCTGTTTCGCGATACGCGCCTCCTCGCGCTCAATAGCCTTACTCTGCTGCTGTTGAAGGCGGATTTCTTTGGCCGCCAGCCGTAGTCGCGCGCGCTCCTCCTGTAGATCCTTCTTCTCCTGCTTCTTCTGCTCCTTAAGGCGTTGCTGCTCCGACTTTTGAAGCTGTAGAGCCTCCTCGTTGGCGTCCTTTTGTGCCTGCCTCTCACGGGCGTCCTGAACCTTCGTAGGCGACCAAAATACGGCGCCACCATGCCAATCCTCTGGCGCTTCAAGTAGTAGGGGTTTACCGCGTTGACGGCGCTTCTTCTTATTAAGTAGAGCCTCATGTAAACGCTCGTTTTCGTGCTGTAGTATCTGCTTTTAGGTGGAGATCGCGTGGATAGTGTGAGAGAGTTGACGCGTGCGGCGGTCATAGAGATCCTCCACTACCTGCCGTAGTAAGCGCTCGATTTTTCTCCAATCTGAAGCTAAGAGTACTAACGAGCTACTCTTACTTAAGGAGGGCCTTTCTTCTACGCGTTTATTGAATCTTTGAAGGATAACGTCAGGATCGAAAGGTGACAGTCCTGTAGCTTCAAAAGCGCTTAGAATCGTCGCTTCTTTGAAGGCTGTGTGCCACGCGCGATAGAAGAGGCAGAAAAAGTCTCTTTTAGTAATTGATGAGATGCCCTGGCAGTTATACATAAAGGCACTTAGCTCAGAGGAGTACGCCGCGGAGAGAGGCTTGAAAAGACCCACGTCAAGTAGTTGAAGCGTATGGGTAGCGTGTGGGGGGTAGATAGTGAGGAGTATTCAATTCTTGTCGCAGTATTTGATGAAATCCATCGTCACGTGTGAGCCGTGCCCATCTAGGATTAAAAGGCGATACGACCAACGCGCCTTTGCCTTCGTCTCCCTATCAAATACGAGCTTTAACCACGCTAGGCCCAGCTCATTATTGGTCCATCCACTTGGTGATGAGGTGAAGAAGGTGCGGTGGATCATAGGATCAAAATCCTGTAGCCATGAATCCTGTAGGTTTCTAGAAACGGCTTAATAAATAAGGGCAGGTGTAAGAGCAGATCCGTTGGCGTAAATACATGCGATAGTCATTATCCACTCCCTATTACCATCCTGTATCATTTGCTTAATCTCCCCACTATTATATCGCTGGCGGGAGAAGACTCTCTTCATCCTACTAAGCACCCCAATGAGGAAGCCTTTTTCATCCATATTGTAGATATTTCGCGGCTCGACGTCGTACTGGGTAATCTTATCACGTAGGAGCTGAAAATATAGCTTATATTTAAAGGTGGAGTTAGCTCTGTGGCGCTGGGTATTAATGCCAGTCGTCCACTTGTTTACAAGCTTGATGTTGTGCCGTGTGAGAAAGCGATCTACCCAGCATTTTCCAGGCTCTTTTCCACTAATCTGGTGCGCGAAATTTCATATCATAACTTTCGTTGGTGGTAGGCCTCGTACGCAGAGCTCATCAATATATTTTATAAGCTGTTGTTCTTGGGTTTGGTTGAGGAGTCGCATTTTGGAGTCGGCATCTGCACGGGTGCCTTGAACGCCGCGCGCGCGTTTTGACAGAGTTGTGCGATCAACGTTGTATTTTTTCGCAATCTGAGTGTAATTAGGTTTTTCTCCGAGCTTCAGCGATTCAATTGCTGCAATCGCCTCATCCATATCGTGTGTGGTGGTGGAGTTATGGATTTCTGAAGTTTGTGGTGGATTTCAGAAAAGCGTGCGCGGGGTGAGAACGTGCGTTGCCTGATTACCCTGCGTGACGGCGTAACGCCCGGGACGGCGTAGCGTGTCCGTGCGCGTAACGCCCGGATTCGCGTAACGCCCCGCCCAACACCATCTCCGGCATCCTAAAGATGAGGCTGTAGAGCCACCCACAATAGCTATTATTATAAGATTTTTTGGTAGAGTAGTAAACAGAGGCCTGCAATTAATTTGTACTATTTAAATTTACTTGGAAGTTTGACGTTGCGGCCGCGCCGCGTAGTCTTAAGTGGACCTGCTAATGCAGCACCTGAGGCCTCCTCAGCAGCTATAGTACCAACCACATGTTTCTGACGCTTTCTACTCTGTAGAGATGGCTGCGCGGCCTTTCTCTTACCCTTTTGGGAAGATTGTAGAGCTTTTGCAGCGTTGGCTGCCTCCTTCTGGCGAGCGCGCTCTGCTGCCTTCTCGGCCCTCTCCTTCTCCCTTACCTTTTTAGCCTCCTCTCGCGCAGCACGCTTTTCCTGCTGGATCTTCTCCTTATATAACTTAGCTGCCTTCTTCAGCTCTGCTGTCTCTGCTTTTTGAAGCTGCTGCTCCTTCTCCTCCTGTTCCTT